>CM062519.1:33012360-33515303 GCA_031439585.1 Pterocarpus macrocarpus
GTTTATTTTCTTTATTAGCTTTCTTCCTTTTGATTGGAAGCTAGTATCGAATCGTTAAGGGTGGATTCTCTTTCTCTTTTAATGGATTAAATGGAGTTGATTGAAAGCAAGTCTTAATCTTCGGGAATTGGTTTCCATTTCTTCTTTATTAGCTTTCTTCCTTTGATTGGAAGCTAGTCTTATTCCTTAAGGAATTGGATTCTCTTTCTCTTTCAATGGTTTAAATGGATTGATTGAAAGCTTGTCTTAATCCTTAAGGAATTGGACTCTCTTTCTCTTTCAATGGCTTAAATGGAATGATTGAAAGCTAGTCTTCATCCTCAAGGAATTGGTTTCCATTTCTTCTTTATTGGCTTTCGTCCTTTGATTGGAAGCTAGTCTTATTCTTTAAGGAATTGGATTCTCCTTCCATTTCTTTCTCGTCAAGGAATTGCATTCTCTTTCTCTTTTAATGGCTTAAATGGAATGATTGAAACCTACTCTTAATCCTCAAAGAATTGCTTTCTATTTCTTCTTTTACTATGACTTCTTCCTTTGGTTTGAAGCTAGTCTTATCCCTTAAGGAATTGCATTCTCCTTCTCTTCTATTGGCTTAAAAGGAATGATTGAAAGCAAGTCTTATTCCTCAAGGAATTGGTTTCCTTTTCTTCTTTATTGGCTTTCTTCCTTTGATTGGAAGCTAGTCTTATTCCTTAAGGAATTGGGTTCTCTTTCTCTTTTAATGGCTTAAATGGAATGATTGAAAGCTTATCTTAATCCTCAAAGAATTGGTTTCCATTTCTTCTTTAATGGCTTTCTTCCTTTGATTGGAAGCTAATCTTAATCTTTAAGGAATTGGATTCTCTTTCTCTTTTAATGGCTCAAATGGAATGATTGAAAGCTTGTCTTAATCCTCAAAGAATTGATTTCCATTTCTTCTTTAATGGCTTTCTTCCTTTGATTGGAAGCTAGTCTTAATCCTTAAGGAATTGGATGCTCTTTCTCTTTTAGTGGCTTAAATAGAATGATTGATAGCTAGTCTTGATCCTTAAGGAGTTGGATTTTCTTTCTCTTTTAATGGCTTAAATGGAGTGATTGAAAGCTAGTCTTAATCATCAAGGAATTCGTTTCCATTTCTTCTTTATTGGCTTTCTTCCTTTGATTGGAAGCTAGTATCAGTCGTTAAGGAATTGGATTCTCTTTCTCTTTTAATGGCTTAAATGGAGTGATTGAAATCAAGTCTCAATCCTCAGGGAATTGGTTTCCATTCCTTCTTTAATGGCTTTCTTCCTTGGGTTGGAAGCTTGTCTTAATCCTTAAGGAATTGGATTCTCTTTCTCTTTGAATGGCTTAAATGGAATGATTGAAAGCTAGTCTGAATCCTTAAGGAATTGGAATCTCTTTCTCTTTTAATGGATTAAATGGAGTGATTGAAAGCTAGTCTTAATCTTGAGAATTGGTTTTCATTTCTTCTTTATTGGCTTTCTTCCTTTGATTGGAAGCTAGTCTTATTCCTTAAGGAATTGGATTCTCTTTCTCTTTCAATGGCTTAAATGGAATGATTGAAAGCTTGTCTTAATCCTTAAGGAATTGAACTCTCTTTCTCTTTTAATGGATTAAATGGAGTGATTGAAAGCTAGTCTTAATCCTCAAGGAATTGGTTTCCATTTCTTCTTTATTGGCTTTCGTCCTTTGATTGGAAGCTAGTCTTATTCTTTAAGGAATTGGATTCTCCTTCCATTTCTTTCTCGTCAAGGAATTGCATTCTCTTTCTCTTTTAATGGCTTAAATGGAATGATTGAAATTTACTCTTAATCCTCAAAGAATTGCTTTCTATTTCTTCTTTACTTGTTTCTTCCTTTGGTTTGAAGCTAGTCTTATTCCTTAAGGAATTGGATTCTCCTTCTCTTCTACTGGCTTAAATGGAATGATTGAAAGCAAGTCTTATTCCTCAAGGAATTGGTTTCCTTTTCTTCTTTATTGGCTTTCTTCCTTTGATTGGAAGCTAGTCTTATTCCTTAAGGAATTGGGTTCTCTTTCTCTTTTAATGGCTTAAATGGAATGATTGAAAGCTTATCTTAATCCTCAAAGAATTGGTTTCCATTTCTTCTTTAATGGCTTTCTTCCTTTGATTGGAAGCTAATCTTAATCTTTAAGGAATTGGATTCTCTTTCTCTTTTAATGGCTCAAATGGAATGATTGAAAGCTTGTCTTAATCCTCAAAGAATTGATTTCCATTTATTCTTTTATGGCTTTCTTCCTTTGATTGGAAGCTAGTCTTAATCCTTAAGGAATTGGATGCTCTTTCTCTTTTAGTGGCTTAAATAGAATGATTGAAAGCTAGTCTTGATCCTTAAGGAGTTGGATTTTCTTTCTCTTTTAATGGCTTAAATGAAGTGATTGAAAGCTAGTCTTAATCATCAAGGAATTCGTTTCCATTTCTTCTTTATTGGCTTTCTTCCTTTGATTGGAAGCTAGTATCAGTCGTTAAGGAATTGGATTCTCTTTCTCTTTTAATGGCTTAAATGGAGTGATTGAAAGCAAGTCTCAATCCTCAGGGAATTGGTTTCCATTTCTTCTTTAATGGCTTCGTTCCTTGGGTTGGAAGCTTGTCTTAATCCTTAAGGAATTGGATTCTCTTTCTCTTTCAATGGCTTAAATGGAATGATTGAAAGCTAATCTGAATCCTTAAGGAATTGGAATCTCTTTCTCTTTTAATGGATTAAATGGAGTGATTGAAAGCTAGTCTTAATCTTCAAGGAATTGGTTTTCATTTCTTCTTTATTGGCTTTCTTCCTTTGATTGGAAGCTAGTCTTATTCCTTAAGGAATTGGATTCTCTTTCTCTTTCAATGGCTTAAATGGAATGATTGAAAGCTTGTCTTAATCCTTAAGGAATTGAACTCTCTTTCTCTTTTAATGGATTAAATGGAGTGATTGAAAGCTAGTCTTAATCCTCAAGGAATTGGTTTCCATTTCTTCTTTATTGGCTTTCGTCCTTTGATTGGAAGCTAGTCTTATTCTTTAAGGAATTGGATTCTCCTTCCATTTCTTTCTCGTCAAGGAATTGCATTCTCTTTCTCTTTTAATGGCTTAAATGGAATGATTGAAATTTACTCTTAATCCTCAAAGAATTGCTTTCTATTTCTTCTTTAACAGCTTTCTTCCTTTGGTTTGAAGCTAGTCTTATCCCTTAAGGAATTGCATTCTCCTTCTCTTCTATTGGCTTAAAAGGAATGATTGAAAGCAAGTCTTATTCCTCAAGGAATTGGTTTCCTTTTCTTCTTTATTGGCTTTCTTCCTTTGATTGGAAGCTAGTCTTATTCCTTAAGGAATTGGGTTCTCTTTCTCTTTTAATGGCTTAAATGGAATGATTGAAAGCTTATCTTAATCCTCAAAGAATTGGTTTCCATTTCTTCTTTAATGGCTTTCTTCCTTTGATTGGAAGCTAATCTTAATCTTTAAGAAATTGGATTCTCTTTCTCTTTTAATGGCTCAAATGGAATGATTGAAAGCTTGTCTTAATCCTCAAAGAATTGATTTCCATTTATTCTTTTATGGCTTTCTTCCTTTGATTGGAAGCTAGTCTTAATCCTTAAGGAATTGGATGCTCTTTCTCTTTTAGTGGCTTAAATAGAATGATTGAAAGCTAGTCTTGATCCTTAAGGAGTTGGATTTTCTTTCTCTTTTAATGGCTTAAATGGAGTGATTGAAAGCTAGTCTTAATCATCAAGGAATTCGTTTCCATTTCTTCTTTATTGGCTTTCTTCCTTTGATTGGAAGCTAGTATCATTCGTTAAGGAATTGGATTCTCTTTCTCTTTTAATGGCTTAAATGGAGTGATTGAAAGCAAGTCTCAATCCTCAGGGAATTGGTTTCCATTTCTTCTTTAATGGCTTTCTTCCTTGGGTTGGAAGCTTGTCTTAATCCTTAAGGAATTGGACTCTCTTTCTCTTTGAATGGCTTAAATGGAATGATTGAAAGCTAGTCTGAATCCTTAAGAAATTGGAATCTCTTTCTCTTTTAATGGATTAAATGGAGTGATTGAAAGCTAGTCTTAATCTTCAAGGAATTGGTTTTCATTTCTTCTTTATTGGCTTTCTTCCTTTGATTGGAAGCTAGTCTTATTCCTTAAGGAATTGGATTCTCTTTCTCTTTCAATGGCTTAAATGGAATGATTGAAAGCTTGTCTTAATCCTTAAGGAATTGAACTCTCTTTCTCTTTTAATGGATTAAATGGAGTGATTGAAAGCTAGTCTTAATCTTCAAGGAATTGGTTTTCATTTCTTCTTTATTGGCTTTCTTCCTTTGATTGGAAGCTAGTCTTATTCCTTAAGGAATTGGATTCTCTTTCTCTTTCAATGGCTTAAATGGAATGATTGAAACCTTGTCTTAATCCCTAAGGAATTGGACTCTCTTTCTCTTTTAATGGATTAAATGGAGTGATTGAAAGCTAGTCTTAATCCTCAAGGAATTGGTTTTCATTTGTTCTTTATTGGCTTTCTTCCTTTGATTGGAAGCTACTCTTATTCTTTAAGGAATTGGATTCTCCTTCCATTTGTTTCTCGTCAAGGAATTGCATTCTCTTTCTCTTTTAATGGCTTAAATGGAATGATTGAAACCTACTCTTAATCCTCAAAGAATTGCTTTCTATTTCTTCTTTAACAGCTTTCTTCCTTTGGTTTGAAGCTAGTCTTATTCCTTAAGGAATTGGATTCTCCTTCTCTTCTACTGGCTTAAATGGAATGATTGAAAGCACGTCTTATTCCTCAAGGAATTGGTTTCCTTTTCTTCTTTATTGGCTTTCTTCCTTTGATTGGAAGCTAGTCTTATTCCTTAAGGAATTGGGTTCTCTTTCTCTTTTAATGGCTTAAATGGAATGATTGAAAGCTTATCTTAATACCCAAAGAATTGGTTTCCATTTCTTCTTTAAGGGCTTTCTTCCTTTGATTGGAAGCTAATCTTAATCTTTAAGGAATTGGATTCTCTTTCTCTTTTCATGGCTCAAATGGAATGATTGAAAGCTTGTCTTAATCCTCAAAGAATTGATTTCCATTTCTTCTTTTATGGCTTTCTTCCTTTGATTGGAAGCTAGTCTTAATCCTTAAGGAATTGGATGCTCTTTCTCTTTTAGTGGCTTAAATAGAATGATTGAAAGCTAGTCTTGATCCTTAAGGAGTTGGATTTTCTTTCTCTTTTAATGGCTTAAATGGAGTGATTGAAAGCTAGTCTTAATCATCAAGGAATTGGTTTCCATTTCTTCTTTATTGGCTCTCTTCCTTTGATTGGAAGCTAGTATCAGTCGTTAAGGAATTGGATTCTCTTTCTCTTTTAATGACTTAAATGGAGTGATTGAAAGCAAGTCTCAATCCTCAGGGAATTGGTTTCCATTTCTTCTTTAATGGCTTTCTTCCTTTGGTTGGAAGCTTGTCTTAATCCCTAAGGAATTGGATTCTCTTTCTTTTTCAATGGCTTAAATGGAATGATTGAAAGCTAGTCTGAATCCTTAAGGAATTGGAATCTCTTTCTCTTTTAATGGATTAAATGGAGTGATTGAAAGCTAGTCTTAATCTTCAAGGAATTGGTTTTCATTTCTTCTTTATTGGCTTTCTTCCTTTGATTGGAAGCTAGTCTTATTCCTTTAGGAATTAGATTCTCTTTCTGTTTCAATGGCTTAAATGGAATGATTGAAAGCTTGTCTTAATCTTTAAAGAATTGGACTCTCTTTCTCTTTTAATGGATTAAATGGAGCGATTGAAAGCTAATCTTAATCCTCAAGGAATTGGTTTCCATTTCTTCTTTATTGGCTTTCTTCCTTTGATTGGAAGCTAGTCTTATTCTTTAAGGAGTTGGATTCTCCTTCCATTTCTTTCTCGTCAAGGAATTGCATTCTCTTTCTCTTTTAATGGCTTAAATGGAATGATTGAAATCTACTCTTAATCCTCAAAAAATTGCTTTCTATTTCTTCTTTAACAGCTTTCTTCCTTTGGTTTGAAGCTAGTCTTATTCCTTAAGGAATTGGATTCTCCTTCTCTTCTCCTGGCTTAAATGGAATGATTGAAAGCAAGTCTTATTCCTCAAGGAATTGGTTTCCTTTTCTTCTTTATTGGCTTTCTTCCTTTGATTGGAAGCTAGTCTTATTCCTTACGGAATTGGATTCTCTTTCTCTTTTAATAGCTTAAATGGAATGATTGAAAGCTTGTCTCAATCCTCAAAGAATTGGTTTCCATTTCTTCTTTAATGGTTTTCTTACTTTGATTGGAAGCTAGTCTTAATCCTTAGGAAATTGGATTCTCTTTCTCTTTTAATGGTTTAAATGGAATCATTAAAAGCATGTCTTAATCCTCAAAGAATTGGATTCCATTTCTTCTTTAATGGCTTTCTTCCTTTGATAGGAAACCAATCTTAATCCTTAAGGAATTGGATTCTCTTACTCTTTTAGTGGCTTCAATTGACTGATTGAAAGCTAGTCTTAATCCTTCAGGAATTGGATTCTCTTTCTCTTTTAATGGATTAAATGGAGTGATTGAAAGCTGTAACACCCTCCCAAGTACAGTATTATGCTTAAGTCATTGTACCACACCCTGGAGTTATTCTTTGGTTACTGGCGGACCTTATCTCGACAAAGAACTTTCGCTGCGCTACTTTGATACCTCTTGAACTTTCTGGAGACAACACGGAAAAATCGGAGTGAGAATCATAAATTCTCAGTAGGATTCTCTATGATACGCATGTAATGTCATCGTTGTCATCTCCAGTTTGCTTCGGTTTATTATGCAAAAGAGTGAGCATCTTTGCTAAGCTGTTTAATTTTATATTCCAAAAAAAATGTCTTATCCGAAGCAAAGTTCATTTTTATTCATATACTGGTCATTTGGGGAAGTCTACACAAGATTAATTCATGAATAATACCAAGGATAATAACTTCAACATATAAAACGCACATAGCATTAATCTACTGGGAACATAACCTCTGTACATAACTTAACTTGCACTTGAATTCATACATGTACATAAAATTTTACTTTTCTTTCTTTCGACACACCTAGGCGTTACGTATCGCCGTCCCTAGGGTGCTTGCATCTATCTACACTTGAGCGTTACGTATCGTGAGTCCTCAAGTGCGACATCATACCATATCCCAGAGTATGATCGCCATGTCATACCCCATCAGAGCGTGATCGCCATGTCACGTTCCTTAGGAATATGGTATCCTTATGCTATATCCCAGAGTATGATCGCCATGTCATACCCCGTTAGAGCGTGATCGCCATGTCACGTTCCTTAGGATATAGACTCATCATCATATCTTTGCATGCCACATTCCAGAGTATAATCGCCATGTCATACCCCGTCGGAGCGTGATCGCCATGTCACGTTCCTTAAGAATATGGGGTCTTCATGCTATATTCCAGAGTATGATCGCCATGTTAAACCCCGTCAGAGCGTGATCGCCATGTCACGTTCCTTAGGAATATAGGACCTTCATTCGATACTTACACTAACTGGGTCATGCCATGCCTCATGTAAGTCCTCCCCCCCACATACTCATACTAGCTGGGTCGATGCCATGCCTGATGTGAGTGGGGCATATACTTAATTCTTTGGTCTTTAAATCTTTACTCTTTAACCTTTGCGCCGCCTTGGGTAGCTTTGGCCTTGGAGTGAGCTTGTCAGCTCAACTCGTGACCATTGTCACACCGACTCACCCACAAGGGGATTCACATCTTTATATTCACATTTAATATACTTATATCTTTTCATTCTCATGCGTTGTCAAGCATAGTCATGCTAAATGTACTCGTACATATGCTTCATCAGTATTTCTCATATACCTCATGTCATACTGCTTTTTGATTTAGTCTCATATATCTCATATCACCCTTATATCATTCTTGCATATAAATATCCCTAGGTTCATAAACTTCTGCTGTAAAATCGGCAGCATAACGGATCATATTCGTTTCCCCATGAATAGTGCCAGTTCCCATGGACAAACCAGTCATAGCAGCATAAATCAACTTAACACACATATATATCAATGTCAAACTGGCAATCCTCAACTCAAACTTTTTATGTTTCCATAATACTTGTGAAATCTTCAATTGGGTCACTTTGTGATACTATCACTTTGGCCATTCTGCTACCTTCTATTCGGTTCTGCCCGAATTTCATATGATCCACTTTTATTTCTATTCAACTCATTTAGATCTGAAATTTGGATATATCATAGCTCTATATGTTTACTTTCTAACCTCTTTGGTCCCATACCATTTTGATTTATATAACTCCTGATATTTAACTTTTACCTCAGCCTGTTCAGTCTCTAGCCCGAATTACACTCCTGGAATTATAAATTCACTAAAAATTGAAACTAGGCTCAAACCATACGAAATTGGTCTCATATTGAAGCTAACAGGACCACCTTTCATTTGCCACAAGTTTCACTCCATTTGCTGAAATATACCTCGAGTTATAAGTCCTGAAAGTCGACCTTCCTGAGCTACCCTGTTTTGGCTCGGTTTGGACATAGAGTAACTTCCTCGGATTACTAAGAACAATTGGGACTATAACAAACTCGGAATCTCATATTGGGATGTTCCTCTATGTGTAAGCCTTCTAACAAATTTGGTTTCACTCAATTTGGAGTTGTATAGGGTGAGTTATACCCTCCTCATGTCACACTGCCCGGATGAAAATCCTGAACCCTAGGTCAAACTTCAAAAATTCGTATCTCCTTCAATACTAATCCAATAACCTTATATGATATATCTATGAAAACCCCTGAATGTCTACTTTCATCTAAAAATGGTTTCATCGGATTTGACCGATTGTAGGTGGACCCGTACACTCCGCCGTACGGACTGCCGTGGAATCTCCAACAAGACAGCACCCTCATCCATCCATTTCTCTTAGTTTTCTTCTTCTAATTCTAATTCCTACTCAAGATTTCATATTAATCCCATATTAATCCAATCATACACATCCAATATATCATCAATTAATCATAAAAAGGAATCTTTCATGCATCCTTAGTTTAGAGAAATTAAGATTAGAGATTGAATCCTACCTCTTTGGAGTATGACTTTGCTGAATTTGAGTTTGGATTAATGGAACTTTGCCAAAGCTTGGAGATTTGATGGAGTTGGATTTGAGAGAGAAAGGGAAGACGAAGGCTGGAGCAAAGAGGAGAGGGAGACGTAAATCAGCTGGGAATGAAGAGAGAAGTCTGACTTAAATAGATGAAAGTTGTGGTGTTGATTGGCTGAAGTTTTGTGGCAGAACGCTGAAGTTTTGTGGTTGAAGTTCTGCCATGTCTCTCACTTTTGTGGCCAAATTGCTCTCCACGTCGCCTAAAAGTGGAACTCGTTTCCACTGCATTCTGAAATCGGAACTCGTCTCTTTTCTGCCTAAAGTCGGAGCTCATGCTATTTTACATTGCTTGAAGCCGAAGCCGGATGCCGGAACTCGTACCACGTTGTTTGTGACTTGAGGAAATCTTTGTTTACTTTGAGTCTTGGAATCAAAGTCGGAAGTCGGAAGTCATGCAGCTGACAATCATAAAATCTCGGAACTCCCTATTTGAACTCGGGAATGTCAATGCTGGATGTAAAATAGGAGATCGAAACTCGGGAATTCGAATCACATGGCCAAACCCAAGTACTTAAACCCGGAAGTCGGGATTTATATACAGTGTGGTTGATGAGATCGGAAACCGGGTATATTTGTTCTAGAAACATGAAGTCGGAGCTCACATGTATTTTACTTGAAACTTGGAGATAAGTTACGAGATCAGAAATGGGTCCGTTTTCCTCTGATGTGAAATCGGACATCGGAAATCACTCACGTTGTTCGGACTCGAATGTTAAAATCGGAAGTTGTAGAAATAATCCAGACGAAGTTGGAAGTCGTGGACATAGATGAGACGAACTCGGAAATCGGAGAATATCATAAGATAAAGCCAGAAATCATGTACTTACGTAAGACTAACTCGGAACTCGGAATTTATCCCACTTTGTGTAGAATTCGAAGATGAAGTCGGGAATTGAAATTGATCAATCTTGAGGGCGAAGTCGGATCTCGGAACTCGGGACATTACAAAAGCTAGTCTTAATCCTCAAGGAATTGGTTTCCATTTCTTCTTTATTGGATTTATTCCTTCGATTGGAAACTAGTCTTATTCCTTAAGGAATTGGATTCTCTTTCTCTTTCAATGGCTTAGTTGGAATGATTGAAAGGTTGTCATAATCCTCAAAGAATTGGTTTCCATTTCTTCTTTAACGGCTTTCTTCCTTTGATCGAAAGCTAGTCTTAATCCTTAAGGAATTGGATTCTATTTGTCTTTTAATGGCTTAAATGGAATGATTGGACGCTTATCTTAATCATCAAAGAATTGGTTTCCAATTCTTCTTTTATGGATTTTTTCCTTTGATTGGAAGCTAGTCTTAATCCCTAAAGAATTGGATTCTCTTACTCTTGTAGTGGCTTAAATAGAATGATTGAAAGCTAGTTTCCTTAAGGAGGTAGATTCTCTTTCTCTATTAATGGCTTAAATGGAGTGATTGAAAGCTAGTTTTAATCGTCAAGGAATTCGTTTCCATTTCTTCTTTATTGGCTTTCTTCCCTTGATTGGAAGCTAGTCTCATTCGTTAAGGAATTGGATTCTCTTTCTCTTTTAGTAGCTTAAATGGAGCGATTGAAAGTAAGTCTCAATCCTCAAGGAATTGGTTTCCATTTCTTCTTTAATGGCTTTCTTCCTTTGGTTGGAAGCTTGTCTTAATCCTTGAGGAATTGGATTCTCTTTCTCTTTCTTTAGCTTAAATGGAATGATTGAAAGCTAGTCTGAATCCTTAAGGAATTAGATTCTCTTTCTCTTTTAATGGATTAAATGGAGTGATTCAAAACTAGTCTTAATCCTCAAGGAATTGGTTTCCATTTCTTCTTTATTGGCTTTCTTCTTTTGATTGGAAGCTAGTCTTATTCCTTAAGGAATTGGAATCTCTTTCTCTTTTAATGGCTTTAATGGAATGATTGAAAGCTTGTCTTAACCCGCAAATAATTGGTTTCCATTTCTTTTTTAACGGCTTTCTTCCTTTGATTGGAAGCTAGTATTAATTCTTAAGGCATTGGATTCTCTTTCTCTGTTAAAGGCTTAAATAAAGTGATTGAAAGCTAGTCTTGTTCTTTAAGGAATTGGATTCTCTTTCTCTTTTAATGGATTAAATGGAGCGATTGAAAGCTAGTCTTAATCCTCAAAGAATTGCTTTCTATTTCTTCTTTATTGGCTTTCTTCTTTTGCTTAGAAGCTACACTCATTCGTTAAGGAATTGTATTCTCTTTCTCTTTTAATAGCTTAAGTGGAGTGATTGAAAGCAAGTCTCAATCCTTAAGGAATTGGTTTCCATTTCTTCTTTATTGGCTTTCTTCCTTTGATTGGAAGCTAGTCTTATTCCTTAAGGAATTGGGTTCTCTTTCTCTTTTAATGGCTTAAATGGAATGATTGAAAGCTTATCTTAATCCTCAAAGAATTGGTTTCCATTTCTTCTTTAATGGCTTTCTTCCTTCGATTGGAAGCTAATCTTAATCTTTAAGGAATTGGATTCTCTTTCTCTTTTAATGGCTCAAATGGAATGATTGAAAGCTTGTCTTAATCCTCAAAGAATTGATTTCCATTTCTTCTTTTATGGCTTTCTTCCTTTGATTGGAAGCTAGTCTTAATCCTTAAGGAATTGGATGCTCTTTCTCTTTTAGTGGCTTAAATAGAATGATTGAAAGCTAGTCTTGATCCTTAAGGAGTTAAATTTTCTTTCTCTTTTAATGGCTTAAATGGAGTGATTGAAAGCTAGTCTTAATCATCAAGGAATTCCTTTCCATTTCTTCTTTATTGGCTTTCTTCCTTTGATTGGAAGCTAGTCTCAGTCGTTAAGGAATTGGATTCTCTTTCTCTTTTAATGGCTTAAATGGAGTGATTGAAAGCAAGTCTCAATCCTCAGGGAATTGGTTTCCATTTCTTCTTTAATGGCTTTCTTCCTTTGGTTGGAAGCTTGTATTAATTCTTAAGGAATTGGATTCTCTTTCTCTTTGAATGGCTTAAATGGAGTGATTGAAAGTTAGTCTTAATCCTTAAGGAATTGGATTCTCATTCTCTTTTAATGGCTTAAATGGTATGATTGAAAGCTTGTCTTCATCCTCAAAGAATTGGTTTCCATTTCTTCTTTAATGGCTTTCTTCCTTTGATTGGAAGCTAGTCTTATTCCTTAAGGAATTGGATTCTCTTTATCTTCTATTGGCTTAAATGGAATGATTGAAAGCAAGTCGTAATCCTCAAGGAATTGGTTTCCATTTCTTCTTTATTGGCTTTCTTCCTTTGATTGGAAGCTGGTCTTATTCCTTAAGGAATTGGGTTCTCTTTCTCTTTTAGTGGCTTAAATGGAATGATCGAAAGCTTGTCTTAATCCTCAAAGAATTGGTTTCCATTTCTTCTTTAATGGCTTTCTTCCTTTGATTGGAAGCTAATCTTAATCTTTAAGGAATTGGATTCTCTTTCTCTTTTAATGGCTTAAATGGAATGATTGAAAGCTTGTCTTAATCCTCAAAGAATTGGTTTCCATTTCTTCTTTTATGGCTTTCTTCCTTTGATTGGAAGTTAATCTTAATCCTTAAGGAATTGGATTCTCTTTCTCTTTTAGTGGCTTAAATAGAATGACTGAAAGCTAGTCTTGATCCTTAAGGAGTTGGATTCTCTTTCTCTTTCAATGGCTTATATATATATATATATATATATATATATATATATATATATTGGTTAGAAGCCGATGCTTCAGTTTAAGTGTAATACAAGATACATAAGTGGGCTGTTATACCAAAAAAAAGAGGCCCGTGTCCGTCAAAATAATCCTATAGGGTCCTTAGTGGACATTTGATAAGTGCATTTTATTCACTTATTTTATATTCTTTTTTATGCTTGTTCATAGCTTTAATCTTGTAAATATAATGCTTTTATTTTACTATTTGTGTTTTGTAGGAAAATAAAGCTTAAGGATGAACAAGAGTAAAATGACTCAATTTGGAGCTAATTTAAGAAAATGCTAAGAATTGAGTTCTGAATAGCATGAGCAGTATGACTTTCTAAGGGCATAACTTTTTGGTCCGAAGTCAAAATGACATGATTCTACTTGGAAATGAAAGTAGACATCCAGAGCTTTAATTTGACACCAAGATCACTCAAAAATTCCAACGGTCCAGAAAGATTGAAGCTGCCAAAGTTGGGCCTGATGCTGACCCGTCACTGCACTGAATGCAGTTTTGCTCAATTCAGTTCTCCCTTGATATAAGCCCAAATGGGATGATTCCAGAGCCAAAAATGAAGCCCAAGATGCTAACTTTCCAATGGTGGTCGAATTACTCTTGTCCAAGTCCATTTGGTTAATGAAATTAACGTGTGAAGCAGAGCTGCTACAAAAACCCGAAACTGTCCATTTTAATTACTGAATGGTGGGCCAATTGAGTTCAATTCATTTGTGGGTTTTCATTGTTTGATTATAGGCTGTTAAAAACTTTATTTTCAGAATTATTTCTGATAATCACCAATGCTTTGTGAGAATATAACCTATGAAGCTGGTTTAATGTAGAGTTACACTTGGAGCAGTTACAATTTGGAAGACTGAGATTATATTTTGACAAGAGACCAGCAGCCAGAGGGGAGAGGAGAGACAGATGAGCATTTTGGCTCTTGCTAGAGAGAGAAATTTTTGTGGAGAAAGAAGGAGGTTTCATCCACTCATCCTTAGAAAACATAGTTACAATATTGGAGTTGGAGAAGTGACATTTTCATCAAGCTTGTAGCTGTGGACATCACTTTTTTCTGCTCTTTAGGGATTTAATTGAGGACAAGAAGAAGAGATAGGTGCTGAAGATTAGAGTTTGGGCAACTTTGTTTTCACCCTTTAGTCTGCACATGTTTTCTTTCTTTCTTAACTCATGTCATGTATTCTTCACTTTGTGATATGATTTTCTTTAAAATGTTAGACTAAGTTATTTTTATAGTTATGGGTGAACTTTGAACCCTAAATTATCATGTAATTAAATTGATTTTCAGACCTCTATTTTCTTGAGAGTTGATTATATTCTCCTACCCACTTCATGATTATGGTAGTAATGTGACATGTTTGGATTGGCCACCCTTATATTTCATGTTACGGCTGATTGCTAGATTTAGGATTATGATGTTCATTATCCTTTATCCATTTGTAGTAACTTGTGTGCAAACTTAATGGTCAAGTTTTGATTGTATGCAAGGGAGAATATAACCTAAGTCACTTAGTCCTATGTTAGAGACCAAAACTTAGATCAATCTGTCCTTCTAGTTGCAATTGTTAATTGAACTTAGTGGATGTTCCCAATGTCAATTAGTGATTAGAATAGGTTAATGGATGTTCCTTAATCTATTTAAAAGAAGGTAGGTAATAGAATGTTTTATTGTCTAAGATTGGTAACTATAAAAGGAGAATTGGAGGCTGAAATTGAGAACTAATTGCATGATATAATTTGGTGGGGAAAAGGGATCCCATAACCAGTTTTAATTGATTTCAACAAAACAACATCATTTGCTCTTGTTTTTTTTTTTATTTTCATGTAATTTTTTTCTATAATTTTTGTTTAATTTATAGAAACAACCAACCCCCCCCCCATTTTATGTTACTTTATCTTTTTAGATTTTATTAAAATCAGAATCTAAAAGAAGCTAAATAATTAAATCAATTCAATTCCTAGTGGATCGATCCTTTGCTCATTACTAAACTAATTTTTCCTAAACCAAGAAAAGGTTTTTAATTTGGTAGTTTAACGACATATCAAATTTTGGCGCCGTTGCCAGGGAATTGACATTAATTGGATTATTTTGTTCATTTAGGTTTTGTTCTATTTTGTTGGTGTTCTTTAGTATTTGTAAGTTCTGGTTTAGTCTTGTTTGTTTTTGTGTTTTTCTTTGTATTTGTCTAATCATTTTGTTGGAGTTTTTCTTTCTTGGTGTTCTGTAGGTGCATGTCGAAGAACAATTTTTATATTCAGAGAAATAAAAGACTTAACAATTTCTTTGAAGCTAGAAGACACATTTTTGCACCAATACCACTACCATCACTACATTCTCCATCCTCATCATCTTTAGGCTTTTCACCATCCCAAATTGAACAAGCTATCAACACTACCCTTTCAAGTTCAACATCTGAATTTTCAGAAGAAGAAGAGGTGATGGCTGGAAATCAAACCTTGAAGGAGCTTGCTGCTCCTAATCTTGATCAACAACTTTTGTGCATAGAATTTCTAGTTATTGGAGGTGGATTTGAGTTGAAGTCTGGGATGACCCATTTGCTTCCAAAGTTTAATGGTCTTGCACGAGAAGACCCAAACAAGCGCCTTAAGGAATTTCAAGTTGTTTGCTCTACCATGAGACCTTCAAACATCTCAGAAGAACAAGTGAAGCTGAGAGCATTTCCATTCTCTTTGGATGGTGCTGCAAAAGATTGGCTCTACTACTTACCTCCAGGCTCAATTGGTTCTTGGGTTGAACTGAAAAGAAGCTTCCTTGAAAGATATTTCCCTGCATCCAAGGTTGCCAACATAAGGAAGGAAATCTGTGGTATTAGACAGATGAATGGAGAAACGTTACATGAATATTGGGAGAGGTTTAAACATCTCTATGCTAGTTGTCCTAATCATCAAATTAGTGAGCAACTGCTTATTCAATATTTTTATGAGGGACTCATGCCAGTGGATAGGAGTATGATTGATGCAGCTAGTGGCGGTGCTTTGATGAACAAGACTCCTCAAGAAGCAAAAGATTTGATTACCAACATGGCAGCTAATACGCAACAATTTGGCACTAGACAAGATATGAGAAGGGTTAATGAAGTGTCATCATCTTCCTTGGAGCAACAAATTTCTGCCAACACTCAACAAATTTCAAATTTGGCAACCTTAGTGCAACAACTAATGGTTGGTAATGTGCAACAAGTGAAGGCTTGTGGAATTTGTTCGAATTTTGGGCATCCTACTGATATGTGCCCCACACTTCAAGAAGAAGATTGCTATGCAATTGGAGGATTTCAAGGGCAGCCACAACGCCCTCAATATGGAGGTCGGAATAATTAGCAAGGTTTTAGTTCTAGTGGAAGTCAACAACCTCATGCAATATTTAACAAACCACCTGGTTTTTTTCAAAAGCCACCACATTTCCAACAAAGACCTCAAGAGCAACAAGGTTCTAATGATGAAATGAAGGAGATGATGAAGACTCTTGCTTCAAATACAATCCAATTGCAACAAACTATTTCTCAAATGCAGTCTGGCATGAAGAATATGGAGAATCAGATTGGACAACTTGCTACAGCTTTAAGCAATTTGGAGGCTAAAGTGTCAAACAAAATTCCTTCTCAAACTATAGCGAATCCTAATGTTCAGAATGCTAGTACTATCACTTTGAGGAGTGGAAAAGAGCTTACAAATCTAGCACCCAAAACATTGAGGAATGATGAAGAACAATAAGTGGTGGTTGCCAAAAAAACTCATGATTCCACCCAATCTCCAAGGAAGCATACATCTCCAACACTTGACACTTATATGCATCCTCCACCTTTCCCTCAAAGGCTTGCAAAGTCCAAAAAAGAGGAACAAGAAAAGGAGATTTTGGACACTTTCAAGAAGGTGCAGATCAATATTCCATTGCTTGAGGCTATTAAGCAAGTTCCCAGGTATGCCAAAATTTTGAAGGATTTGTGCACAAACAAGAGGAAGTTAAAAGGTAATGAAAAGGTTTGCATGGGAGAACAAGTTTCTACTATTTTTCAAAAGAAATTTCCTCCAAAATGTAAAGATCCTGGTTCATTTACAATTCCTTGCATCATTCATGATAAAATTTTTGAGAGATGCATGTTAGATCTAGGTGTTTCTATTAGTGTAATGCCTTTTTCTATTTACAAATCTTTGAATCTTGCTCCATTGGAAGAAACTGGCATCATAATTTAGTTAGCTGACAGATCTCATGCATATCCTAAAGGAATTGTTGAAGATGCTCTTGTGAAAGTGAATGAACTTGTTTTTCCTGTTGATTTTTATGTTCTAGATATAGAGGATGAAGGTGCACTTAACCCTACTCCTATTTTGCTTGGAAGACAATTTTTAATGACTGCTAGAACTAATATTGATGTGTGTGAAGGAACTCTTTCTATGGAATTTGATGGGCATGTCATTAAATATAGTTTGTTTGATACAATGAAATACCCTTGTGATTCATCTTCTTTATGTTCCATTGAAGTTATTGATGCAATTGACTTATTAGTGCAGCAAGTGTTTGAATTAGGGAAGGAAGATAGCTTGGAAGTGGCTCTTGTCAACAATCTTGAGTTAAAGAAGCTTAATGAGCCAAAGTGGGAGCTAGAATTGAAAGATGACATCATTGAAGAAGTTGCTACCTTGGAAGCCATGTCTTCCATTCTTTTACACATGGCGTCATACCTTGAGCTTCCTATACTTAAAGAGAAGCTTTCCCCATCCATTCTTAAGGCACCTGAGCTTGAATTGAAGCCTTTACCTGGTCATCTCAAATATGCATTCTTGGGAGAGAAAGAAACACTTTCTGTGATCATTGCTAACAATTTGACACCATCCCAAGAAGAAAGGCTTATTAGAGTCCTTAGAGTCCTTAGAGACCACAAGACAGCCATTGCATGGTCAATTACGGATATAATGGGAATTAGCCCTTCTGTGTGTATGCATAGGATCTTAATTGAAGATGGAGCAAAGCCAAGTAGAGAACCTCAAAGAAGACTTAATCCTAACATGATGGAGGTTATGAAAAAGGAAATTTAGAAATTGCTTGATGCTGGTATCATCTATTCCATCTCTGATTCAAAATGGGTGAGCCCTATGCAAGTGGTTCCTAAGAAATCTGGCATCACAATGATCAAGAATGAAGATAATGAGTTGGTTCCAACAAGGGTGCAAACTGGTTGGAGAATGTGTATTGACTATAGAAAGCTTAATTCAGCCACAAGGAAGGATCATTTTCCTCTTCCTTTCATGGATCAAATGCTAGAAAGATTGGATGGACACTCTCACTTTGATGGTTATTCAGGATACAACCAAATTGTGATTGCTCCAGAAGATCAAGAAAAGACCACATTCACATGTCCTTATGGTGTCTATGCTTATAGAAGAATGCCCTTTAGTTTATGTAATGCCCCTTCTACTTTTCAAAGGTGCATGGTAAGTATATTTTCTGATTACATTGAAAGCATTATTGAGGTATTTATGGATGATTTCTTTGTTTATGGTAATTCTTTTGATAACTGCCTTGATAATTTGTCTCTTGTTTTGGAAAGATGCTTAGAAACAAATCTTGTTTTAAATTGGGAAAAATGCCATTTTATGGTTGATCAAGGAATTGTTTTGTGACATGTGATTTCAGCTAAAGGAATTGAGGTAAATAAAGCTAAAGTAGACCTTGTTAAATCCTTACCATACCCCACTACAGTGACGGAGGTTCATTCCTTTCTTGGATATGCAGGTTTCTACAGAAGATTTATCAAGGATTTCTCAAAGATTTCTCATCCTCTCTGCAAGTTGCTGCAAAAATAGGTGGCGTTTGATTTCAATGAAGAGTGAAAGATGGCATTCAACAAGCTTAACGAGCTTCTCACTTCAGCTCCCATTATTCAGCCACCTGACTGGAGCTTACCTTTTGAGGTTATGTGTGATGCAAGTGATTTTGCTATTAGTGCTATTTTGGGTCAGCTAAAAGGGAAGTTGCCTCATGTCATTTATTATGCATCTTGCACTCTAACTAATGCACAACTAAACTATTCTACCACTGAAAAAGAATTTCTTGCTGTAATCTTTACTTTGGAGAAGTTTAGATCTTATTTGGTTGGATCTAAAGTTGTTGTTTACAGTGATCATGCAGCACTTAAGTATTTGCTTTCTAAGAAAGATGCAAAGCCTAGATTGATCAGGTGGATTCTTTTATTGCATGAATTTGACATTGAGATTAAAGACAAGAAGGGAAGTGAAAACTTAGTGGTTGATCATCTTAGTCACTTGGCTCTTGAAGAGGATGCCTTACCTTTGGAAGAGAAGTTCCCTGATGAGCAACTCTTTGCCATTAATGTCAGTGTTCCTTGGTATGCTGATATTATCAATTTTAAGGTCACAAAGGAGCTACCAAAGGATTTAACTCGAGCTCAAAAGGACAAGATTAAGAGTGACTCCAAGTATTATATTTAGGATGATCCTTTTCTATGGAAGCATTGTTCTAATCAGGTAATAAGAAGGTGTGTCCCTAAATCTGAGTTTAACTCAATTTTAAGTTTCTGTCATGCTTATGCTTGTAGTGGCCATTTTGGACCAAAGAGAATAGCTCTTAAAGTGCTTGAATGTGGTTTTTATTGGCCTTCTTTGTTTAAGGATGCATATTTGTTTTGCAAAGCATGTGATAGATGCCAACGTGTTGGTAATTTAAGCCCTAAAAACCAAATGCCCCAATCACCCATACTTGTTGTTGAAATTTTTTATGTTTGGGGAATTGATTTTATGGGACCATTTGTTTCTTCCTTTGGTAATGTTTACATTCTTCTTGCAGTTGACTATGTCTCTAAGTGGATTAAGGCTAAGGCCACTAAGTTGAATGATGCTAAAACTGTTTGTAATTTTGTGAGAACTAATATCTTTGCAAGATTTGGCACTCCTAAAGCTATTATTAGTGATAGGGGTACTCATTTTTGTAACAGGTCTTTTCAAGCTCTCTTGAAGAAGTATAATGTTGTCCATAGAATTTCCACTGCATATCATCCTCAAACAAGTGGACAAGCTGAATTGTCAAATAGATAGGTGAAATCCATCTTAGAGAAAACAGTGAATCCAAATTTAAAGGATTGGAGCTTAAGGCTTGATGATGCATTGTGGGCTTATAGGACAACCTATAAAACACCTTTGGGAATGTCTCCATACAGGTTGCTTTATGGCAAACCTTGTCATTTACCTGTGGAGCTTGAACATAAAGCTTATTAGGCTGTTAAGCAATGTAGCATGAATTTAGATGAAACTGGAATTCATAGAAAGTTACAATTGCAAGAACTTGAAGAAATCAGGAACAATGCATATGATAATGCAAGAATCTATAAGGAGAAGACAAAGATGTTCCATGACAAGATGATTTTGAGGAAGGATTTTTCCATTGGTCAAAAAGTTCTTCTTTTTCATTCAAAGCTAAAACTGTTTCCTAGTAAGTTAAGATCAAGGTGGATTGGTCCTTTTGTTGTCACTAACATATTTCCCCATGGTGCAGTTGAAATTAAGGCTTTAGATACAGGGAAAGTATTCAAGTTTAATGGTCATAGATTGAAGCCTTATTATGATTTACCATCTTCTAGTTTTGATGAGATTGAGGAGATAAAGTTGGAAGAGCCTTCTTATGACCATCTCTAATCTTCTGAGGAAAAGTCAGGCTGAGGACAATAAACCAAGCGCTTTTGGGAGGCAACCCAATGGATGGAGAGCTTTGGAAATTAGATTTGATCTCTCTTATTCTTTATCATTTTACTCCTTTATATTATTTGCTTTTGTAGTTTGTTATTTTTCCTTTTCCCTTTCACTTTAATTCATATTTTTGTCTTACATTGAGGACAATGTAAGGATTAAGTGTGGGGGAAATGGTTTAGGAGAATTTCTTGTTTATAAAAATTAAAATCAAACTTTAAAAAAAAAATTATGGTTGTATTTTTTTTTTCATAATTTTGTTTTTAAGTCTAGTTTTAGGTTTTTTTTTTATTCTTTCTAGAAAAATGATGAGATTTTGAGCTTTAATTCATAGCTTTGATTGATGACAAGTTTAGAGTTGGATTTGACTTCATTCTCTTGTTAATGCATTTTTATGATGTTATACTCTTTTAAATGTTACTTACTTTGCTTTTGGTACAATTATAATGCATACTTTAACCTTGCTTGCATTCTTGAAATTTACACTTGGATAGTCATTAGATTTAATTGTTTGATTGTTGAGCTGAAAATTCTCTTTTGAAGTGCTTTTGGATTTGAAACTGATTTCTGCCACTTTGGAAAATGATTAAGGCATTTTGTTGTCTAACACCATGGCCAAATGGACCTGTTCCCTACATTTTGATGTTCCAAAGTGAACACAAATCCTTAGTGAGCCAATTTGAGCCTTCATAGAATTTAGTCTTATTTTCTTTGGCACCCTTATCTTCTTTACCTAGCTTAATATAAATTTTTGTCCTAACCTTTGTTTCTTTAATGGAATAGAGTTAGAGACTTGATTGATGTGCAATGTATTGGTAATTCAAGTACGGTAAAGATGAGAAGTGTGGGGGAATTTATTATCTTTCAACAATTAGTGGAATGAAAGAAAAAAAGAAAAAAAAAAGAAGAAAAAAAAGGAAGAAAAAAAAAAGAGTGCTTAATAAACTCAGTTGAAGTTCAAAGTATGTTACAGTCTTACAAGAGTAAAGAAAGGTGAAGGAAGGGTCCACACTAAAAAAAAATTGACCCTCATGTTTGTTCTATGGAGTTTTGACTTAAACATGCTTGCATTATCATTTTCATGTCTCTGTTTCTAGGAATTCAAAGAAACTCTTGTGTATTTCCTTCTCCCTTTGTTTCTTAAGATACATTACAACCCCCATTAACCCCATTACAACCAAAGAAAAGACCTTTGATTCCATTGTGGTGTTTTGATGATGATTTAACATTTGCATGAATTAAGAGAATTTGATGCTTGAAATGATTGCATAAAAATTGAAAGCTTGAATTGTGGAGATGGAAAGAGTGAGGCCTGTTTAAAGTGTTGCGTAGTTTTTTTCACTATTAGCTTAGTTGTTTCATTTACTTGAGTATGATGTTCATTGGATGCATTATCTTGAGAATGGTTGATGATAACATTTTTCTTGTTTGATTTCAAAGTTGTGTATTTCTAGTTCTCTGAAAAATGCTGGAAAGAATAGGTGTTTGTGGGTATCATCGCTGGAAGCCCTCACGAGACTATAACTCATCCTCTATGGGCCACCTAGAGGTTTAAAGGCTTGTTGCATATGCTAAATGCAATCGTGATTTCCTATGAAAGTGGATTAGCTTAGGTTTTATCTTAGTCTTGCTTGAGGACAAGCAAGGTTCAAGTGTGGGGGAAATTGATAAGTGCATTTCATTCACTTATTTTATATTCTTTTCTATGCTTGTTCATAGCTTTAATCTTGTAAATATAATGCTTTTATTTTACTATTTGTGTTTTGTAGGAAAATAAAGCTTAAGGATGATTTTTGAGCTGAACAAGAGTAAAATGACTCAATTTGGAGCTAATTCAAGAAAATGCTAAGAATTGAGTGCTGGACAGCATGAGCAGTATGTCTGTCCAAGGTCATAACTTTTTGGTCCGTAGTCAAAATGACATGATTCTACTTGGAAATGAAAGTAGACATCCAGAGCTTTAATTTGACACCAAGATCACTAAAAAATTCCAACGGACCAGAAAGATTGGAGCTACCAAAGTTGGGCCTGATGCTGACCCGTCACTGCATTCAATGCAGTTTTGCTCAATTCAGTTCTCCCTTGATATAAGCCCAAATGGGATGATTCCAGAGCCAAAAATGAAGCCCAAGATGTTAACTTTCCAATGGTGGTCGAATTACTCTCATCCAAGTCCATTTGGTCAATGAAATTTACGTGTGAAGTAGAGCTGCCAGAAAAAATCGAAACTATCCATTTTAATTAATGAATGGTGGGCCAATTGAGTTCAATTCATTTGTGGGTTTTCATTGTCTGATTATAGGCTGTTAAAAACTTAATTATTAGAATTATTTCTGATAATCACCAATGCTTTGTGAGAATGTAACCTATGAAGCTAGTTTAATGTGGAGTTACACTTGGAGCACTTACAATTTGGAAAGTTGAGATTACATTTTGACAAGAGACTATCAGCCAGAGGGGAGAGAAAAGACAAATGAGCATTTTGGCTCTTGCTAGAGAGAGAAATTTTCGTGGAGAGAGAAGGAGGTTTCAGCCACTCATCCTTAGAAACCATAGTTACAATATTGGAGTTGGAGAAGTGACATTTTCATCAAGCTTGTAGCTGTGGACATCACTTTCTTTGCTCTTTAGGGATTTAATTGAGGACAAGAAGAAGAGATAGGTGCTGAAGATTAGAGTTTGGGCAACTTTGCTTTCACCCTTTAGTCTGCACATGTTTTCTTTCTTTCTTAACTCATGTCATGTATTCTTCAATTTGTGATATGGTTTTCTTTAGAATGTTAGGCTAAGTTATTTTTATGGTTATGGGTGAACTTTGAACCCTAAATTATCATGTAATTAAATTGATTTTCAGACCTCTATTTTCTTAAGAGTTGATTATATTCTCCTACCCACTTCATGATTATGGTAGTAATGTGACATGTTTGGATTGGCCACCCTTATATTTCATGTTATGGCTAATTGCTAGATTTAGGATTATGATGTTCATTATCCTTTATCCATTTGTAGTAACTTGTGTGCAAACTTAATGGTCAAGTTTTGATTGTATGCAAGGGAGAATATAACCTAAGTCACTTAGTCCTATGTTAGAGACCAAAACTTAGATCAATCTGTCCTTCTAGTTGCAATTGTTAATTGAACTTAATGGATGTTCCCTATGTCTTAGTGATTAGAATAGGTTAATGGATGTTCCTTAATCTATTTAAAAGAAGGTAGGTAATACAATGTTTCATTACCTAAGATTGGTAACTATAAAAGTAGAATTGGAGGTTGAAATTGAGAACTAATTGCATGATATAATTTGGTGGGGAAAAGGGATCCCACAACCAGTTTTAATTGATTTCAACAAAACAACATCATTTGCTCTTGTTTATTTTTTTATTTTCGTGTAATTTTTTTTATATAATTTTTGTTTGATTTATAGAAACAACCAACCCCCTCATTTTATGTTACTTTGTCTTTTTAGAGTTTATTAGAATTAGAATCTAAAAGAAGCTAAATAATTAAATTAATTCAATTCATAGTGGATCAACCCTTTGCTCATTACTAAACTAATTTTTCCTAAACCAAGCAAAGGTTTTTAATTTGGTAGTTTAACGAAATATCAACATTTGAGACTAACCGATATACATGCGGCTAAGTTTATGACCCAATGTTGTACACTGCCAAGAGAGGGCCATGCTGTATAGTAGAACTCTCAGCTGAGACCTGCTTGGTCAGATAGCCGTTAGCCACATCGGGCCCGACTTGGGAGTAGTCCATACTAGGTCCCGAGGAGGAGGAGGATGAGGCGAAAGCCTCCGAAGGTTCGCTCTCAGAACTGAGTGGAATGTCTAAAACCACCGCAAAGGTGACTCGGGCAGAAGGGTCGGCAGGTGCAGAGTCGCGGTATTTGGAGGTGCAGGAGGAGGGTGTGTCATATGCAACGGGATTGCAAAATACAGAGCAGCAGGATCAAAGGCAGGGTGAAAAAGGGGAACAACAAAATTTCTATTGCTAAAAAGATAAAAACAGAAATTGCAGGAGCCAGTGATGTACAGCGAATCCACTATGGGATCATGGTGGAGATGTAGGTTAGGAATCTCAATAAATAGGGTGGCTGTCGAGTCCATCTCCGGGGTCTGAGAATGATGCGGAAATACAAAGCGAGGTGAGAATTTAAAGAAATTCTCAATAGGGTTCTCGTACAGTATTTAACTTACGTCACATTCATTCTCAGTTGCCTCAGTTTTTATTTAATTATAAAAACATAGGTTCAAATTGAACTATCCATATTTAATAAGTTTAAGAAAATGTCTGGTCCGAGACAAGGTTCAGTTTTACTTAAGACAGTATAAGACACATAATAAGCTATTAAATAGTGATTTATAGTATAGTGAGCAGAATAAACAAACTGTAAACAGCATATAATGACTATTCAATGCGACCATGCAAAATTCATTCTTGATCTTATCTTCATAAACTTTTCCATTACTTGGTCCCCTAGAAGTTCTTGGCCATTTAGACTCCTGAGTAATAGTCTGCTTTTCAGGATCGAGCTCGTTTCTATATAGGAATGTTGGGTTTACTTTCTCCGACCTCCTTACTGATCTATTCCCCTTAACTTTAATCCAGGGCTAGCCCAAGTATTATGGAACTTTCATCATAATATAACCTTTAGGTTCATCATATCATCATAACATAACCTTTATGAACTTCTTGCAATTGCACATGGATTTGAATATATATTATAACTCATGCATAGGTTTACCAAGATTTTGGCAGCATAACAGAATGTGTTTGCTTTTCCATGAATAGTGCCAATACTCAGAACACCCATTTTTCAAAGAAATCATAACACTTTAGTCATATTTCGAACATCAAACTCATGGCACAATTGCTGGAATTATAACATGGTTGTTGTCTCATTCAACCCAGTTTTTGTAAATCCGATCACAATTTCTATTTGACTCATCTGGACCTCAATTTTGGATATGTTAAAGTGTTATGTGTCTATTTTCTAACTTCTTTGTCCCATCTAATTTTGATGAGTGCAACTTAAGTTATTTAAGTTTTATCTCGGCCTACCCTGTGGCTGGCCAGAATTACACACCTGAAAATAAAAATCCACTAAAAATTGAAAACAAGTTCAAATCATACGAAATTAGTATCATATTAAATCTAATAGAACAAGCTTTCAATTGCAATAAGTTTCATTTCTTTTGCTTTAGTAGAGCTCGAGTTATAAGCCTTGAAATTCAACCTTCTTGAACTGCCCTATTTTAGGTCGATTTGGACATAAGGCAACTTCTTCAAACCACTGAGAGCAAACGAGATCGTATCTAACTAGGAATTTTTTATGGGATATTCTCCTATGTGTAAGCTTTTTAACAAAGTTAGTTTCACGCAATTTGGAGTTGTATAGGGTGAGTTACACCTTCTCAACTCACACTACCCGGATGAAGGTCCTGATTTCTAGGTCAAACTTCAAAAATTCATATCTCTCTCAATAATAATCCAATGATCTTATATTATATATGTATGGAAAGCCCTGAATGTCTAGTTTCATATAAAAATTGTCTCATCAGATTTAATTGGCTATAGGCGGAATCGTACACTCTGCCGTACAGACTACCGAGGGAAATTAGTCTTCCAGCCCCTCACATCTTCCTATTCTCACCCTTTCCTACTCATTAATCAAATTTAAATGCAAAAATAGCCAACAACCAGTCAAAGATCATCATATTCATTCACTAATCACATCAAGAAGTGAGAAAATATAGCCAAAATTAGCCACCCACAATCAAAATAACAATAACAAAATTGAACCTCTACCTCTTTGTGTGTGATTTTGCTAAGTTTTGGAGTTTAAATTGATGGAGCTTTGTCAAGCTTGGAGGTTTGATGGAGTAGGTTAAGAGGAGAAGAGAAGAGAAGAGAAGAAGAAAGCTGAAATCAGAGGAGAGGGAGGCATAAGTCAGTAGGGAGTAAGAGAGAAAAATTTGATTTAAGCATTAAAGAGGTAGTTGGCTTTGTAAGTTTTGATTGCTTGAAATTTTGTGGGTAGAGTTCAGCCATGTCTTCCTCTTTTGTGGCTAGATTATTCTCCATGTTGCCTAAAAGTGGAACTCGCTTCCATCTTATCTGAAATCAGAACTCGTCTCCATTCTGCTTAAAGTCGAAACTCATGTCCATTTTATTTGAACTTGGAGATCAATTCAAAGGTCAAAACTCGTACCCTTCTTATTTGAAACTTGGAAATAAATTCGAAGATCAGAAATCATGAAACTAAAGTCGGAGATCGGAAATCATGTACATTTTATTTGAAGCTTGGATATAAAGTCGAAGGTCGGAAATCATGTACACTTTATTTGAAACTTGGAGATAAAGTCGGAGGTAAGAAATCGTGTATATTTTATTTGAAACTTGGAGATAAAGTCGGAGGTCAGAAATCTTGTACATTTTATTTGAAACTTGGAAATGAAGTCGGAGGTCAGAAATCGTGGTGGATGTTACACTACTTGCTATCTTGAGAAAAATCATTAATAAGGTTCTTTTCTTAAGAGCTTATAAAGGAAGTTGAGTGGTAAAAGGCAAGAGTGAACATTACACAAGAGCCTATTTGAGTGCAAAACATGAGTGGATAAATTTGAGTGCAAACACGTGAGTAGAGTGGTGAGGTCCTTCTAACATTTCTTTTGTAATTTTCCTTGTCATCTTCTTTTTGTTGCAAGCATGAGTGGGGAAAGATCACCTAATTCCCCTAGGCAAGATCTTAATAGGCTTCAAATGGAGGCACTTACTCAACACTTCCAGAGAATGCTTCAAAGACAACTTGAAGGATTACACGAAAAGATGGACTAACTTGAAGGAGGAAGAGTGTCCAACCATGGGGGCAATTCTAATCATGAAGAATCTCATCAAGAAAGTGACCCATTCTATGTTCCAAGAGAAAGAAGTAGGCGTAAAGGGCGAAGAAGACGTGAAAGAGGTAGAGACCATAGACGTGATGATGATCTAGGAGGTGTGAAAGTCAAGGTACCTTCCTTCCAAGGCAGGAATAATCCCGAAACATGCCTTAAGTGGAAGATGAAAATAGAACAAATCTTCTCAAGCCACAATTACAATGATGCAAAGAAAGTGAAGGTGGCTGCCCTTAAGTTCACCGATTATGCCTTAATTTGGTGGGATCAAGAGCAAAAAGAGAGAAGAAGATATGAAGACCATCCTATCAACACTTGGGATGAAATGAAGACTTTGATGAGAAGGAGATTTGTGCCTTCCTATTACCATAGGGAATTGAACAACAAATTGTAAAGACTCACCCAAGAGAGTAGGAGTGTGGATGAGTATTACAAAGAGATGGAGGTGGCTTTAATTAGGGCCAATATTATGGAGGATAGGGAAGCAACCATGGCTCGATTTCTCCATGGCGTAAACCGAGATATTGGAGACATTGTGGAGTTACAACATTATGTGGAGTTTGAAGACTTGGTTCATCAAGCAATGAAAGTGGAGCAACAATTAAAGAGAAAGGGTACTATGAAGAAATCATCTTCTTCAAACTACTCTTTAAGTTGGAAGGACAAGCCAAAGAAAGAGGGCTCTTCTTCTAATTCTAAGGAGGTAGCCTATTCCTACTACTTCTTCTTCTACTTCTAAGAGTAGGGATATCAAGTGCTTTAGGTGTTTGGGAAAAGGACATATTTCATCTGAATGCCCGAATAAGAAGACTATGGTGGTGAGGGATAATGGGAGTATCTCTAGTGAAGAAATTTCTTCTCATTCCTCTTCCTTAAGCGATGAGGAAAATGATGGAGCAGCCTATGAACAAGATGGAGATCTCTTAGTGGTTAAGAGGTTATTGGGAAGTCAAGCCAAGGAGCATGAGGAGGACCAAAGAGAAAATATTTTTCATACCTGCTGCCTTATTCAAGGTAAAACATGCTCTGTGATCATTGATCGTAGGAGTTGCACCAATGTGGCAAGCACTAGGTTGGTCACCAAACTCAACCTAAAGACTACACCACATGCAAGACCATATAAGCTCCAATGGCTACGTAATAGCGGTGAATTGGTAGTGAGTCAGCAAGTGTTGATTAATTTCTCCATTGGCAAATATGAAGATCAAGTTCTATGTGATATTGTGCCTATGAAGGCAAGCCACATTCTTCTTGGAAGACCTTGGCAGTTTGATAGGCGAGTTCACCATGATAGATTCTCCAACAAGTTCTCTTTTGTTCACAATTCTCGCAAAGTCACACTTGTACCATTATCACCTAGGGAAGTTTGTGAGGATCAAATAAAAATGAGAGAGAAAAGAGAAAAAGAAGAGCGAGAGCTTAAAAAAGAGAAAAAGTATGTGAAAAAGAAAATACTTGATTTTGAGGACAAAACTCAAAAGAAAAGGGGGAAAGAAAAGAAAAAGAGAATGAGGAAAAGAAAGAGAGAAAAATAGAAAATCTGTTTGCAAGAGAAAGTGAGGTGAAGAGAGCTTATTTGACAAGGTAACCTATATTTCTTCTTTTGTGCAAGGAAACCTACTTGGAATCTAATACTAACTCCTTGCCTAGTGATGTTGTTGTTATTTTGCAGGATTTCAAGGATGTGTTTCCCAAGGAAGTGCCTCACAATTTGCCTCCAATGAGGGAGATAGAACACCACATAGACCTCATTCCTAGTACTTATTTACCCAATAGGCTAGCCTATAGGAGCAACCTTCAAGAAACAAAGGAGATACAAAATCAAGTGGAGGAGTTATTGCAAAAAGGATGGGTTAGAGAGAGCTTAAATCCTTATGATGTATCCATAATTTTGGTGCCTAAAAAGGATGGATCATGGAGGATGTGCACTGACTATAGAGCAATCAACACCATCACAATTCGGTATAGACATCCTATCCCTAGACTTGATGATTTGCATGATGAATTGCATGGTGCTTGCTTTTTATCTAAAACTGATTTGAAAAGTGGGTACCATCAAATTAGGATAAGGGAAGGGGATGAATGGAAAACTGCTTTCAAAACTAAATATGGATTGTATGAATGGTTGGTAATGCCTTTTGGGTTAAGTAATGCACCAAGCACTTTTATGAGGCTTATGAACCATGTCTTACGAGAATTTCTTGGAAAATTTGTGGTTGTATACTTTGATGATATTTTGGTATATTCTAAGAGTTTTGATGAGCATGTTGCATATCTCCAATCTGTCTTGCATGTTCTTAGAAAGGAGAAACTATATGCTAACTTGGAAAAGTATTCTTTTTGCACTGATCATGTGGTTTTTCTTGGTTTTGTCATAAGTTCTAAAGGAGTGCAGGTTGATAAAGAGAAAGTTAAGGCCATTAGAGATTGGCCAACTCCTAAAACTGTGAGTGAGGTTAGGAGCTTCCATGGGTTGGCAAGTTTCTATAGAAGGTTTGTGAAGGATTTCAGCACATTGGCAACACCCCTAAATGAAATTGTTAAGAAAAACATGGGTTTTAAATGGGGGGAGAATTACGAAAATGCATTTCAAGCACTTAAGGACAAACTCACACATGCACCCATTCTTGCTTTGCCTGATTTTTCTAAATCATTTGAAATTGAATGTGATGTATTTAATGTGGGTATTGGGGCTGTTTTACTTCAAGATGGTCATCCCATTGCATATTTTAATGAGAAATTAAGTGGAGCCACTCTTAACTATTCCACTTATGATAAAGAATTGTATGCACTTGTTAGAGCTTTGCAAACATGGCAGCATTATCTTTTGCCTAAAGAATTTGTCATTCATAGTGATCATGGATCTTTGAAGTATTTGAAAGGGCAAGGAAAGCTCAACAAAAGGCATGCCAAATGGGTTGAATTTCTTGAACAATTTACTTATTGATTAAGCATAAGCAAGGAAAGGTAAATGTTATAGCAGATGCACTTTCAAGAAGGTATAATTTGCTTGCTACACTTGAAAGTAAATTGCTTGGCTTTGAACATATCAAGGAATTGTATGTGCATGACAATGAATTTTCCTAATTATATGCTGCATGTGAAAAGAAATTACAAAATGGGTTTGTTAGGCATGATAACTACTTGTTTAAGAATAATAGACTTTGTGTGCCTAAAGGATCCATGCGTGAATTGCTAGTTAGGGAAGCACATGAGGGGGGATTTAATGGGACACTTTGGCGTTCAAAAGACCTTAGAAATGCTGCATGAACATTTTCATTGGCCACATATGAAGCATGATGTGCAGAAATTTTGTGAAAGGTGCATTGTGTGTAGAAAAGCAAAATCTAAGGTATCACCTCATGGACTTTACATTCCTTTGCCTATTCCTAATTCCCCTTAGCCTAACTTGTCTATGGATTTTGTTTTAGGGCTACCACGCACCCAAAAAGGGAAGGACTCCATTTTTGTGGTAGTTGATAGATTCTCCAAGATGGCACACTTCATACCTTGCCACAAAGTGGATGATGCAACTCATGTGGCAGATTTGTTTTTCAAAGAGGTGGTAAGACTTCATGGCATGCCTAGGAGCATTGTTTCAGATCGTGATACCAAATTCTTAAGCCATTTTTGGAGGACCTTATAGAACAAGCTAGGAACAAAGCTTCTTTTCTCCACCACATGCCACCTCCAAACTGATGGCTAAATTGAGGTGGTAAATCGGACTCTTTCTACTCTTCTTAGAGCAATTATTAAGAAGAACATTAAGTCTTGGGAAGAGTGTTTACCCCATGTTGAATTTGCTTATAATAGGGCTGTCCATTCTATTACTCAATTTTCTTCCTTTGAGATTGTTTATGGATTCAATCCACTAACACCTCTTGATTTGCTTCCTTTATCTAACACTTCTTCTTTAGTCCACAAGGATGGCAAAACAAAGGCAGAATATGTGAAGAAGCTTCATGAGCAAGTTAAAGCTCAAATTGATAAGAAAATGGAGCAATATACAAATAGAGCCAATAAAGGGAGAAAAAGAGTTGTCCTTAAACCCGGTGATTGAGTGTGGGTTCATTTTTTCCTGCCCAAAGGAAATCAAAGCTTCAACCAAGAGGAGATGGACTATTCCAAGTGTTGGAAAGAATTAATGACAATGCTTACAAAATTGACTTGCTTGGTGAGTATGGTGTTAGTGCAATATTTAATGTGGCTGATTTGTGTCCTTTTGATGTAGGTGATGAAAACCTAAATTCGAGGACGAATTCACCTAAAGAAGGAGGGAATGATGTGAGCCAAGGAGGAGTTACAAGCTTACAAGACAAAGCCAAGGAGGAAGAGGCATTGAAGGGAATTGGAGGACCAATGACAAGGTCCAACACTAAGAGAATGATACATGCTCAGGAGGGTAATTTGGTCATTCCAACACTGGACAAGAGCTTGTTTCTAGCAAGTTGGATCTACCTTGGAGATCAAGGAATTCGAGAGCTCATTTCAAGTTACTTGGAGATCAAGAAATCAAGCTTAATTAAAGTAACTTGGAGAGCAAGCAATCTGATCATGGTGGAGATATGTTTAGATTGTGGCTAGATTCTTTTTTGATGTGTTTTGACTTAGTCTAGATTTATTTAGATTTAAATTAAATTAGTTTATCTTTTAAGATTAAATTAGTTTATCTTTTAAGATTTAAATCAAATCTGATCTAATCTACAAAGATCAAATCTGATTTAAATTAGTTAGAAATAAACCTTTTAGAATAGAATCATATCTTTAATTTTTGAATTTTAGTTTCAAATCAGATCTTTTGAAATAGAATTAGATAATTTCCATTTTTAGGATTTATGTATAAATAGGCAACTTGGCCTATAGATGGAGAATTTTATCATATAGTTTTGATCATGGTTTGACTACCAATACAATGGTGAGGTTTTCCTTACTTTATTATGTGTGATGCAGAATTTCTACACTTTATTCTGTGTGATGCAGAATTTCTTCATTTTGTTCTGTGAGATGCAGAATTTTCTATCTATTCCCGATTATCTACGTTTCCAAGAACAGGTTTCTTGGGGGTTTAGTAGGGAGGGTCTTTATTCTATATCTTGTTTTCTATCAAAGTGTGTGCCTGGGGTTGCTGAATCTTTATATCCATGGGGTTCCTTCATCATTTTTTTTTTTTCAAAAAAATCGAGCTGATCTGCTACCTCAAAAAAGTTGACCTAATGTGCCACCTAAAAAAATGTAGCGAATCTGCTACATTAAAAAAATTGAGCTACTCTGTACCCTTAAAAGAAAAAAAGGAACATAAAAAATTGAGCTACTCTAAGTCAGTTTCTCCCTCTTGGATACCAATATCTATAAGCCGCCGGCCATGTGTGCCGTGAGAAGCGGCATGAATTTAGGCTTGTGTGTGCCGACGGGTCTGATTTTGAACCGCTGAAGAATTGAAACCGCCACATACTTCATTTGAGTGAAAGCCATTTCCTTCCCCAAACACACCCTTGGACCAGCCTGAAAAATTCGAAACTTGTAGGGAGAAACCTCACTCCATCTTCCTCCAATACACCATCGATCTGGTCTAAATTCAAACCAGTCCAACCCCCACAACGCTTCCATTCTCCCCATTCCATAAGGAAAATATGTGACCCTATCTCCTGCTTTAACAACAGATGCCTGCGGTAGCAGATCATTACCTGTGGCATGCTTAGAATCCCATGCCACTGGTGGAAACAACCTCATAGACTCACATAGGCATGCCTTCAAGCTCTGATACCAAATGATGAAGGAACCCCATAGATATAAAGATCCAGCAACCCCAGGCACACACTTTGATAGAAAACAAGATATAGAATAAAGACCCTCCCTACTAAACCCCTAAGAAACCTGTCCTTGGAAACGTAGATAATTGGGAATAGATAGAAAATTCTGCATCTCACAGAACAAAATGTAGAAATTCTGCATCACACAGAATAAAGTGTAGAAATTATGCATCACACAGAATAAAGTGAGGAAAATCTCACAACTGTATTGGTAGTCAAACCACGATCAAAACTATATGATAAAATTCTCCATCTATAGGCCAAGTTGCCTATTTATACATAAACCCTAAAAATGGAAATTATCTAATTCTATTTCAAAAGATCTGATTTGAAACTAAAATTCAAAAATTAAAGAGATTCTATTCTAAAAGGTTTATTTCTAACTAATTTAAATCAGATTTGATATTTGTAGATTAGATCAGATTTGATTTAAATCTTAAAAGATAAACTAATTTAATTTAAATCTAAATAAATCTAGACTAAGTCAAAACACATCAAAAAAGAATCTAGCCACAATCTAAACATATCTCCACCATGATCAGATTGCTTGCTCTCCAAGTTACTTTAATTAAGCTTGATTTCTTGATCTCCAAGTAACATGAAATGAGCTCTCGAATTCCTTGATCTCCAAGGTAGATCCAACTTGCTAGAAACAAGCTCTTGTCCAGTGTTGGAATGACCAAATTACTCTCTTGAGCATGTATCATTCTCCCCCCTTCAAAAAGATTTGCCCTCGAATCTTGCCTTTGTAATCTTTAAAGATATCTCCACCATTATCTTCCCTTCATGAAGCCATCTAAGAACCTGCAAATGAAGAACCTCACTAACACTCACCTTTCTTTTTTTTTTTTTTTCCTTTTTTCTCTCTCTCTTTTTCTTTTCCTTCTTCCTTTTTTTTTTGTTTTTTTTTTCCTTCCTTTTTTTTTCTTTCTTTTTTTTTTTTTTGCTTTTTTTTTCTTTTTGGACTGAATATACCTCAAATACAAAAAAAAAAATGTGGACAAAGTAGACACAACAATTAAGGAAACTAGACTCAAAACGTAAAGAAAAAAAAAACTAGGGAAATAAAATTAACAAAGTGGAAATGAAATAGAAACAAATGATAGCAAATATAGGGTTTTTCCTACTAGACCTCTAAGAAACCTGTTCTTAGCAACCTAGGTCACCGGAAAGGGATTTTTCTACTAGACCTCTATGAAACCTGTCCATAGCAACCTAGATCAAAGGAAAGAATTTCCCTACTAGACCTTCAAAGAACCTGTCCTTGACAACCTAGATCAAAGGGAAAAAACTTATGCTTATAATCCTCACCTTTTCTGATTTCTTCTCCTTTTTTTTTTTCTTTTTTTTTTTGGATCTAAACTAACAACAAAAAGACAAATGCTAGATAGAGAAGAAACATAGAGATAGATAAAGACGCGACAGCAACACAAAAGGATAGAATGCACAAAGACAAAAAAATAAGAACGCTAACGGAAAAGGAAAGAAGACAAGATAAATTTAAAAGACAAAGATAGATAAATAGGAATTTATCTGGACCTTGCTCTGATACCAAATGATGAGGTAACCCCATGGATATAAAGATCCAGCAACCCCAGGCACACACTTTGATAGAAAACAAGATATAGAATAAAGACCCTCCCTACTAAACCCCCAAGAAACTTGTCCTTGGAAACGTAGATAATCGGGAATAGATAGAAAATTCTGCATCTCACAGAACAAAATGTAGAAATTCTGCATCACACAGAATAAAGTGTAGAAATTATGCATCACATAGAATAAAGTGAGGAAAACCTCACAACTGTATTGGTAGTCAAACCATGATCAAAACTATATGATAAAATTCTCCATCTATAGGCCAAGTTGCCTATTTATACATAAATCCTAAAAATGGAAATTATCTAATTCTATTTCAAAAGATCTGATTTGAAACTAAAATTCAAAAATTAAAGATATGATTCTATTCTAAAAGGTTTATTTCTAACTAATTTAAATCAGATTTGATCTTTGTAGATTAGATCAGATTTGATTTAAATCTTAAAAGATAAACTAATTTAATTTAAATCTAAATAAATCTAGACTAAGTCAAAACACATCAAAAAAGAATCTAGCCACAATCTAAACATATCTCCACCATGATCAGATTGCTTGCTCTCCAAGTTACTTTAATTAAGCTTGATTTCTTGATCTCCAAGTAACTTGAAATGAGCTCTCGAATTCCTTGATCTCCAAGGTAGATCCAACTTGTTAGAAACAAGCCCTTGTCCAGTGTTGGAATGACCAAATTACCCTCCTGAGCATGTATCATTTGATGATGAAGGAACCCCGTGGATATAAAGATCCAGAAACCCCAAGCACACATTTTGATAGAAAACAAGATATAAAGTAAAGACCCTCCCTACTAAACCCCCAAGAAATCTGTCCTTGAAAATGTAAATAACAGGGAAAAGATAGAAAGTTCTGCATCTCACAGAACAAAATATAGAAATTCTGCATCACACAGAATAAAGTGTAGAAATTCTGCATCACACAGAATAAAGTGAGGAAAACCTTACAACTGTATTGGTAGTCAAACCATGATCAAAACTATATGATAGAATTCTCTTTGTCTATAGGCCAAGTTGCCTATTTATACATAAATCCTAAAACTAGAAATTATCTAATCCTATCTAAAAGATTTGATTTGAAACTAAAACTTAAAATTAAAGATATGATTCTATTCTAAAAGATTTATTCCTATCTAATTTTAAATCAGATTTGATCTTTATAGATTAGATCATATTTGATTTAAATCTTAAAAGATAAACTAATTCAATTTAAATCTAAATAAGTCAAAACAAATCAAAAGCAAATCTAGATACAATCTAAGCATATTTCAAACTTGATCATATCGCTTGCTCTCCAAGTTACTTTAATTTAGCTTGATTCCTTGATCTCCAAGTAACTTGAAATGAGCTCTTGGATTTCTTGATCTCTAAGGCAGAACCGGCATTCTAGAAACAAGCTCTTTTCCAATGTTGGAATAACCAAATTACCCTTCTGAGCATGTATCATTCTCCCCCTCTTCAAAAAGATTCGCCCTCGAATCTTACCTTTGTAATCTTCAAAGACATCTCCACCATTGCCTTTCCTCCATGAAGCCATCTACCAACCTACAATTGAAGAATCTCACTAACACTCTTTCCTCTCTTTTTTTTTCCTTCTTTTTTTTTCTTTTTTTTTTTTTTACTTTAATTAAGCTTGATTTCTTGATCTCTAAGTAACTTGAAATGAGCTCTCGAATTCCTTGATCTCCAAGGTAGATCCAACTTGCTAGAAACAAGCTCTTGTACAATGTTGGAATGACCAAATTACCCTCCTGAGCATGTATCAGAGAATGAAGCAAGCTTTGGAAGGCTTAATAATGGAGCTCAAGGAAGAGGAGGATCAATGCATAATGGAGACAACAACTGAATGGATCACATTCCTTCAACTTGAAAGTGAAATTGAGCCAACATGAAGACATAATTGTGAAGGCCCAAATCTGCATGATCAAAGATGCATTCATGGGCTACAAGTGTCCAATTTAGTGGGTTAAGAATCTTGGACCTTAGTGGAAAATAAATACGTCTAGTTTTTATTATTTTCTTTGTATTTTCATATGTATTTTTGGGGGATTTTTTTGAAGTGGGTTTTTAATATATTTTGTGGGTTTTTAATGTCTTTTGAGAGTTACTAAGTTATTATTAGGATTAGTGGACTCTTATGGCTGCACTAATGGAAAATAAATGTCACATGCATGAATGCATGATAGTGGTGCAGAATTAGTGCTTATTGGGTCTTAGTGGATATTAAACACTTAGTGGGAAGTGTAGTAGAGATTCAATGTTTCAGCCCCCCACTAAGCCTATAAATAGGAGAACTCTTGTATTACTAAAACATCTTGAATTTGAATGAAATATGAGTTTTCTCTATTGTGAGAGCTTCCCTTGAGTTCTTGGGTAAAGAACTAAATATGATATTATCAAGGCTGTAACGACCGAAAAATTTACCGTTAACAACTGAATTATTCGGTTTTTAATCAAATAAGTGAGTTTAATCAGAACTTGATTAAACATTTACTCGAAGTCAAATTAAGTGTGATTTATGGATTAGACTAGATAGAATTAGATTAGGAGCATAGAAAACTTCACAGAACAATTTCAAATCGATTTACCGATTTAAAGGAAATTGGTAGGATTTCGGTATTTCCAACTGTCGGAACCGAACCAGTAGAATTTTTTCTATGAGTGCCCTGGAATCAACGGCTAGGATTTAGCCAAACAACCCACCAAGTGGCGCCTTGGGAGCCCTTGATGGTGGGAAGCTCAACCAAAATCAATACTAGACTTGGATCCACCAATCCAAATCAACATAGATTCAAATATCTCACTTTTTTTTCTCTCTTTTTCCATCAGAATTTTCGTCCTCTTTCAGCAGCTGAAGCTTCTCTCTTTCTCTTCTCCTTGCTCTCATTTCTACTCCATTCTCATCCATCTTCAAGCCTCATCCCAAGCCACCACCATCCAAGACACAAAATCAGCCTAAATCACTCAAGACAAGGTAGGAAATCCTACTTCTTCTTTCATTCTCTCTGATTTGGGGCTATATGAGGAGCATGCTTAATCTGAGATTTTGATGTTTTATAGAGTGATGGTGATGTTTTATGATTGATTTTGCATGTGTGTTGTGATTAAAATTGGATTTGGGGATAAATAGCTTGAAGGGAGGAGACAAACCTAGAATCAGGATAGGATTTCCCTCGGCGGTCCGTACGGCAAAGCGTACGGCTCCGCCTAACACTATTTAAATTTGATGAAATCATTTTTAAATGAAACTAGACATTCAGGGATTTCCATACATATATCATAATAGATCATTGGATTAGTATAGAATTAGTTATGAATTTTTGAAGTTAGACCTAGAAATCTAGGTATTCATCCAGGCAGCATGGGTTGAGAAGGATGTAACTCACCCTATACAACCTCAAATTGAGTGCAACCAACGAGGTTTGAAAGCTAATACATGAGAGAACATCCCATAAAAATTTCAGAATTTAATTAATTTTCATTTGTTCCCAACACCTCAATGAAGTTGGCTTAGGTTAAAACTGGCCTAGAACAGGACAGCCCAGTAGGGTAATGTTTCGAGACTCATAACTCAAAATCCACTTAGGCAAATGACATGAAACCTAACTCATTTTAAATCTTGTTGTGTTAGCTTCATTTTGATATAAAATTCGTATGATTCCATCTAGTTTTCGATTTTTAATGAATTTTATTCTATAGGAACCCTATTCTGGCTAGGAACAGGACAGGCTGAGATAAAATGTTTATATCTAGAGTTATATAATTCAAAACGAGATGGGACTAAAGAGAGTAGAAAGTAGACATATAAGGCTATAACATATCCAAAAATGAGAATTTAATGAGTTGAATTGAATAAAATTTGGAGCATGCCAAACTCGGGCAGAACAGGGAAGAGCAAGCTGGAACATACTAAATGCTTGATTTGCAATTGTTGAATGATGTTGTAAGTGTTTATACACATTTGCTAGTTTATATTGAAATTATTAGTTGTGCAACTGTACAGATTGTCTGGCACTATTCACGGGAAAGCGGACTCGATCTATTATGCCACTGAAATTTCGGTAAGAAATCCATAAGTTATGAAATTCATGACAACTTGAATACTTCAGAAGTAAAGAGACAAGTTAAATGTACATTCAATTCATGACATTATAATGAATTCCACATCACTTGGGCCAGCCCCGGAATAAATTAAGGGGAATAGATCAGTGGGAAAGTCGGGGAAAGTAAACCCGGCCATCCTGTATAAGAACGAGCTCAATCCTGAAAAGTGGACTATTACCCAGGAGTATATGGCCTATGACTCCCAGGGGCCCAAGGATGGAAATAAGTTATAACAGGCGAAAGCCTCCAAGAATAAGATGCATCTTCTCATTGCACATGTATATGTACAGTGAAATACTTTTCTATTGATTGTTCTAGATCTCTGTTTATTATTCATAACATGATATTGTTTCTCTGTGATTACTGTTTGAGTACATTAGTATATCTGTTAATTAAAATTGAACTTGTTTCGGTGTATGCCTTACAAATGAGTATTTAAGTTAAATATTATCATTTTACCGTACTATCTGAAAATCTTGCACGACCGAAACAACTGGGAATGACAGCGATGACAGATGTATAGAAGTTCGGATTTTCTACTGAGAAATATTCATTTCTTACCATATTATATATTCCGCGTCATTCTCAGACTATGGAGCACGCAGCGACCGGGGTTCTATTCATTGAGTTTCCTGAGCTTCACATCCACATCGACCCTTTTCTAGATTCTGTATATATATCGGGTAGATGCCAGTTTCGTTTATATTTCTTCTTCCAGAGGGACTTTGCAGTACCCTTGATGCACCCACTGTTTGATCCCGCTGTCCCATACATTGCCATCTCGCTCCATATGGCCCATCCGTTCCCACCTCCTCCTGCAGCAGCAGCCCCTGCTCCTATGGCTCCTCCTGCTTCACCACCCCATCCGATGCTTTCCGCCTCGACACCAGAGGAGGACCCATCAGAGGCAGCGAGTTCCTCCTCATCCTCTGCTCCCAGCACGGGCCACCCTCCCGCAGATGCACCCATGGAGAATGGGTTTCTTTCTTCAGATTCTGGTTAGATAGTGGGCGTACCACAGTAGTAGTAGGTGTATAGGGTGACCCTCTTTTGGCAGTTTGGGTCATGGTTGGATGGGTAGATATTAGGAATGTACTTGAAATGTCCCATGGGGACCAGTTAGGGTGCTGTTCATAGATACTGGCCGTTTCATTTTGTATTAGCGGCCTCATTTTGACACCTTGTACTTTTGACAAACTTTAAAATCTGATATCTATGTACATATCTATAATGCCGTTTGCAGTTATACTGTTCTTATTGTATTTTTTATTTATGTTAAGTTATTCTGATTCACCGATTGATTAGTATTTATTCCGCCATCATGCAGAAAAAGAAAATTTGTTATGAAATCAAGTACTCTTATGTGAGAAAGTAATACTAATATAGTAGGAGAAAATTAATCAGTATTACGCGTAATCTCTTATCTGATAAATTATTATGACTTAAGCATAGTACTTTGTCTGGTAAGGTGTTACAAAGGCAACTTGTGGCGATCAAAACCTTCATGACTTATCACTCACCTTCTCATCTTTCTTGAGTGTGGCGTCAATATCCTTCCCTAAAACTGAATTTCAAGGCGATCCGTTTCCAAGTTTCGTATCAACATCGGGCACAGTGGTGATCTTCATTGAGTTCCCGGTTTGGCATTAGCACTTTGACCTAATGTTGAATGCCTCTGTGATGTCTATAAGCGTAGCTATGAGGGTCTATATCTTCCACAACTGTTTGTTTCAGGTTCCAGTTATGAGCCTGTTTTTCCGCCCACATCAGCCATATGGCGAGGTTACCCTGGATGACATCTGCCTCTACTTTCAACCGCTAAGATACCCCACTGATGGAGAGTCTGACTCAGATACCTGTTTAATGCCAATTGTTTCATTGGATTTCGATCCTTCGGAACCGTCTTATCCGAGCTATCACATGGAGACTGAACCATCGAGCCCTCCTATCCATTCGTGATTCGCCTGATGTCCGATTCATCTTCTTCTTCAGTAGCTCCTCATCATGCACCACCCCCGATTTGTGGTCGCAGGTTCATCCGTACCCATACTGTGCCTCGTGGGCGTCGGCATACCCAAGGAGGAGGACGCAGTGATGCTGCTCCTGGTGGTTTCGAGAATGGTTTCCTTCTGCTCGATGAGTGATGTGGTGATTGCATGCGGAGCCGAGCACGATGATAGCCCTTTTTATTTACAGTTATAGCGTTATCATTCTATTGTATGGCATGCTTGGACAGTAGAGATTTCTGATGTATTTTCCCTTATGATGTATTCAGTTAGGTTTCTTTTGCAGGGCTGACAGTAGATATTGGACCCATCATTATCTTTATGTATGACTTTTGGCATTACTAATTTATATTAACTATGATGGTTGTGGAATGAGTGCTATATTTATCTAAGATATTTGTTATTCTTGTTGCTTCTATTTATTTTATTCACACCTCATGTATTAGATAATGATGTTTATATTAAATATTCACGATGCGCTCATAGCTCTTGTTTTTCAAAATAGTTTATTTGTTATTGTTCAAAAAAAAAAATTACCCTTACTTTCATTAAAAAGTATTTTGAAATGGTAATGTTAGTTCCATGCAAAAGTAATAACTAATAATTCCATAATATGACTTAAGCATAGCACAAGACTATTAGCGTGTTACACCTATGGCCTAAGGTCATAAAAGTGCCAAAAGAGGGCCAATCTGTACACTATGTTAGCAAGGTGGATGTTGTCTCTAATCGGATGTGAAAGATAGGAACCTATTAGCCATACCAGGTTCTGCTGGGGTATAGTCATCACTGCGTATGGAGGATAAGCCATAGGATGACTCTGTTGCCTCTGAAGGATCATCATCATCAAGGGAGAGATAGGGAACTACCTGAGGTCGTGAAGCAGGTAGTGTAGTTGCTAGTGCTGCTGGAGATAGGACAAGGAGTGCCATGTATAGTGGGATGACTATGAAGGGTGCAACAGGATCGAATAAAGGGTGAGAGAGAGGAATAGCAAAGTCTTTGCAGAAAAAGAAATATAAATGGAAACAGTAGGTACCGGTAATATACACGGAGTCTATCACCAGGTCGACGTGGAAATGCAAATCAGGAAACTCGATGAAGAGGATGGCCATCGCCACCTGGTCAATGGTTTGAGAATGACGGGAATACATACAATAGGGTGAGAATTTGTAAAATTCTCAGTAGGATTCCTAAACTATATTACATTGACATCGCGTTCATTCCTAGTTACTTCGGTTTTTATTTAATTATGAAAAGGTGAATAACTAGCCTAATACTCTGATTCATTTGGTTTTACGAAAAATATAGCTCAAAGCAAGGTCCCATTTTACTTAAGACAAGAAGACACAGAATAATTATCACATAGAATATCATATGAAACAAAACACAGTACAAGTAAACAATAATAGCCATGAAGAAAGGCATATGATAATAGTCATACGGAACTACATATAAAATAGCACAATTTAAATCACAAACCATCATCACATTTTCATAATGCATTAATGCATGGGAATGGAATGCATTTCATTATCACGGGTCCTTAAACTTGTACTTCATAAGCTTTCCATATGGTCCCATGGGAGTTTTAAGCCATATAACTCCTAGGTAATAGTTTACTTTTCAAGATTGAGCTCGTTCCTATATAGGATTGTTGAGTTTACTTTCTCCTACTTTTCCACCGATTTATTCCCCTTATATGTATTTTTGAGGTTGGCCCAAGTAAATGGAATCCATATAGTCTTTTATAGATCATGGGATTATAAGTAATTCAACTTGAATGACATGAGAAATATATGCAAAATACATAAATTTTGCCAAAATTTTGGCAGCATAACGTATTAGGTCTGCTTCCCTGTGAATAGTACCATCTTAACCAAAAAATTAGTCACAATAGTAGAGCAAACATCATATATTAATGCCTCAATATTGTCATAGATTTGCAATATCTAATACTAATTGCAACTTACTCATGCATTAAGGTAGCCAATTACTTAATTAACAATTCTACTCATATTGCTCAAATCTGCCCATTTTTGTGTCTTATGCCATAACTTATACTTAAGTTATTAAATTTTAGATTTTTAATATGTTAAAGTGTTGTTTGTCTAGTTTTTAATCTCTTTGGTCCCATCCAATTTTGATAAACATAACTTAAGATATTGGGAGTTCACCTAGGTATGCCCTGTATTAGATAGAACTGGGGTCTAAAATGTAAAAATTCATTAAAAATAGAAATCTTATTGGATTTGAGTGAATCTTATATCATTGTAAAGCTAACAGAACCATCTTTCATTTTCAATAAGTTTCATTTCATTTAAGAGAGCAGAGCTCAAGTTATAAGCTCACAAAATTGGTAGAATTGGTTTTCCCTGTCTCTATCCCATCAAGACATAAGGCAATTTTAATGAATTACTAGGAGCAACAGGGATTAAATTTGACTCTGAAATTTTTATGACATGTTTCCTTATTTGTGAGATTTTTTAAAAAATTGGTTGCACTTAAATTGAAGTTGTATAGGACAAGTTATGCCTTGCACAACCCACTCTGATCAGGTCCAAAGGCAAAAGTCTAGGGTAAACTTCGAAAAATCATACCTCACTCAATACTAATCCAATGACCTTATAGCTTACATAGTTGGAAAGCTTTAAGTGTCTAGTGTCTAGTTTTATTTAAAATTAGTTTCATTAAATTTTGATGGCTATGTACGAAGCCATACACTTCATAAATACAAACACTTCATGAATCCTACCTCTAGTTGAAGAGAAAACTACTTGGACTAGATGATTGTGGTGCTGATGGAAGTTGAAGATGGAATGAGAGTGAAGTAAGATAGAAGAAGAAAGAATGAAAGGAGTAGTGTAACATCCCGAGTTCCGATTTCCGACCTAACCTTCAAGCCCATGATTTCCGGCTTCATTTTGGAATATCAGTTAGAATATTATTTCCAATTTCCGAGTTCCGACTTCGCCCTCAGGACTGATCAATTTCAATTCCCGACTTCATCATCAAATTCTACACAGAATGGGATAAATTCCGAATTCCGAGTTTGCCTTACTAAATATACGATTTCCGACTTAGTCTTGCTCAATATCCGGCTTCATGTTTCAAGGATAAATATACCCGGGTTCCGATCTCATCACACACTGTATATAAATCCCGACTTCCGGGTTTAAGTACTTGGGTTTCGAATGCCCGAGTTCCGACCTCATGCCTCATGCTTCACAATAGTGTGTGTGGTTTCCGACCTCAAAAGTAATGGTTTAACACAATAGTACATGAGTTGAACTCAATGGACATGAGTTCAAATCTTTGAGTTGATTTCGGTTATACACGACTTCTGATCTCCGATTTTATGTGCATTGACATTCCCGAGTTCAGATAGGGATTTCCGAGATTATATGATTTTCAGCTACATTACTTCCGATATCCGACCTTGATTCCAAGAATCAGAATAAACAAGATTTCCTCAAGTCACCAACAACATGGTACGAGTTCCGACATCCGGTTTCAGCTTCAAGCACTGTAAAAAAAGGTCACGAGTTCCGACTTCAAGTAATATAGGGACGAGTTCCGATTTCAGGTAGAGTGGAAGTGTATCCCAGTTTTTGGACGATGTGGAGAGCAAGTTGGCCACAAAAGTGAGAGACGTGGCCGAACTTCAACCACAAATCTTCAGCCAATCAACACAACATTTTCTTGTATTTAAGTCAGACTTCCCCCTTCAACCCCAGCTGATTTACGTCTCCTTTTCCTCCTCTTGCTCCAGCCTTTTCCTTCCCTTCCTCTCTCAACCAAACTCCATCAAATCCCCAAGCTTGGTCAAGGGTCCATCAATCCAGAAATCAGATTCAGCAAGATCATACTCCAAAGAGGTAGGATTCTACTTCTATTGTTGAATTCCTTGCACTATGATTGCATGAGATTGAACTCTTCCTTATGGATTTGATGAATTATTGGATGTGTTATGATGGATTATGCTGAATTATGATTTAATTCATAGGAAATTTTGAGTTAGAATTATGATTAGAAGGAGAAAATTAGAAGAAATGGATGGGTTGGGATGCTGCCTGAGTGAGAATTCCACGGCAGTCCGTACGGCGGAGTGTACGGCTCCGCCTACAACCGGTTAAATCCAATGAAACCATTTTTAATGAAAGTAGACATCCAGGGCTTTCCATGGATATATCATATAAGATTATTGGATTAGTATTGAGAGAGATATGAATTTTTGAAGTTTGACCTAGGGTTCAAGACTTTCATCCGGGCAGGGTGACTTATGGAGGGTATAACTCACCCTATACAACTCCAAATTGAGTGAAACCAATTTTATTAGAAATCTTAGACATAGGGGAACATCTCGATATAAGATTCCGAGTTTGTTATGCTCCCAATTGATCCCAGTAATTCGAGGAAGTTTCTCTATGTCCAATCCAGACTAAAACAGAGTAGTTCAGGAAGGTCGACTTTCAGGACTTGTAACTCGAGGTATACTTAAGCAAATGGAATGAAACCTATGGCAAATGAAAGATTGTCCTGTTAGCTTCAATATGAGACCAAATTCGCATGATTTGAGCTTAGTTTCGATTTTTAGTGAATTTATACTTCCAGGAGTGTAATTCGGACTAGTGGCTGACAGGCTGAGGTAAAAGTTGAATATCTTGAGTTTTGTAAATCGAAATGATATGGGACTAAAGAGGTTAGAAAGTAGACACATAGAGCTATGATATATCCAAACTTCAGTTTTAAATGAGTTGAATAGAAATAAAGGTGGATTATACAAAATCCGGGCAGAACTGAGCAAGTTTGGCAGAATGGCCAAGTTGATAATTTTACAAGTGTTAGGGAAACAAATAAGGTTTAAGTGAGGATTACCAGTTTTGCAGTGATATATATATATATATATATATATATATATATATGTGTTAGATTGATTATGTTGCTATGATTGATTTGTCTGTGAGAACTGGCACTATTCATGGGGAAGCGGATCTGATCCGTCATGCTGCCGAATTTACGGTAGAAGTTTATGAAATTGGGAATGTTTACATGCAAGGATAAATCTGATGATGATATAGATTACCAAGGAAGAATTAGAATATGAATGGGTATATAGAAACCCTATATTTGAGAACGACATAAGTATGATAAGAGATATGTGAGACTAAACTATAAAGCATATATTCAAGAATGACATAATTATGTTATGAGGTATATGTACGAGTACACTCAATATGACTACGCTTGATTATGCATGAGAGTGAAAGAATTTAAATATATTGAATGTAAAACCCTTCACTCGGAGGCAGTTACTTAAGATCCTTCCCTGTGAAGGCAGTTAAATATAACGATATGAATCCCTTCACCTGGAGGCAGTTGCACTTTGAATCCCTCCTTGTGAAGGCAGCTAAAACTATGAGATCCCTTTACCTTGGAGGCACGTGGTCAGATGAGATCCCTCTATGTTGAAGGCACGTGGTCAGATGAGATCCCTCAATTTTGAGGCATGTGACCAGAATTGATCCCTTCACTTAGAAGCACGTGACCAGAATAAGATCCCTCCAAGACTAGAGGCACGTGGATCCCCTTGCGGGTGAGTCGATGTGACGACGGTCACGGGCGAAGCTGACGAGCTCACTCCAAGGCCAGACTTGGAAGGCGGAAAAAGGCACCCTAGGGACGGCGATACGTAACGCCTAGATGTGCAAAGTAAAAGATTAAAGATTAAAACTTATGTAGGTACCCCACTCACATAAGGCATGGCATCGACCCAGCTAGTGTGAGTATAGGGGATAGAACTTACATGAGGCATGGCTTGACCCAGCTAGTGTAAGTACCAAAGGGAGATCCCACAATCCTAAGGAACGTGACATGGCGATCATACTCTGGAATGTGGCACGTAAAGATTTCATGATGACAAAGAAAAGAAAGATGAAGGAAGAAAAGCAAGTTTTACGCCTATGTATGAATCCAAAAACAAGTTAAGTTATGTACAGATGTTAGGTTCTCAGCATATTGATGTCATGTGGGCATCATCTTAATTTACTGTAGTACCAGTAAAGTATATGTAGAAATTATGTCTCTAGTGCATTGAGGCTATCGTACTTTATTGTATTTCAGTTATTAGTCCCAATATGATTCATGACTTGAATTTTTATGAATTCTCTTAGATGCCAAGTGTATGATAAAAGTGAACGTTGCTTCGGATAATATATCTTCTAACTGTAAAATTAAATAGTCCACATTATATGTTCACCTTCTTCATAATAAACTGAAGCAAACTGGGGATGACAACGATGACATTACATGTGTATTGTAGAGAATCCTACTGAGAATTTATAATTCTCACTCCTATTTTCCGTGTTGTCTCCAGAAAGTTCAGGAGGTATCAGAGAAGCGCAAAGAGAGTTCTTTGTTAGATAAGGTCCGTTTGTGAATAAAGAATAACTCCAGAGGGTGTGGTACTATGACTTAAGCATAGTACTGTACTTAGGAGGGTGTTACAAGTAGCTAGAATAGGGGGACCAAAAATGATTAAGGAGTTAGAGGGGATTTTAATAAGCTTGGTAGTTAGAGTTCTAAGTTTTGATTGGTTGTGGCTTTTAATGGTTGAGGTTCAACCACACTTCTTCTAATTGAAGTGGCTGTTGAAGTGCCATTTGGAATGAAGGTGGCTGAATTATTGGCCACCAATTCCAGGGTTTCAATATATATTTCTATTGATTCAGTTTTGGTAATGCAAAATACTGAATCTTTACCAATTTTCTCGAAGTTGGCAAAACGTTACTTGTAACACCCTAATAGTTTTATTCTATGCTTAAGTCATATTGTGGAATTATTAGTTGTTACTTTTGCTAGCGGAACTAGCATTACCTTTTAGAAATTACTTTGCAACAAAAATAGGGGTAATAATTTTTTTTTGAACAATAACAAATAAACCGTTTTTGAAATCGAGAGACATGAGCGCATCGTGAACGTGTAATACAAATGTCGCTATATCATTCATACAGCGCATTTAACATAAATAGAAGCAATGAGAATAACCACGATATTAGATAAAAATAACATTTATTCCATAGCCATCCTATAGTTAATATAATAGTAGTAATAGCAAAAGTCATACACGAAGATAATAATGGGTCCGATACCTACTGTCGGCCTAACAAAATATCCTAACGAAATACATGATAGAAGGAAATGCATAAAAAATCCCAATCCGCTCGTACATGTCGAATGAAAATGATAACCCTTGCTACGACAGGCAAATCACAAACGGGAAGGAAGGCTCAGACGAGTCCGTCTCCACGTGGCAGCTCGGATAGGACGATTCCAAAGGATCGGAATCCAACGAAACTATCGGTGTCAAGTGGGTGTCCAAGTCAGAATCTCCATCAGTGGGGTACCTTGGAGGATGGAAAGGTGGGCGAACGTCATCCATAGTGATGTCCTCGAACGGCTCATGAGGGCAAAAAAATGGACTTAACACCGGTGCACAGAACTGGCAGTTATGGAATATGTAGACCTGCATTGCTACTTTAGCAGTCATCACGGATGCATTTAGCACCGGGTCAAATTGTCAATGCATCACTTGGAACTCAACAAAAATTACCACCATGCCCGATGCCAGCATCCTCTGAAGATGACATGGAAACATAGGAGTGAGAAATACTAAATTTCTCAGTAGGATCGCAACTAGACAAACACAGTGTCATCGTCATCGTTCCAACCACTTTGGGTTTAATATAAAAACAGTTGACAGATATAAGTTCAATTTTAATGGTTTTGAAAACTTAAACCCCGAAGCGGCTTGCTTTTAAATTTAACGTTATAACTACATCATCATAACTAACATACATATTGAAACATAGAATGAACATTCATAATGCAAATGGACAACATAAATACATGCAAAGATATGCATCATCATAGACTTAACCATGGTTATACTTTGACTTTACTTTTATTTTTGGTATGTGCTTAACATTCTTTACTTTCCTTTGAAATAGACTACTTTTGGACATGAGCTCATTCCGTGACCATCGTCACGCAGTATTAACCAAATCAGACTAAGTCGATAGTGGTTACCTCTAAGTTGGAGGGTCATCCCTCATAGAGGTTCCTTGTGGATCACCGTCTCTCACTTCCCGGAAGTGATCAAGGGGTCATGTCCCATTCTTTCGTTTATTATCATTATGCTTTACATGCATAGTTCTTCTTTGACTAGACATATGCAATGATATGACTAAGTTCATAATTTTGACGGAAATACGGCAGTATAACGGCTAGACAAAAGCTTCCCCAAGATGCCAATCACAACTTTCAACCAATAGTCCATCACAATCATATCATTCAATCATGAGACAAAGCTCCATCAAACTTGTCATTCATTATGCCGAATATTCATACCCTAGAGGGGTTCATAATTGTGTTATTCTTTGTGAAGAATCTTATGAATCATCATATGATTTCTCGTGGTTACCCATGAGAGAATCACATAGTTAAAATATATGTACATGTAGTCTCTTAGTTACTTAGTTCTCATGTGATCTTATTCTTTACTTAAGTACATGTCTTATGGAATACTTGTTCAAATTAGTTAAGTTAGGTGGTTGTTTCCTTTCCTTAAGACCGTGTATTTAGTGATTCCTAGGTTCACGGTATGCTCAGACCCTAATCATACTTCTGTTCCCAAGGAGTTCGAGATCCCTCTAATCCTTGGGTCATGACAATGCATAACCATACTCATGAACCCAACAACACCATGTTCACTAATCACCAGGGTGATTTTTAACTTATTCAACTTACAAAGTTTTAAGCTTTCATTGTTAACATATCAAGGTTTTACCTTAAACATTATTAAAGTTATCATTCTTTATAAAGTAGCCATAAAATTTTATTCTTTATGAAAGTAAGTGCCTCTAAAATTAAGCTCTTGTCTTAAAAATTAGATCTTTATATAATAATGATACAAGTTACTAGTTTTTTAGCTAAAAAGTCTTGTTTTTTAGGAAAGTTGACTCATTTAATTATTCTAAAACCATCAAGGTCTCAACTTTATGACTTAAAGTTATCTCTACATTAAAAGGTTTCTACTTTATCAACTAGTGATATGAAACATTAACTTAAGGTTGAAAAGTCTTGATCTTTATAAAAGTTAACACCTTTTAGCATTGTTTTGATTCAAGATCTAAACCTTATGATTTAAATGTTACAAAACAACACTTTTATGACTTAAATGTCTCATTCTTGATTAAAGTTTGAAACTTTATGAAAGGTCTTTTCTTTAAGGTTTGATTTCTAAGACATAAAGTGACAAGATATCATTTTTCTAACTCAAAAAGACTTATTATACCAAAAAGCTTAGACTTTTACATATATTCTTACCTTCAAAATAAAACAAAATAAAACTTTATGGAAGCTTAAAAGTTGCACCACTTTTAAGGAATTAAGAAGCAAACTTTTTAAAGTTTTAATCTTTTAGGATATTCATAGTCTTATCAAATTATGAAAAACATGTAAAGATGAAACTTTTCTAATCATAAACTCATCATAAGAAAAAGAGCAACTTTAAGTAAGATACTACCAAGAACACTCAAGAATAAGAACATGAACAGATTTTACCAAAAATAGAAACATCAAGAACACTTGAAGAAGAACAATAATATATTTTTCCAAAAGTAGAAACATCAAGAACACTTGAAGAACAACAAGAACATATTTTTCCAAAAATGAACATTTTTGCTCATGAAGAGCATGAAGGATCTTCTCAAGTTTTCACTTAAAGATCTTGGCCATGAAAAGAGCCAAGCTTCAAGCTTTCTTGAGTAAACAAAATAAAAAGATGAAGATCACTACCTCTTCGTGAAGATGGCGTAAAACAAGAGAAGAGAAAGAAGAAGATGACAGCTCCTCTTGATGATGATGGTGGCGGTTTTGCAAGAAGGAAGGAGAAGCTTTTGAGATCTTGTGAAAATGGAGATTGTAGTGTTTTGATCTTGTCACCAAAGACCCAAAGATGAGGTCTTTGAAGGGCTAAGTGAAGAAGGTTTGGTTATGGAGATAGAGAATGGAAGAAGAGGATGAAGAAGAAGAGGAGACTTTTAGAGAGAAGTGAGAGAATGAAAGTCTTAGAGAAAGAATAGGAAGACACAAAATGAAAATGTGAGTGTGTGTGTGTTGTGTTGTTGTGGCCTTAAGTCTCATGTAGGTGGGAGAGAAGATATTTTCTTAATTTTGTGTTAATTAAGGTTTCGGGGGACAAATTGGATGATGGGGGAACCAAACGTGTACAATCTCTTACAAAAAACAACCTTGTCTTATGCTTTATGCTTTAATGATATCACTTTTTATTTTATTGTCTAGTTGACTAAATTTGAGTTTAATCATGTGATTAAGTGCTCAGACAACTTAATTAAGATGATTAAGCAAGGATTAGTAATTAACACACAAGAACATGATTAACAAAAATTAATCTTGCGATTAAGCTTAAATAACCTTAATTAAACTTGATTAAGTTAATTAAGGGCGATTAGTGCTTAATTAAGTTATTAAGGGTCTGACTTGCTTAATTAGAGATTTTTTAATCTCGATTAAGTATTCTTTTGACTCTTCTCATCGAGTTAACTCATAAACTCTTCGTTAACCCCTTAATTAAGCCTTAATCTCATAATTTCTCATTAAGTGCCTAATTACTTAGGGGTACTGAAGTAATTTAACATGACGAGAAATTGAGGATGTTACATTACTAAATAACTTTGTAAGATTTTCTATATGCCTATTCTAATTTTTTTTTTCTTAAACCTAATCTCTCTAATTAATCTTTAATTAATTTCTAATTAACCTTACTTATTCAATAAAATCAAATAAATCGATTATCAACGTAAATAGGACATTTTAAAAATTTTCGAACGTTACATGTATTTACAGGCATAGTACATTATGTAAATGAGTTTTATCAAAATTTTGGCAGCATAACGGATCAGATCTAATTTCCCATGAATAGTGCCAGTTACATAGAGAGTCAACCAGGGCAACAAAACCAATATAACATATTAACTTTTCAGCGTCAATATGGAATTGCATCATTCATACTTTAGAATAAAGCTCATGCACACATCAAGAGGTCTAAGCACTCAAGTTGGTACTTATACTCAACTCACTCAATTCTGCCCTGTTTTAGAATTTATGCCACAATTTCTATTTAATTTGTTTATATTTGAAATTTTTATGGCATAAACATCTATGTATTAGTTTTCTAACAAAATTAGTTACACTCAATTTGAAGTTGTATAGGCGAGTTATGCCCTTCACAACCCATACTGGTTAGAATAGTGAACAGAATTCTAAGGTTAACTTCAATAACTCATTTTACTCATTATAGATCCAATGACCTTATAATTTATATGGTTGGAAAGCTCTAGATGTCTAGTTTCATCTAAAATTTGTTTCATTAAATTTTGATGGCCATAGGTGAGGCCGTACACTTCACAATACGAACAATTTACAGTTTTTCAACGAAATCAGATTCTGGGTTGTTCCTCTTAGGGTTTTTCATTAAAGTTTCAATCCAAACCCAACATATGCATACTAAACCAGCCATGAAATCTCATATGAACTTAGCATATTGTAACACCCTAATAAACCCATACTACGCTTAAGTTATATTACGGTGTTTTATTAGTTATTACTTATGCTTGTAGAAAACTAAACTTCATTTATAAGTTAAGTTACGCAGAAAATACTGTATATATTTTTTTTTTTTGAAATACGTCGTCGGTTTGCAGCGTTTTGGAAAGCAAAGCCTTGAGCAAGAAGACAGATAGAGAAAGAGCGTGTCGCATAAAATACATACCCCAATATCATAAAACATGAGAAAGGTAAATAAATAGTAATTCACAAATATATTGCATTATATAACTAATCATTACATTCATATGGGTTCATAATATATATATATATATATATATATATATATATATATATATATATATATATATATATATATATATATATATATATATCAGCATTACATCAAAAGAGTCTCATGGTTGTGCCATGATCCAAATACTAGATACAAACTTAAATTGACATTGTTTGTCACAAAAAGGAATGTATGAAGATGCAGAGATACAGCAACTATAAGTCCACATCAGCATTGTTTGACATCCCATGTCATACGTCCGCTCACAGTGTAGGGATCCATGCTCCACTCCACCGGATGCACCATCGGATTCTGGTGACGATGCGGAAAAGTAACTAGAGTGAGAAATAAGATTTCTTAGTAGGACTTGAACCCGACACTAAAGTGTCATCATCATCGTCGCAGCCACTTTGGTTTTATAAATGAAAACAGTGAGCATGCATAAGGTCCAATTCTTAGATTTTCGAAAACATAGCCATCCGAAGTGGATTCAATTTTAACATGTCCTTTGATCATTTATATCATAACAAGCATAGGAACAACTATAATTACATAAAACATGTATGGCTATGCTATAAGCTTCTCTTAACTTCTTCCCTTCAAGGGTTTGGACTGAAGTCCCTTTTCTTTTCTTAACTTGACTTTATCTTAAGTCTTTTTCTTTTCACCTACTAAATTTGAGTGGTAATGAGCTCATACCGTAGCTGTCGCCACCATAACTTTCGGTACTTACACTAGTTGGGTCATGCCATATCTCATGTAAGCTCTATCTTCTATACTCACACTAGCTGGGTCGATACCATGCCTCATGTAAGTCGTGGGTGAGGGGAGCTTACTTTGGGTCACCTTCCCTTTTGAAGGATCACATCCTTAGTTCATTTTCTTCTTATTAAGGCTTATGATGCAAAATTATTCTAATTCTTTTCCACATCTAGGCGTTACGTATCGCCGTCCCCAAATGTAATTCCTTTATCGCATATCATTAAGCATCATATCAACAACATATCATATTTGTATCATCATTATTCATTATCATATCGTCATCATATCATTATCATCCTTATCATCATCATATCATTATCATAATCATCATCATCATCATATCATCATCATCATGATCATCATCATATCATTGTCATCATATGGACACATAGAGGCATACATATCACACAAAGTCTTATAAGCTTAGCTTAGTAAATTTATTACAAGCTTTTAATTGAGGTTGCCTTTTGTGTAAATTCTTTTATTAGGGATAGGGCCAATTTCATCTATTATCCTTTTTGAAACTTTTAAGTTGAATTATGAAGGTTTTCCAATATCTTATTGTAAGGGTCTTAATGTCTTTGAGCTTATTTCTCGTTAACCTTTAAAACTTAACCATAACTAGTTTTGCTTTTACAGTGGGGCAGTAATTTCAAAAATTCGCCATAATTTCATCTTTTGCAATCTTGACTTGAATTTTGGTATGATTATAGTTGTCTGAGTCTATTTTTAACGAAAATAAACTCCACTCGAAGATTCATTTTGTAACTTGAAATATTCATATTTTATTCTGACTGCTCAGCTTTTAAGTTTATTCTCGATATAGTGACTTTTAAACTTTATTGGGAATTCTTCACAAGGAATTTGACAAAACTATATTATGGGGATGTTTCTCTATGTCTTAGCTTTCTAACAAACTTGGTCCCACTCAAAAATGTTCTGTATAACTTGAGTTATTAAGATTTTATTACATACTGCCCGAACAGAAACACATATGGGGACAACACACTTTGAAAATTTATATCTCTCTCATTTTAAGGCCATATTTCATGTACTTTATATGTATAAAAAGCTCTATGAGTCTATGTTCATTTAAAATTAGTTTTGTTGCATTTTGAGTTATATTGAAAGAGTTATTAGTTGCGCCATACAGACTGTCAAAATTTTCTAGCTTTCACGGTTTTGGTTTTAATAAATTTTCTTGTAAAAACATTAAGTTTTTTCTTTAAGTGACCACTTTTCTCTTCCAAACCAATTTTATACTTTGAGATCTTGATGAAAAAATAATATTTTGAGTTCTAAAAAGTTTGTTTCAAAATAAGAATAAATGCACAACAAGTCATTTTCCAAGAAAAGAGCAAAAATCACAAACAACTTCTTATAATGAAAGCATGGCCATGAGGCCTTTAGTGCAAGTTCTAAAACTACCTAGCTATAGAGAGCTTAGGAGTTCTAGAGCTTGAAAAACAAAGAAGAAAGAGGGGTTAGAGTCACTACCAAATGGGTTTCTTGAAAGCTTGAAGAGTGAAAATAGTTGGAGATGGCCTCCTCCTTCTTGAGCTTAATAATGGGGCTAAGTGAGTGTTTGTTTTGCTTCCTCAAGAACCAAAGAAGGTGGTCCTTGAAGGGCTTGTAAAGGTGGTGAAATGAACGAGAGTTGGATGAGGTGTGAAAGTGGGAAGAAGAACAAGAGGAATTGGAAGAGTAGAAGAGTTAGAATGAGGCTTAGAGAGAAGTGAGAGCTTAGGCTTGTAGTGAGAGGATGAAAATCACAAATGAGGGAGTGGGGACTGTTTTTGGGGCATAAAAATTGGGGGAATGGGCTGATTGGTTTTGCTTCTCCAACAAGCAAGGGGAAGTAAATGAGTTTAACTTCTTTTTCAAACAAGAAAGCTAAGAACCTTGGGGTAAAAGGGTGGGTTGTATTTCTCTTGAGTTTTGGTGCTTCGGTAAAGACCTTTTAGTGTTTTCTCAAGCGGACAAAAGGAAGAACTCCTCTTGGGATTGGCTTGATTGAATAAGATCACTCCAAGTGGCATAATCCTTAGGGAGGAAGGTACTTTTCTTGTCTTGACTAAAGAGATACTACTAATATAGACCCTTAATCTAAGAGTGCATGATGAGATGGCAAATAGATTGTTGGATTTTGCTCTTGTCCTTGGCCGAAATTTGGTGCATCAATTAGGAGAAATTTTTAAATCTTCAAAGCTATTAGATTTGCCTAAGTTGCTAATTAATTTGATTAGTTAAATTGCTCTTTAATCGATTTCGCTTAATTAGACTTTTAAGACCTTTTTCCTCTAAAAGAATTGCTCATATGAATTATATAATTAGGGCATAAGAATTAATCTATCTCAATTGGTAAAGTAGAACAATTGTCTTATACTTAATTAATAAGATTAGATTAGCTTAATTATATTTTTAAGTTACGAATTAATGAGGTTCGAATAATTAGGTTTTAATTAAAGTATTTAGTGCGTTATAATTCAATTATTGACATGACTGAATTTACTAAGCTCTTGCTTATCGAGATTAACCGATTAGTCTTCAGTTAATCGTTAACCTCTCTAATTAGCCAGGATCACTAAGCTAATTAGCTTAGACAAAAATTGGGGATGTTACACATATCATCAAACAAGTTAGTAGAGATTAAATTCTAAATAGCTATAAGATCAACAATAACAAGTAAAGATGTTGAATCCTACCTCAAATTCAAGCTTGAACTAGTAAGGGAGCAAGTCTTAGGTGAAAGTGTATGAAAGGGATGAAGAATTGAAGATGGAGAGATGGAATTGAGAAGGAAAAAGAGTAATATGGAGGTTTGATGGGTGAAGGCCAAAAATTGAAGGTGAAAGATGGGAATTAACTTGGCCTTGAGTCATAAAGAATGAAAATGACTCATGGGTGGTAATTGGTGGATGTATAGCCTCATTTCAATTTGTTTGGGTTGATCACTTGAAGGGCTATGAGGGTGCCACTTAGAGATATAGATGGCTAAATCATGAGAATCTAAATTTGGATTACACAGTGTAAATTTCTACTGATCTAGTTCTTACATTGCATAACATCGAAACTTAATCGATTCCTTTTAACTTAGCAAAATGTTACTAATGGTTATCGTAAATTTTCTACATAACAAATTCAAATTTTTCTAACCCTAATGTTTATATTTTAATCCTAATTGCTCTTATTTTTCTGATGGAATGGAATAAATTAATTAGTAGTGCTAATCAATCGTATCGTTTCTTCAGGATATTACAGATTGATTGTGTAAAAAATCTTTTATAGTGTTAGTGCATCAAAATTAATCTCTTGATTTAATTGGGAGTTCATCGTGCTATTGGGTGTTTATATTCTAAGCTTTTATTGATTCGACTAAGATTTTATCATATTGTTAGGTGTTCAAATTATGAGAAGAAGATAATGTTTTTTGACACCGGGGAAAGTTAGTTTACGTATGGTTTTATGTTTCAATTTTTCTATTGTTCGTCAAATTTGAAAACAATCATTTAACATTTTTTTTTTGATTAAAGCATTGAACATATTTTTATTGTGATTTTGTACTTTGTTGAATATTGATAGTGGGTATTTTTAAAAGGGGTATACTTTTGTATTTTATTAAGTTAATATTTAACTGAGTTTATTATACAAAATTAATTTTAATAAGAAAGTACTTTTTCATAATTTTGGGTAATTTTCTTAACAAGGGTTTTTAAGAAGGGAAATTTGGGTGATAATTTTTTCGGTGATTTTTTTTGGGATTTTCCACCTATATATTAATCTATTAATTTAACTATTTATAACTTGAGTAAAATGTCAATTTGGTCTCTAACTAAAATATCAAGGGATAAAATAGTTGTTCAAGACTTGAAAACATATTTGAGATTCTTTACTATTCAAAATATATAAATAATTTGATCCTTAAGCACGTAAAATGGGATATTTCGGTCTTTAAATTTATTTGTTTAAGGACTAAAATATCTCATATTTTGATAATGAGAGATCTCAAATTAATTTTCAAATTTTGCGGGATTACTTTATTTGTTGATATTTTAGTTAGGGACCAAATTAGAAATTTACTGTTATAAATTTATAAAATCTTCATATCATTAAACTAAAATAATAACTCTTAATTAATCTATATAAAATATAATTTATAAATAAATAAATATAAATAATCCCGTAGGTACGGAAACTGATTTATTTATTTATTTATTGATTTATATTTATATTTATTTATCTGTAATATGTAATACATGTAATATGTAATATGTAATATGTACTACAGCCTTCCTGGGTACATGTACTCACTCTTAGCATTTAATATCGTTAGCGAACTGCAATCACACTCACTCCACTCATTTCTAGTTTCACTAATTCACTTTTGGAATCGAAAGCAACGTCGTTATCTTGTGACAGTAAGCGTCGAAATTTCCATTTTCTTAAGTTAAAATGGAAAATCACATCTACACTTACAGCCCTACCAACTACAGAGTAGCAGGAGGGGCATCCCCGGCTCGATTCCTTGACCCGGATGCCATGTTCCTCTCCCACCGCCGCACCGATGCAGCTCTCCGCTTCCCCTCTTCAGCCGCCGCCGCCGCCACCGCCTCTGACGCCGACATTGGGCCGCCCGGGGTTGTTTCCAGAATTTCTTCCGCCACCATTGGGCCCAACTCTTCCTCAGCGGCCCACTTGCTGTCTCAAGCTTCTTCCTGGCCTGCTGCCATCGCCGCTGCTGCCGCTGCCGCAAGTGTCGGCCCTGCTGCGCTCGACCTGAAACGCTCTTCTGAAAGTAATTCCCCCATTATTGGCTTCTTCATGATTTTGTGTGTGTCTGTGTTCTTGTTCTTTTTCTTTTTTCGTTTAAATCAAACGTCTCAGAACCTTTTCTCCACCGTATGAATTGAAGTTTTAACTTGTAAGTGATTGAAATCCCATGAAAGATTGAATGGTTGGTTTAGAACTTGATTGATTTGGATTAAGGTTAGCAACTTTGTGTCCTTTGATTTGTGGTTTTTGAGCTGCAGGTATGGTCAAATGATAATTAATTGATAATTGATGAGGTTACCATTCACCAATTCACTGTCTTTTTGGGCTGGAGGCTAACTGAGATATTACCTAGTATTAGCGATTTTTTCGTAAGAAACAGCATGGAACATATTGTGTATAATCTATAGCAATTATCCATGTTGTAGATGTACTGCTCAAAGTACATGTTTGCAGTTTACAGTTTTCTAACAACATTATTAAAGCAATAAATGTTTATGTTCAAGATATATATTAAATAAAAACGAGGATGCAAATCACTGCATCCCAATGTCTGTGCATTGATTATTGCATTTTTAGCAGTTTAGGCTTTTTCTATATATAACTCTATGAATATTCCGACCATCAGAATGTACTAGTCAAGAAGCAGTACTTGCTGTCAAGTTTAATTGTCTGTGATTATGACTGACTCTAGTAGCATAGGATTAGGTGGAATTTATGTAGTTTTAGGAATTGTACTCAGTGCAAGCAAGTGGCTAATGCAGCAAATGAGCAAAGATATAGACAGAAGATGTGTCGAGTGAGTGCTAGCTGACTTGAGCAACAATGACAATAATAGATACAGAAAAATATTTTTGGTAGAGTTGCCTTCTTGTTCGAGTGTGTACAACTTCCTGACAAAGTGAATTCAACTTTTTGACTTCAAAGAGTGCACAGCTATGTTACTTCATGTATTTTATGGAATATGTTGTGTTTTATGCTATTGATAATGATATTATTTTGATATAATTTTTATAAATGTATACCTAGAGCTTTTATACAATCTCAATGAAAAATAGGCTTCTCATTTTTTATAGACAATATATTCGTTATATCTACTGGGGTATGTTCTTTGTCCTAAATTATTTTCTAAGTCAAACTTATAAAGTAACATTATACATTTGCTATGGCTTTCTTGTATATACTCGTCTATTTTGTACTATAGCACTCTACCATCCAACCATTTTGGGTATCCAAAACACAATTGGGCAAAGCGAAGCTTGGTATTCTACAAACTCACTAGCCAAGCGCCCTAGATACGAAAGTGGAAGCAATTTGCCTATATATCCACAGAGGCCAGGAGAGAAGGATTGTGCCCATTATATGCTCACAAGAACCTGTAAATTTGGAGATAGCTGCAAGTTTGACCATCCTATTTGGGTTCCTGAGGGTGGAATCCCAGATTGGAAAGAGGTGACTGTTTATTATTATTATTTATGCCTATGAAAACTATGTCTTATTGTATAGTAAATTTACTATTGGTTATATTGCAAACTGACATGTATTCTTACCATTCTATATTAATATCAAATTATATAGCTGAGCATATATGGATTTATATAGTGGTATATTATATACTAGTTTAATCAAGTATATTTCTTACCATTCATATTTATTACATTGTAGTAAAACCCTTGATTTCTAAGTATGTCAGTGTCCAACATTATATACAGAAGTATTTTGAAATTATAATAGAACATAACATGGTACAAATATTTCGAGTACGATAGTACAGTTGTAACACTTGGTCATTTAGCTAGCAAAACTAGTAGAGGTACATTCTGGCAATATCTTTTATTGGATAAAATGGCTGTCCACCTCTTTATAATTGGCCCTCATTAAAAACTGGGTTGGATCCAATGTTTAAGGTGGCGTTGTTGTTACATGTCAGTCACGTCTGTATTACTTCCCCGAACTTCAATTCTTGAAACTGCTGTTTCAACCACATGGACTCACTGGCTGCCCATGGCTTAATAGTATTCTTCTTTTGCACCTGAGTGATCAAAATGTTGGTTATTTCCTTTTGGTAACACCTTGTTTCCTCCTAGAAGAAAATTATATACTGAAGTTTAGTGTTTTCTAATGGAGATTCAGTCCAATCTGCATTTGTAAACCCAATTGCCTGGGTATGCCCCTTATATTCCTATAGCAATCCGTGGCCATCTTTTTGATATACAGCAAGATACATATCACAGCATCCTAATGCTGTCACATGGAGTTTGTGCAAACCAGCTGGCCATGCTCATAGTAAAGTAAATATCTTTTGGAGTAATTGTAAGATAATTCGGTTTCCCAACATGTCTTTGATACTGCCTAGGATTTGATAGTGGCTCCTCTTATCTGGGTAGAAGCTTGACATTGTGATCTTTGGGAGTGTCCACAATAGTCAGCAACTTACATTCCAGTTTCTTCCAACATTTCTAGTTTGTTTTTGCTCTTGTAAGGAGGATCTCTTGTCCTCCTATCCCTTTGTGTCATTCTTCTCTTCTTAATAATGTTCAGAGTTTGCAGCACTAGGTGACCCAAATCGCTAGTTTAAATTTGACCAAAGAGGATGTTCTTCAACTGAAAGTTCCTTATGTCATTGCTGCACGTAATGACAATGTCATCTGCATAGAAAAAGTAGATGGATGTTGTAACACTAGTTGGGGTGCCAATACAACATGGAATGGTTATACTGATTATGAATTATTCAAAACTGCTGAATAATGCCAATAGTGCTAAATCTCTCAATTGAAGCTTGTGGAAATTGTTAGATTTATAACACCACTCTTGGCCCTTAGTTAACAACGTTATCTTTTGGGACTATTGGGTTTTGTCATAGTATCAGAGCTTCAATGACCAACTAGATAGGAGTAGTGTTATCAAATATCTGCCATGGCGGCGCCATCCCACCATGGCATGGTGGAAATCGAGCTAACCACCATGAGCAAGTTTATGTCCTGGCAGAATATTGTGGCAGGCCATGGTGGCTGCCATGCACATGTCTAAAAATCTTGCTTGGCTTAAAATCTTTCGTTGAAGGTGCGAGAATTACGCTTCAACCAAATACTCCAAACAGTGGCATATATAGCACATTGCCATAGAGATTCAGCCTCTTCTTTTTTCGAAAACTAGCAAAACTAGTCAACATGAACTTATCTAAGGTTACAAGACACACTCAACACTCATCATAGATAGTAAACAAAGTATTCCATAAATGTCAGCCACAGGACAGTGCAAAAATAGATGTGATACTACTTTGAATTTGCCCTACACATAACACACATCAAGTGAAATAGCCTTATGTGGCCTTCAAACCTGCAACATGTATTGGTTTTAATTCTATTAAGCACAATTGTTCAAATAACGGATTGACCTTAGAGGGAGCTTTGGATTTTCAAATAGGTTATCAAGGTGGAAAGAGGTTGTATTTAGAGGGATAAGTTAGGATCTGAAAATAAGCTTTACAAGTAAACAATTAAGAGGGATCAAGAAATCGCAACCTTTTATCTAGGCTAGAGGACAAAAGAACAGAACCAAGGAGACCCAAAAGGATTACTAATTGTAGGACTCTATCATATAGGTTTTGAAAAAAAGTGGAAGTCCTAAGAATAAGTGAAGTCCTGCATACTGTAAAAATTTTGGATAGGAAAATTGTGTAAATACCATTATGATAGAATGATCATGGAATAATTTTAAATACATGATGTGTATAGGAGAGGAAATAAAGAAATTATTGTATTTCTATACTTATATTTATAGTTATATTATGGGAAAATATACTTCATTTTATTTTTAGTAACCATGATTGATTACTCAAAAGGATATAGGGGTATGTTTGGACTAACTTTTGAGAGAATTACTTTTGAAAGAATTACTTTTAGAGGAATTACTTTTGAAAGAATTAATTTGTGTTTAGTTTGAGTATGTCAAAAGTAAGTTTAAGAGAATGATTTTTGTTTGGATAGGATAAAGTAAAATTACTTTTGGTTGTTGATATGAGAGGAATAGTAGGATTCCCTCTAAAAGGTCTTTTTTTAGAATAAAAAGTAACTTTAAGAATACTTCTTCCAAAACGCCTTTTGAAGTTGCAAAAGTAAGTTTAAAAAATGAAAACTACAACCCAAACACACTCAAGTACAGTGCATTTTCATTCTCATGCCAATAAAAGGTCTTTTGGGAGTCTCAAATTGTAATCCAAATAGGCTCTAGATGGGTTGGTGATTGTGAGTAAATAAAATTTGGGAAGGCAGCTAGATTAGTGTCTGTTGTGGGAGTGGGCATAGGTTCAACTTCGCTGGAATACTAGTAGGGTAGGCTAGAGCTTGGGGGTTTAGGTCACAGGCAATGACAATAAATCTAAACTGGTTGATAGGAATCACCACCTACCACATGGAGAGGGGCCATTGCGATTTGCTTTCATGGGTTGTTCACTTATTGTGTGGATATATTAAAGAAGATACTCTTTCACTTCCTACTTTCAAGCAACAACTAAGCCTTGTTCTACTAGGTGGGATCGACTATGTGGATCGGACGATGCCATAGTAAATCATATTTATATTTAAACTATAAACCTCTAAATCTCTTTTAATAGACCTTCCAAGCATAAAACTAATCTGGTTCTCTGTGATGTGAGTCTCTTATCCTAATCTCCGCCCACTTGCCCTCTTTCATAGCTTCATAGTATGGCTCATGAGCTTAATCCCGCTATAATTTGCAAAGTTTTGTATGTCTCCCTTGTTTTTATAAATAGGAGCTAAAGGTATTCTTTCTCCACTTGTCCAACATCTTCTTTGAGCACACAATCTCGTTAAACTGTGAGCTAACTTTCCCTCCCAACCACTTCCATACCTCAATAGGTATGTTATCAGGACCCACTACCTTGCCAAATTCCATTGGTTTAATGCTTTCTTTACTTCAAACTCTCGAATTCTACAATAAAAGATATAATTTTGGTCTTCCTCTGGTATTTAGCCTATCTGACTGCAAAAGAGTCCCATGTCTTTCATTAGATATTTTGTAAAAGTAACTCTTCCATCTTTGGTTGATGTCTTGTTCTATGACCAAAACTTTACTCTCTTCATCCTTGATGCATTTCATTTGGTCTAAATCTCTTCTATTTCTTTCCCTACCTTTAACTAGCTTGTAAATACTTTGCCCCTCTTTATTGCCTAAGGATTGGTATAACTAATCAAATGCTCTAGTTCTCACTTTGCTCACTGTCCTTTTAGTTTCTTTTCTAGCTGTCTTATATTATTTCCAATCTTCAGCATTCCTACACAAGGACCGCTCTTTAGAACACCCCCTTTTAACCTCTAACTTATTTTGTACACTTGTGTCCCAACACCAAGATTCCTTTCCTTGCAGTCCAAAGCCACTTGATTCCCTAAGTGTTTCCTTTTCGACATTCCTAATCCCTTTCGCCATTTCATCCCATAGTTCATTTGCACTTCCTTGTGTCTCCCAGCTTACTTCTTTTGCTGTCCCACCATTTGAAATCGGATGACTCTTGCTTGAGACTTGTACCTTTATTCATTTTATTTTGGGATGACTTTCTACCTTATTCCTATAATGAACCATTTCTCCCAAAAGCTTAAATTGCTGGGTAGAGGCAAATGAATGATTTTATATATTAACATAATCCCTCATGCAAGAGCCTTTTTGGGTTTGAAGCATGGATAATGCATTGGCCCACCTTACTTTATGTTGAAATTTAACTTGTATTTAAAAGAATGGGGGGTAAGTAAGGATCGAACTCTAGACCATTTAATCATAGAAGCTCTGATAATATGTTATGAACCATCTTTGTGTTATGATTCATTATCCATGAATCCTAATTTCTGGTGTATTTTGGTTCTAATTCAATCAAGGAGAAATAAAATTCACAAAGATGGAAGAGACAAGGGATGAAAATAGATTGGAGGGCGCCACAATCAAGGATGATTGATAAGTCAAGGGTGATCGCTACAAGAGCAATTGAAAACTCTTGATAAGACCTAGGGTTCCAAGCAAAAACCAAAGAAACACTTTAACTAAAAAGTATTCTGAGTTCAATTTGCCAAAAATTTTTTTTCAAAAGGTGTTTATAAGGTTTATAAAATAAACTAAAGTTTAGCAAATGGGCTGCAAAACTTAGCCCAAGATTAAAATCTAAATTTATTAAAAATGAGTAAAAGACTAAATAGCTAAAAACAAGTGATAGGTTATATGAAATTACAAGCCTAATTACATTATTACTAACGTAAAATTAACAAGCCCAAAGATATAACTAAGCTTGTTCAGCCACGTGAATGCAATGGATTAGTCTTGAGTCATTATCTTCTTGAATGGGCTTTGCTTCAAACAAACTTGAAATCATTTAGCCCAAAATTTCCTTAGCTTTCTTTGATTTGGATTTAGTCATTGGTCCACCAAGTCCTTCCAAAGGATCTCCTCCTTGCTTTTACTTTATTGAGTCTACTTTATCTTCCTTGATCATATCATCCCCTCCTTCTTCAAGAGAATTCGTCCTCTAATTTAGCTCCTTATTACCTACATCAAATAAAGACAAGTCAGCAACATTAAAAGTAGCACTTATCTCATACTCACCAAGTAAGTCGATCTTATAGGCATTGTTATTTATTCTCTCCAAGACTTGGAAGGGTCCATCACCCCTAGGTTGGAGTTTGGATTTCGTTTGAGATGGAAATCTCTCCTTTCTTATGTGTACCCAAACCCAGTCACCGGATTTTAAAACAACCTTCTTTCTGTCCTTATTGGTTTGCTTTGCATAACTCTTCATTTTCTTCTCAATTTGGGTTTTTACTTGCTTATGCAGCTTCTTTATAAATTCAGATTTAACTTGCGCATCTTTATGCTTAAAAACAGAAATATTAGGCATAGGCAGTAAATCAAAAGGAGTCAAGAGGTTAAATTCATACACTATCTCAAAAGGAGAACAATTAGTAGTGCTATGGACAGTCCTATTATATGCAAACTGTACATGAGGCAAATACTCTTCCCATGACTTAATATTCTTCTTTATAATAGCACTAAGGAGAGTAGAAAGAGTCTTATTAACTACCTCAGTTTGCCCATCAATTTGGGGGTGACAAGTAGTTGAGAATAGCAATTTAGTACCAATTTTATCCCATAGTGTCCTCCAAAAGTGACTTAGGAACTTAGTGTCTCTGTCCCTGTTACTCACAATGCTCCTAGGTAATCCATGTAGCTTCATTACCTCTTTGAAAAACAAGTCAGCCACATAATAAGCATTATTCACTTTCTTGCAATGTATGAAATGAGCTATCTTGGAGAACCTATTCACCACCACAAAAATGAAATCCTTGCCATTCTTTGTCCAAGGCAGCCCTAAAACAAGTACATAGATAAATCAATCTAAGGAAAATCAGAAATTGGCAAAGAAGTATAGAGTCCATGAGATATTACTTTTGACTTAGACTTCTTACAAACAATGCATCTTTCACAAAATTTATGTACATCATGTTTCATGTATGGCCTACAAAAATGTTCATACAGTATGTCTAAAGTCTTTTGGACCCCAAAATGCCCCATTAAATCCCCTTATGTGCCTCTTTCACAAGCAACTCTCTAATGGAATTTTTAGACACATATAACATTTTCTCTTTAAACAAATAATTCTTATGCCTAAAATATCCATTTTGGACAGCATGCATACAATTCTTATAAACCTGAGAAAAATATGGATCATGCTCATATAATTCTTTTATATGTTCAAAACTAATGAATTTAATTTCAAGAGTAGAGAACAGAGCATACCTTCTTGAAAGTGCATCAGCAACCACATTAGCCTTACCTTTCTTATGCTTGATCACATAGGAAAATTGGTCAAGGAATTCAACCCACTTGACATGCCTCTTATTCAGCTTATCTTGTCCTTTTAGATACTTCAAGGACTCATGATCACTATGAATCACAAATTCTTTAGGTAAAAGGTCATGCTGCCATGTTTGTAATGCCTTTACTAATATATACAATTCTTTATCATATGTGAGATAGTTAAGAATAACATCATTTAATTTTTCACTAAAATAAGCAATTGGGTGCCCTTCTTACATCAACACTGCCCCTATTTAAACACCAGATGCATCACATTCAATCTCAAAAGATTTAGCAAAATTAAGCAATATAAGAATAGGTGCATGAATTAATTTATCTTTGAGGGTAGTAAAGGCTTGCTTTTGTTTTGCTCCCCATTTAAATCTCACATGCTTTTTAATCACTTCATTCAAAGGTGCAGCCAATATACTAAAATCTTTAACAAATCTCCTATAGAAATTAGTTAAACTATGAAAGCTTCTTACCTCACTAATATTCTTAGGAGTTGGCCACTCTTAAATAGCTTTCACCTTCTCTTGATCAACCTACACTCCTTGTGAGCTAACAATAAAACCAAGAAAAATCACAGGATCTGTACAAAAAATATATTTTTCCATGTTGGTATACAATTTCTTATACCTATAAGTTTTCAAAACACTCCTCAAATGCACATGATGATCATCATAGGATTTTCTATAAATCAAAATGTCATCAAAGTAAACCACAACAAACTTTTCTAGGAATTCTTTTAACACATGATTCATCAATCTCATGAAAGTGCTAGGAGCATTTGTTAATTTAAAGGGCATAACCAACCATTCATACAATTCATATTTGGTTTTAAAAGCAGTTTTCCATTCATCCCCTTCTCTAATCCTAATTTGATGATATTCTTTTTTAAGATCAATTTTAGAAAATATATAGGCACTATGCAATTCATCCAACAAATCATCTAATCTAGGAACGGGATGTTTATATTTTACCGTGATGTTATTGATGGCTCTACAATCAGTGCACATCCTCCAAGTTCCATTTTTCTTAGGCACTAGAATGACTGGAACTGCACACGGACTTAAGCTTTCTTGCACCCATCTTTTTTGCATCAAGTCTTCATTTTGCTTTTGAATCTCCTTGGTCTCTTGAGAATTATTCTTATAGGCTGGCTTATTAGGCAATGAAGCTCCTGAAATGAGATCAGTTTAATTTTCTATGTCTCGTAGAGAGGGTAGACCGTGAGGTACTTTGTTGGGAAAGACATTTCAAAATTCCTGCAATAAAGAAGAAACTTCACAAAGAAGAGAGTTAGTAGCACCTGCTTCATTTAATTTATTTTTTTTACTCAAAAGTAAAAGCATTGGCTCTTTTATGAGTATAGCCTTTTTTACCTCTTTTTCCTTAATAAATAGATTTTGCAATTTTTTCTCTACTTTTCCTCTATTTTTCCACTCTCTTTTTCTTTTCTTTCCTGTTTTCTTTTATCTCTTATTTTGGATTGAGCCTCATCAACCTCTCTTGGAGATAAAGGGGCAAGAATAGTTTTGCGCTTTTTATATACAAATAAAAACTTATTTGTGAACCCATCATGCAGAGCTTTCTTATCATACTGCCAAGGCCTACTAAGAAGTAAATGGCAAGCCTCCGTAGGCACCATATCACACAAAACTGCATTATCATACTTCCCTATAGAGAATTCCACCTCCACTTGCTTACTTACAGTCATTTCACCATCCTCACTAAGCCATTGAAGCGTATATGGCTGTGGGTGTGGTTTAGTCTCCAAATTCAGTTTTGAGACCATCTTTGTACTAGCAACATTAGTGTAGCTTTCTCCATCAATAATTAAAGAACAAACCTTCCCTTGGATGATACACCTTATGTGGAAAATATTTTTCCTTTGGTTTTCATTCAAATCCATTGCTTGGCTGCCTAACAACTTCCTCACTATGAACAAATCTCCTTTGGGTGCAATTTTCTCATCTTACTCATCCTCACTAGTTGGGGTAGATTCGGATGAGGACTCACTAGTGATTTCTCCATTGTCTTTTAGAAGCATAATCTTCTTGGTTGGACATTCGGATGCTATGTATCCTCTCCTCAAACACTTGAAGCATTTTATCTCATTACTTCTTGTCTTTTTAGAGGTCTCATTGGACTTGAATTGAGTTCTTTGAGGTGCAGCCGTGGTGTTGCTAGAAGAGGTACCTCCCTTCTTCTTATTTCTTTCCTTCCAATTTGAAGAATTGAAATTAGAAAAGCATAATCTGTCAACTCCATGACTACCACCTTCACCTTTTTATCTTCAGTTTAGTTGTGGCAAGAAAAAAGTTGCTTAATCTTCATTTCCCACTCTAAGTATGCTTCTGGATCATTTTTCCCTTTAAAGGAGGGAATGTTGAGTTTTACTCCCTCAATTTTGTCCTCCCTAGTGTCACCCTCATTATCTCTTCTCCTTCTATCAAGCCTCCTTTTATCTCCATCAGCATCATGATGTCCTTGATTTTCTAACTGCTCAATTCTCACATATAATTCCTCTGTATGCTCCCTCATCATCCTTTCCATTTGAGCTGTAATAGCCTCCATTAACAATCTGTTGTTTCCTTCAAGAGGAGGGCTACCACTATCACCTGTTCCTGCTATCATTCAAGTAAAAGAAAACAAAAGTGAAAGTAATGGGACCTCACCACACTTCTCACGTGTTTACACTCTTAGAGATGTATTACTCATGTTTGTTGCTCTCCAATAGGCTTTTGTGTAAGGTGCTCTCTTGCCTTTTACCACTCAAGTGCTCTTGTAGGTTCTTAAATGGAATTACAAGTCAATTCAAAGAAAAACTCCAAAAAACACTTATGTCAAATCACAAAACAAACAAGAGATCAAACAAAAGAAAACTCAAAAACAAAACTTTTAAGATCCAAAAGAGGCAAGCAAGAAAAAATAAACAAGGACAAGCACATATTTAACAACTAAACATCAAACTAACAAAGCTTAGAAAGATTAGAATGAAACAATTCCCAAGAACATAAAAAACATATGATGAACATTCTGTATCTTTTTTTATTTTTTTTTAACCCATTGATCCAATGTAATATCAATAAAGATAGGAATGGAAGTTAGAAGAGCATCAAGAAATTAAGCAAAGTAAAAAGGATGAATCAAACAAGAACTCAAAGAAAACAAATCACAAAGTTTCACTAGACTGAATTCAGAAAAAAAAATCGTTGTATCCCGAGCTACAAAATTCAGATTTCAACGATTCAAAAATGAGATGAAAGATGAGATTTTGAACTTTAGAAAAAATCCAAGAGACATCGAAATATGATGCGCAAAATTCAAGATATGAACCAAAGAAAACTGACCAATTCTGCAACTTGAAGAAGCTGGCTCTAATTACCAAATGTTATGATTCATTTATCCATGAGCCCTAATTTCTGGTTTATTTTGGTTGTAATTCAATCAAGGAGAAGTAAAATTCACAAAAGATGGAAGGATGGAAATAGATTGAAGGGTGCCACAATCAAGGATGATTGATAAGCCAAGGATGATCGCTACAAAAGCAATTGAAAACTCTTGATAAGACCTAAGGTTCCAAGCAAGAACCAAAGAAACACTTTATATGAAAAGTATTCTGATTTCAATTTGTCAAATTTTTTTTTTCAAAAGGTGTTTACAAAGTTTATAAAATAAACTAAAGTTTAGCAAATAAGCTGTAACACTTAGCCCAAAATTAAAATCTAAACTTATTAAAAATAAGTAAAAGACTAAATAGCTAAAAACAAGTGATGGGCTATATGAAATTACAAGCCCAATTATATTATTACTAACTTAAAATTAACAAGCCCAAAGATATAACTAAGCTTGTTTAGCCACGTGAATACAATGGACTAGTCTTGAGTCGTTATCTTCTTGAATGGGCTTTGCCTCAAATAAACTTGAAATCATTTAGCCCAAAGCTTCCTTAGATCTTTTTGATTTGGATCTAGTCATTGGTCCACCAAGTCCTTCCAAAAGATCTTCTCCTTGCCTTTGCTTTCTTGAGTCTACTTTATCTTCCCTGATCACATCACTTTGTCATAAGCTTAAGTTGTTGGGTTAAGGTAAATGAATGGGTTTATATCTTAACAATTCCTAACTCTTCCTTTTGTCCTGTAGCATAAACTTTTTCTTGCTTCAGTGATCGTAAAGGCAGTGGGATTCATACCTACTGAGCATGTGTGTCTAGTGATCAATAAAGATTTAGTTCAAGCTCATCATCATCATTATAAATAATTTTTCTTTTTAATGAGTCTGCAATCCCTAGCAAGATACTTTTTTTGTATTGTAATTTATATATTTTGGCCATAAATAAGTTAATTGGACCAACTTCTGATTAGTTTCAAAGGGATGCGGCAGAGGCAAGGAAAGCAAAGTTTTATGACAGTGTGCCATATATGCTGTATATGGGATATTATTGTTTTTGTGGCCTCTCTTTGGCGGTCTGCACATGGTCACTTTAATGGAGTCTCCATGTGCTGAGAGATTGGAGATTTCTTTTTCTGTTTTTGAGTCCTTTTCTGTATCTGTTGTTTAAGGGAGGACGGCTAATCATCCATTTTTTAGTATTTCTTAATCCTTTTTCTTTGTATTCATTTGCTTGTAACTGCTTTCCTTTATCAGAATGATTTTATACTAAGTCGTCAATCAATTTTTGTTCGAGTAGCATCCAATGCCCCTTGAAGTTGAAGATAGGTGTAAGGGATTAGGTGTTCAAAACCTACATGGCCTGCCTATTTTCTATGCTAGGATAACCCTGTTCCAGTTGTTTCATGTGCTGAACTAAATATGGCATCCGTGTTTATTACCGCTCTTGGTTTTTCTTGTTTGTCTTTTCTGGCACCGGGTTTCAGTCACAAAAAGTGAAATATGATTATCGTGCAATTTCAATTCTTGAATACAAAACGGGTATACTAATTTGTTATGATACACATGGTTGATAAATACCTGATTTAGGTTCCAAATATCGTTACCAGTGAAACTCTTCCTGAGAGACCAGGAGAACCAGACTGTCCAGTGAGTAGAATTTGCAGTTATTCTTCTCTCTCTCTCTCTCTCCTCTGATGCATTGGGTATTTTCTAATTCATTGAGTCCAATACAATACAGTACTTTCTTAAAACTCAGAGATGCAAGTTTGGTTCAAGGTGCAAGTTTAATCATCCAATGGTTACCTCCGAAAATGCTGATGTTTCTGCCTTACCTGAGAGGCCATCAGAGCCCCTGTGTGCGGTTAGTTACTTATCTTTTGCATTCACATGAGATGAGACATCTTTCATCTGTTGCTTACTTCATCTTTTATATCTATGCAGTTCTATGTGAAGACTGGAAGATGTAAGTTTGGTGCTGCATGTAAATTCCATCACCCTAAAGACATCCAGATTCATACATCTGCTGAACTGAGCTGTACTGCCGAACAGACACTAGCAAATTCCTTGACGGAGGGAGCAACAGCGGATACACAACAAATTAAGCCCGTCATATCTCCACTATTGCATAATAGCAAAGGGCTTCCAGTAAGACAGGTATTAATACTCCAATAAATTCTTTGGTGTTCATTCTCTATTGATGAAAGGAATGACTGAGACCAATTCATCCACTATCATATTATTTTGAGTTTTCCGTTTTGTTCCATTATTCTGTGGACGTATGCTGCTTTGGACCATTGAGAAAAGCATGGTTTCTATGACACTAAAATGATTGTAGTAGAAATTATGGTTTTCAATTTGCTTTAGTGAATGGTTTTGTCTGGCTTTGTAACTCAGGCTTTTGCTAGGTTACAACCTGTGTAGGTCGAGCTTTCTTCATTTATTTCTATATTTGATGTTTTATATAAACAAAGACAACAACAAGAAGAAGCTCGGGTTTGTAAACTAAGGATGCCCATAAACTGCTTGTTCATACAGCCTATTCCTCTTCTATTTATTGCCTTCATATTTTTAAAAAGCCTGGGTTTTCACTGTACAAATCACTTCTGACAGGGGGAAGTGGATTGTCCATTCTACATGAAAACTGGAAGGTAAGTATTAGTTTATCTTGAATTGGTTATTAATAGAAGTATTCAATGGATTGAAGGTCCCTGAAAATTTTCATTCATATGAATCAGTTGCAAGTATGGCCCCACTTGCCGCTACAATCATCCTGACAGGAATGGTATGTATATGGTGTTAGTTTTCATACTTTCCAAGTTTCATAGACAATCATTTCACATGGCTGTACTTTGATGCAGCAATTAATCCACCTATTGCTGCAATAGGTCCTTCTATTTTGACATCTGCGGCTGCTAATCTGGGTGGAGTTATAAATCCAGCTGTAACTGTTTATCAAGCTTTTGACCCAAGGTTGTCAAATCCAATGGTAATGTCGTAGTTGTTCCTTTGCTTATTCTACTAGAGAATTGACTGGTGCAAATTGCAAAAAATGTAACATGACATCTGCTGCTCATTCTTTTGGGGAAGGGGAGGGAGCTAGGGATGCTTGTATTTTCAAAATTCAGGGTTGAATAAATGAAAGGGAAAACTCTAATTTATCCCTTTCAACTTAGGGTTATTTGCACTTTGGTCCTTAAATTTAGAAAATGTACAAGAAGATCCCTAAACTTTGTGATGTGTGCAATTTAGTTGTTTCATTATTTTTTTCATTACATTCTAACAGAATTTGTAACATTTTATAAGCTTCAAATCCTAAATTAAACTTTCTAATAAAGAAAATGGGTATGAAATATAATCATGTGATTTGATTCTAACAATTTTTGTTAATGTTCGACAGAAAATCAAATGAGGACCAAAGTGTACATGACCTTTAGTTGAAAGGGGTAAATTAGAGTTTTCCCTAATTGAAATTTTCACGCATGTGTAAACATCAAAATTGATTGGTAATCTGGGAAGTTCTTGTTTTGTAATAATTTTTGCACTGATTCCACCTAATATGATAAGTAGTTGTATGCTTTATTATTTTCAAACAGATAATTGAGAGTTAGTTCAACTGATAGGATTGAAATACGTTGACCCAAAAGGTCTTGGGTTGTGAGATGTGCTATTGTAAGTGCTCTGAGGCTTGTGAGATATGATATTTGTGAGATGTGCGTCTTTCAATCTGAATGAATATGATAGAAATTGGTAACAGAAGTAGAAATAATGGAAGAAAATACTTTGTATTCATGTTTCTGCAGAAATATCAGTATGATATCTCCACAAGAAACTTGGAGGAATGGAAATACAATAAGAAAGACAATGAAACAGCAACATTTGAGGCTCTTAGAGAGGCCACCACTCTCCCAAATTCCTAATAACTAATTTCCTGAATCCCTCATTCCTCACACCCCATACATATATTCCCTCACCCCAAATCCTCAAATTCTCTCTCTCTCTCTCTCCGTCCTACTCTGCAAGGTCAGCGGAGTTAGTTACAACTTTATGGCCCCCACTATTTTCCTGACTTTCTCTTTTGTCATTCCCACCCTGGTGATGTGGGGGTTCCTAACAATACTCCTCTTCCAAAAGAATCACCTTGTCATCAAGGTGATGGTGTGGAAAGCCAAAACATTACTGCTAAGTGTTAAAGAAAGATTTCCTCTTGGGTCCTATATCTTGAAAAAGGAGGAAAATATGCTTGCAATGTAGTAATGTCCACCCTCATGACTTAAAGAATACACTCTCGTCTAAAGAAGATAATTCCTGCTCCACAGTTAGATAGTTTTCAGCAACTCTAACAAATAACTACTCTAAACTCAAGCTCTATTACCTGTGCTGGAAGTAAGAAAGCATACTCCTTCAAAACAGGACGGGGGAAAAAAAAAATCCAGGAAAGAAATTATCCCACCGGAATGTCCCTCCAATCCCAGATACTGCCCCTGTCCTCTCAATCACCTCATGTGGTCCATAATGCCTTGGACTTAACTTCTGATTGGTTCTGTTACCTACTGATTTCAGCCTGTGTGGCTGAAATTTCAGATACCCCATGTCCCTTTCTTTGTAATTCATTTCTCTTTTGTTCTGGCATGCTTGATTTTTCATGCGGTTCTGGGCCTTCCCTAACCGAAGCTTCAATTCTTCCAGCATTTGATGCCTCTCTTCATCCATTTGGTTCACCCTTTCTACTGCAGAGATAAGCAGAATGCCTCAACTCAGTAACCACAATCTTCCCCAGAAACAATGCTGTTCTGATTAAGGAGATATGTGATGTGACATACTTGTAGACTCTCATAAAACCAAAATATTGATTTTCTAGTGCATCTCGGTCACAAAGGTAGTCCAAACCCTTTATTGAATGATGCAGTCATCCAAGACCAACCTTTCTTACTGAATGTATCACCAGTCTTATTCCCTATAATAAAAGGCCAGTCAAACATTGGTCCATTTTCACTCTCCATCCTCAGAGGTTCATTGTTAGCAGGTGATTGGTTGTGCTTCTGAGTACCAATACTCAGATCATTATCTTTGGCATCCCTAGAGCAGCCAGAATTGTTTTGACTTTTGCCACTGTTGTTATTTCCATGGTTCAAAAACAAATCATTGAAATTTAGTAGATTTCTACTGCTGTTTGCTTTCGCACCAGGGGGTTCCCTCACATAAGGACCCCAAAATCTTTGATCAGCTGTTGTTGTCTGCTGCCTTTTATCCCTGGCAAGTCAAACATCATCAGTATCATCCGCACAACATTGCAGAAGTAGGTCCCTCAACACAACTCTGAAACCAAACTCTCTATTCCTCTACCAACACCCTTTGCTAGTCCAGAAGGCAGATCAAGAGAGCTTGCAGTGAACTCCTTGTCATTTATGCATCTCCTAAAAACTGGTCCGGTAACTAGGGAGAATCCGATACCCAATGCATTGGTTATAGATGTTAAGCATTCCAGGAGAGGAAGGCTATCTTTGTCTGAATTTGGAAGTTGCTACTTCTTCTCCCTTAATGGTGGTGTGAGAATGTCAAGATAAAGAGATTCAGCTTCCCCCTGCCATATTTTAATTTCCGACCCACCCCAGATTTTTTTAATTGAAAGTCCTTGAACTTGAGAAGCAGTGGTATTCCCAGATAGAACCATTTGTGCAAATTCTCCGGTAGTTCCCCTTGGACAGCACCCTTTTTCTTGTTTCTCATGGACTCCTCGCTCGGCAGACTCCTCTTGACAGCTCTACCTCTAAACTCTAGGGTGGGGTTAGCAAATAAATCAACTAGGTTGCTAGTTCCCACAACAGCATACCGATTGGGTTGAGGTGCAACTGTTATCTTGTTTGTAGTAAAGCCAACAAGTGCTACCTCACACATTGGGTCCTGGGCCATTAGGTCGAACTATTGACCCAACTTCCAGAATGCCCTATCAGCTGCTTTTCTACCCTTCTCTTCCTTTCCTTCGTGTAGTAGCTGGGGTGAATTGAGATCACAGCTGCCATGGCCGCCAACTTCGTCAACTCTTCCGCCGCTGCTGACTCAACTGTCTACGGATCAGGTGTCTCCGGCGGTGGACGCAAGTCAACACTCACTGATATTGTTAGGACCCCAAATGTATATGTTAATGAAAACATTACCCTGGTCTCGATAATATTACCCCTGCTAATAGTGTTTTACCATATGATAAAGTTTATGTTAGGAGGAACAAAAAAGAAGCTGTTGACACTGGCAAAGCATGTGACCAAGGAAGAGAGAGTGTGTAACTAACTTTGCCCAATGGTGGCAAGGTTAGCTGGGACCGAGAGTGAAGAACGGATTCTCATACGGGAGAGGTGAGAGGTATTTGTGGGGAGAGGAGGCTGCTGGGGGTAGCTCGGAGAGAACAGACTTGACTAGAGGAGGTGCTAGGTCTCTAATACCTAGTTGGTTATCTTACATTTTCTCGCTTCTTTTCCTTTTCTACTTGTTATACACGATTCAAAGAATTATACATATAGCAGAGAGGGAATCAATACTATTCCTCGTATTATTCTCTTCCCGATATTCATATAAGTTCGCTTCTTGTTACTTACCGGTACCGCTTCACAATCGGTATCGAGCCACTCAAGTCCTGGGAGGCTCAGAATGGTTGCCACGCCAGCCGCAATGGAGACGGCAGGTTGGGAGATGCAGCGAAGCCTGGGGAGATAGGGAGAGAATGCGCGAGCCTGGCCAATCCGACCATAACTCGACTGCCGTGATTGAGCTGCTGAGACGCCGACAGAGCTCGGAGTCACTCACGGCCGGACGATGACTCCGCGAGGCCTGAACCATCGGGCCGCATCAGCCGTGAGGACAACCTGAAACCGAAGGAAGGTGGAGACAGCCACTCTAGACGGGATGAGCGATCACAGGAAGGGGAGGACGACATATATCGCCCGAGGTGGGGTGGAACGAGCATCGCCGGCCAAGAAGGGCGGAGTCAGGACGGAGAATTGATCTTCCCCTCTTCTCCGGCACCGACGCCAATGGATGGCTAGTGGTTTAACGCTATCGCGCACAGTAGCTCGTTGAGCCACGAGATCCGCCTTGACGTGGCGCTGTATGGCGATGGAGGATGAAGCACCGACGTGGTATGAATGGTGGGAGGAGCAAACGAGTTTCCATCCTGGAGAAGGTTCAAGGAGGACCTGCTTCGGCGATTTCAACCAGGGGCAGCCCAAAACCCATTGGGCCCATTGTTAGAAGTGAAGCAAACGGGCTCAGTGATGCAGTACCGAAGAGACTTTGAGTTAGTGGCACGGGCCAAGAGAAACATGGAGCCGAGATACTCATGGAATTTTCTGAACGGGCTCAAGAAGGAGGTCAAGGCTGAAAATGAAGGTGGGGAGAGTTTCGATCCTTGTCGAGAGATGATGGATCGTGCACTTGAATTCGAGTGGAGGAGAAAACTTTGGTGGTCTGGGGTAAACCCAGAATGAGAAGTGTGTGGACCGTCGAAGGGCTGGCCCATTTAGATCACAAACTTGGGCGTAGAATTACTCAGAGGAGTACAGCAGTGGTGGGACGAGGAATGATGCTGGCCCCATTCCATCTAGAACCCAAGCGGCGTGAAGAAACCACCAAGGAGGATCTCAAGGAGTGGGATGAGTGGTAGCAACATTGGCTCACTGCAGTGACCAATGGCATAAACGGCTTTCTCATGAGGATTGGCAAGCAGGCAGCGGAAAGGCTTGTGTGTTCCGATGTGGGGATAAGTGGAACCCTGAACATGTGTGTCAACCGCCATTTCCGCCATTCTAATGGAAGAAGGAGCGGGGAAGAGCTGGAAGGGGAAGAACCAAGGTAACATTGGAAGAGGAGATGGAAGAGGATTTGAGGGAGCTTCTGGCCATCATCCTTTAGTTATTGGGGCTGACTTCAAATAAGTCTCTTACAAAAGGGGGAGAGATCCACTAGAAACCAAGAATCTGTGTTGATAGATTCCTGAGCCACCGCCAACTTTCTTCTGCTAAGGTGGTAGAGAAGTTACACCTGGGTCAGAAAAGGTGCAAGGATTTCAGTGGAGGTGTAGGGAATGGAGCCATTGAAGAAGGGTTTGGAGTGTGCAAGTGGTGGAATTATCGGGCAGGTGGCATTAGAATTAACCAGAATTTTCTGGTGTTGGAATGGGCCTAACCAAGTAGTGTTGGGGGTGGATTGGCTGGCTGGTTTGGGAGATTTTGTGGGAAATTTCAGAAATATGACACTGAGTTGGGTGGAGAAAGGCAGACGCAGTAATATTGAAGTGAGACCCCACCTTGTGCATGAGCAAATCCTCTTGGAAGGCTACTCTAAAGGCCCCAAAATGTAAGGAGAGGGATATTTGGTGACTTCAGTACAAGCTGAACCAGAGGGGGAAAACAATGGTCAACCTATCTCAAGGGTGCAAGGCTTATTGGTTGAATATGAGGATCTGCTCTGCACTCCTAGAGGATTACCTCCACCAAGGGAACAAGATCATGCGATAGTGCTGTCAAGGAAGCGGGCTCAAATTTTCTCACATCCGTCCCTTAAGTATTCTCACTTTCAAAGAATGAAATTGAGAAGATTATAGATGAAATGATGCAATCCTAAATTATAAGACCTAGCACTAGCCCGCTTTTCCAAATTCCAGTGATTTTAGTTAAGAAAAAGATGGGGTGGCGTTTTTGTGTGGATTATAGAGCTTTAAACAAAATTACTGTTCCTGAAAAGTTCCCAATTCCAGTCATTGATGAGTTACTAGATGAGCTAGGGGAAGCACAAGTATTTACCAAGCTGGACTTAAAAATCTGGTTTTCACTGATTAGGATGAAGGAGGATGATGTGCCCAAAACAGCTTTTAGGACACATGAGGGCATTATGAGTTCCTAGTCATGCCATTTGGACTCACCAATGCCCTCAACCTTCCAAGCCCTCATGAGCAGGGTGCTGAAACATTTCTTAAGGAAATTTGTCTTAGTATTTTTTGACGATACCTAAATATATAGCCCAACGCTATAACTGTACCATCTACACCTTCAGCAGGTTTTTGAGACCCTGCGGCTTCATCAGTTGTATGTGAATAAGAAGAAATGTTGTTTTTGAGCAGCCACAAGTGGAATATTTGGGGCACATTATTTCATATGAGGGTGTAGTCATGGATCCTAATAAAATCAAAGGATATGGTGGATTGGCACATTCTGATGGACCTGAAAGGACTTAGAGGATTTTGGGGTTGACGGGTTACTATAGGCGATTTGTAGCCAATTATGGGGAAGGTTGCATGGCCCTAACCCAACTCCTTAAGAAGGATAACTCTCAAGTGGAGTGGAGAGGCTCAAATTGCTTTTGAAAGGTTGAAGAAGGCTATGACTTCTGCTTGTCGGGTCCTAGCTGTACCATCATTTTCTAAGCCTTTTTCTCGATTGAACTGCAAGCCTGGGAAGGGGATTGGGGCTGTTTGATGCAGGAGGGAAGACCCATTGCTTACATGAGCCAAGTTTTGTCGGAAAGTGGCCCGAGAATAAGTCCATTTATGAGAGGAATTAATGGCCATAGTGTTGGCAAGAAGTAGAATGGCGCCACTATTTGTTGGGACAGCATTTCATAGTGCAAACTGACCAGAAAAGTCTCAAATACTTGGTCGGACTGAGGTTGTGCGGTGAAGACCAGCGTAAATGGTTGACAAAGCCGCTTGGGTATGATTTTGAAATCGGATATAAGGCGGTGAAATGAGAATAGTGGCTGATGCCCTATCTAGGAAGCTTCAATATTCGCTCTATTTCTTTTGCTACTGCTGCGGATTGGGATGACTTAGAAGCTGAAATTCAAGGATGCAAGGTTGCGGAGAATTGTTCAGATTTATCACAGAAGTGATGCTCATCCAGGTTTGAATTAAAAAGTGGAGGTTATACTATAAGGACAAAGTTGGTGATTGCCAAGGATTCAGCTAAAATTCCTTTAATCCCCGCAAGAGTTTCATGACTCTAACATTGGAGGCCACTGGTTCTTTCAGGACATACAAGAGGATTTCTGGTATATTGTATTGGGAAGGCATGAAAGCTTGCATTCGAATTATATCAGAGTGTGATGTTTGCCAAAGAAACAAACATCAAACTCTTTCACCAAAGAGGGACTCTTACAGCCACTCCCAATACCAAGCAACACATGGACTAATATAACCATGGATTTTATGGGGACTACCTAAGGCTGGGAGTAGATACAATCATGGTGGTGGTTGATAGGATGACAAAGTACGCTCATTTCGCACTCTAACCCATCCTCTGCGAAGGAAGTGGCTATCATTTTTGTTAAGGAAGTGGTTCGCTTCATGGATTCCTCTAGCTCTATTGTCTCGGATCGACCGGGTATTTATGAGTCATTTGACGGGTGATCTTTCAGGTTAGCGGGCACCAACTGAATTATAGTTCAGCTTATCACCTCAAACCGATGGACAAAGTGAAGGCTTAATAAATGTCTAGAGACTTATCTTCGCTGTTTCTGGTTCTAAGTCAAACAAGGCCAAATGGCTTCCTTGGGCAGAGTATTGGTACAACACCAACTACCATGGGGCTATTCTGATGACACCATTCAAGGCACTCTATGGGAGAGACCTCCTACCCCTTTTAAAAGGGTGCAAGGAGACAACAGTTGAGGAAGTTCAACTACTAATGGAGGAGCGTAATCGGATGCTAGATGAGCTGAAATTCCAGCCGGAAAGGGCCCAAAATGAATGAAGTCATATGCGATCGAGGAGAAGAGAAGTGGACTTTGAGGTGGGGACAAGGTTTACTTGAAGCTACAAATTTTATAGGCTCCAAGCACTTGCTAAAAGGATCAATCAAAAGTTGAGTCCCAGGTACTATGGCCCCTATGACATTATAGAGAGGATAGACCGTTGCTTTGCTGAAACTCCTGTACCGATTCTAGAGTCCATCCCGCTTTTCCACGTGTCCTTGTTAAAAAAATGTGTGTCCTCTCCAAGTGCAGTTCAACCCTCTTCCACTGTCCTCGGCTGTGTGAGAACTGGGTTAAGTTCAACCAGAGAGCATTCTAGCAAGTCGCTAATCGCAGCCGGAGTGGCCGGAAGTACTAGTCAAGTGGCAAACTCTACCCGATTTCAAAATTCCTGGGAGTTGGCAGCGGTATTCAGAGAGATTCTTTCCTCTTTCCACCTTGAGGACAAGGTGGATTTTGAAGGAAGTGTTGTTAGGACCCCAAATGTATATGTTAATGAAAACATTACCCTCGCTGCCCCCTGATAATATTACTCCGGTTAATAGTGTTTTACCATATGATAAAGTTTATGTTAGAGGAACAAAAAGAAGCGAGGTTGACACGGGCAAAGCATGTGACCAAGGAAGAGGAGAGGTGTGTAACTAACTTTGCCTACCTCATGAAGGTTAGTGGGGGGACTGAGAGTGAAGAACGGATTCTGTTACGGGAGAGGTGAGAGGTATTTGTGGGGAGAGGGAGAGCGCTGTGGGGGGTAGCTTAGAAGGAGAGAACAGACTTGACTAGAGGAGGGTGCTAGGTCTTTCGAATACCTAGTTGGTTATCTTACATTTTCTGCCTTCTTTTCCTTTTCTACTTGTTATACACGTATTCAGCAATTATACATATAGCAGAGAGGGGAATCAATACTATTCTGGTATTATTCTCTTCCTGATATTCATATAAGTTCTGTTTCTTGTTACTTACCGGGTACCAGTTCTTACAGATATCTTCGTCAATGTTGCGCTTTTGTTCTCCCCGCTGATCATCCCACTTGCGGTACCGTTGGTTGACGTGCTTAGCGAGGCTGCCACGCCTCACCAGTGGCTCATCTCCACCGCCATCGAATATAAATCCAGACAGTCCCATCACTCTCTCCACCTTCTTCCCCATCTGCTCAACCCCCCCATGGCCGTCCTCCTTCCTTTTCTGCTCTTCCTTTCTCAGTATCCTCCTCTGTAACCTGCGCCTGCACCCTATCTTTTCCCCCAATTAGGTTGTTGCTATGTCCTTGCTAGTGAACGTTACTTCAGGATTCACCCCCTTCTTAATCTTTGCTTGTGATTCCTCTTCAGTGATCACCTCCAACTCTTCATCCATTTTCTTGGGACATTCTTCATCAGTCCCCAAATGAATTAGAGTTTCGATAATGGTGACCAGCTGCTAGCTCTTCCGCTTCTGTTCTTGATTTACTATCTGTCTTAGGGGGTTTTGGTTTGCAATCTTTCAATCTTCCCCCTTGTCATCGTCTTAATCCTCCTCCTTTTCTTCATCTTCTTCATCGTTTTGCTCGATTTCAGGAGAAGTGAAAACTTCAAGATCCTGGTCTTCAGCGATGAACCTTCTCCTTCTTCTTGTCCACCATCTAGCTTCATCTTCCTCCTTGACAGGTAATCGACATTGCCGAGGCCACGTTTTTCTTACCAGCTGTTTGAGTTCCTTCCACCTCATCACTGTCTCTTCTACACATGCTTCCATGGCAGCAGACCACGGGAGCTCCATCCACGAGCTCCCCAGGACTGAGGGGCTCTGATACCGGTTGATATAAACCAGTAATAGAAGTAGAAATAATGGAAGAAAATCCTGTGTTAATGTTTCTGCAGAAATACCAGTGTGATATCACTACAAGAAACTTGGAGGAATGGAAATACAATAAGAAAGACAATGAAACAGTAACATATAAGGCTCTTTGAGAGACCACCACTTTCCCAAATTCCCAATAACTAATTTCCTGAATCCCTCATTCCTCACACCCATACATCCCTCACCCCAAATCCTTCAGGTCAGCAGAGTTAGTTACAACTTTCTGCCCCCCACTGTTTTCCTGACTTTGTCTTTTGTCATTCCCACCTTGGTGATGTGTGGGTTCCTAACAGAATATTTAGTAGTTGAATGTGGTTATTTATGGGTGTAGCATGAACTTTTGTGATTCTCATGGTGTCACTTTGTTATAGTGCTCAACCCTTAGATATTGCGGTTTTGTGCTTATATGCATTTTTTATTTGTCCAAGCCCTCCATTTTCCTTTCTTGTTGCTGTAGCCTCAAGGATCATTTTCTGTTTGTACTGCAGAGATTCACTTTCTTCATAATTACATAGTTTCCTCAAATTCAAATTCTTAGTATTTTCTAAAATGATGGTGCTCATCTGGTACATTTTATGTATATGATACTTTTTTCTTTTACAAGAGAAGTAAATTTTTTGGTCCTTCAGAGGGGAATGCCTCTCTGCTGTTTTTGCCACCCCAAGGACCTAGTAGGACTAGTTTGGAACTTCCCTTGCACAACTAATAACATTAACAAACAAAAAACATTGTAGAAAGAAGAGTATTATCAGCTTAGAAAAGTTGCCATTCTTAAATTGATGGGAATTGTGTTTCCATGAGGTATTATCGTAGATGAATATACCTAAAAGCTACTGCATCTTGTGCATATGATTTGTTTTCCAGTCACAGGTGGGAGCGGCAGAAATTATCTATCCTCAGCGTCCTGGACAGATTGAATGTGATGTAAGCACTTATGTTACATTCCAGTCATACATCAGCTGTCAATACGTATTTGGGATGCCTTGCTTGTGTAGCTTTTATTGCTGGTTCGTTTAGTATTATTTAAAAAATTCTAGGGCTCAATAGCAAATATATCTTACATTATACGGTACAATACAACAAAAAAATCTAAGCCTAACAAATGATAAATGCCAATACCTTGATGCATTTTTATATTATTTGCTTAGCTTTGCATGCAGACTAATGTCCTTTTACTTTCCATTAACGTTTATATTTAATGATTTACCATGTAGTACTATATGAAAACTGGGGAGTGTAAATTCGGGGAAAGATGCAAGTTCCATCACCCTATTGACCGCTCAGCACCACCACTGTCAAAGCAGGCCACACAACAAACAGTCAAGCTCACTCCTGCAGGATTACCTAGGAGAGAGGTGTGTATGATCTTTTTCATGTGCATGCATGGTGCAAATTCCTCTTTCATCTGCATTGTTCTGTAAGATCCCTTAGTAAATAAATTATTTGTGTAGTCTGAAAAAAGTGCAAGTTATATCAAGTTTGATGTGGTTACTTAAGTTTGGAGGTTGTTTCAATCAACTGGAAGTTACTTGGATTGCATATTGCATGTGCTGGAAAGTCATCAAATCAGTCTCAGCATCTACTGATATGCTTAGTATTAAATTGCATGTGGAGACTTTTCTGAATTCTAATAATCAATGTGTTCAACCAAGCAAGTGGCTCTGATGCATTTTGTCCTTGTAGCCGTGGACTTAAGTTTTATGCAGCACCCATTTAACTAGCCTCGGCATTACTATCAAATGAATGCGAGACGAATGAATTTGCTATTCAAGTTTTAAGTGGTGCACAAAACTTTTGTCCTGTTGAAACTTTTAACGTATGTGTCCTGACAGGGTGTTGTTATCTGTCCGTATTATATGAAAACTGGCACGTGCAAGTTTGGTGCAACCTGCAAGTTTGATCACCCACCACCTGGAGAAGTTATGGAGATGGCAAAATCACAAGGAACATCTGCAACTAATGGAGGGGAAGAAAAAGGCCATGAAAAGGCGTCTGGTTCCGCTCAGGGACAGCAATGAGATCTTGTATGAAATTTCACTTTGTATTTTATGAGCCTCATGGCAGAAGACCTGCTTTGCTTTCTTTGATGAGTAGTTTCTCGTTGGATACGATGTGCTCTCTTAATGGTCAGTTGTCCTATAAATTGCAATTCAACTCTAACGATGTTAATTAATGCTTGTGTTAAGTGGTGCTAAAGAAGTAAAGCTGCTGCCATTCCTTGAATTTGATCGATTTTATGCCAAGTAAAAATTATAATTGAGTAATGGTAGTGTACGTATGGGTTCGTGCTAGACTTTATACTTAACGCATGGTTACTATTTAAAACATAATTTAAATTTATAAGTGTATATGCATGCTATGAAATTTACTAATAATTATGTTACTATGTGATATGAATTCAGGAGGGTAATTTAGTTATTGCAATATTGGGAAATAGTTTGTTGATGATAACTTGGAGATTAAGCAAATTGATAGCTTATATCGAATTACTTGGTGATTAAGAAATCAATTTTAATTAAAGTAATTTAGAGAGTAAACAATCTGGTTATGTTGGAGATATTATTATCTACTCCAATATATGATGGGATATATTTAGATTGTGTTTAAGATTTGTTTTAACTTAGTTTAGATTTGAATTGAATCTGTTTATCTTTTAAATTTTAAATCAAATCTGATCTAATTTATAAAGATTAAATCTGATTTAAATTAGTTAGGAATAAATTTTTTAGGATGAATGAATCATATCTTTATTTTTATTTTTTAATTTCAATTTCAAATAAGGTTTTTTAGATAGGATTAGAGGATTTTCATTTTTATTAATTTTAGGATTTATGTATAAATAGACAACTTAGCCTATAGATAATTTAAAGTTCAGATAGTTTTTACTATCAATATAGTTGTGAGGTTTTTCTCATTTTAGATCTGTGTAATGCAGAATCTTCTATTCTTTTGCATCTAGTGAGATAAGTGATTTATTTTACTTGTTGCATTACGAAGTTGAAAGAATGTGATATTCGATCAATTTCTTGAATTTTTATCCTTATTATCTAAGTTTTCAAGAATAGATTTCTTGTGGGTTTAGTAAGAAGAATGTTTATCCTAAATCTTATTTTTATCAAAGTGTGTGCCAAGGGTTCTTTGATCTTTATATCCATGAGATTTCATATAATCAAATATATATATATTGAATAGTCTAAAAGTGCCTTGATTTCTAAAGCCAACATTATACAGGATTAAAGATGTATGGGACTTTATTTATTTATTATTTTTATGATGTATTTTTTAAGTAAATCAAATAAAAAGTTTAACTTTTGGCTATTCTATTTTAGATTTTAGAACATCGCTTGATTTGGTATTATGATGTAAAGAAAATGCCCCCCCTATCGTAAAGAAAATCCCCCCCCCCCCCCAACTCAATGTGTGCTTGTAACTTCAAACATCAAAGGCATTCAATAAAAGGTTGCCCTTTGTATTAACGCATGTTGAACTCCTTTTTGCCTCTTTCTCAAACACCCTTCCGCCCTTGTCTCTAATCACCCATCCTGTGGTTGAAGGATTGACTTATAACCTTCTGAATATTAGTCAATTTTGTAACCAAGGATATATAGTTGTGTTTGAACCTTCTCATTGCATCATAAATGATTCCACATCAAATAAGATCATTTTCACTACTAAAAAGCGTGATAATACTTATGTATTATATCTAAATGACCTTCCAAATCAAAATGTAAAATGCTTGGCATCCTTTGTGGATGATAAGTGGTTATGGCACAATAAACTCGATCATGTTTATATGAGATTAATCTATGAGATTTCTCAAAAGGAACTTATTAAGGGTTTACCTAAGATCAGTTTTGACAATGACAATGACCCAACCTGTGAGTTCTGTCAAAAATGTAAACAAACTAAGAGTTCTTTGCACAGCAAGAATGTAGTCTTTACTACTAGATCACTTGAGCTTTTACATCTTGATCTTTTTAAACCAACCAGAACTACCAGTCTAGATGGTAAGAAATATGATCTAGTCATTGTGGTGGCTTTTTTAGATTCACATGGGTTGTATTACTTGTGGGGTCTTCAAAATTTTTTCAAAAAGAGTTCAAAATAAAAAAAGTTTTCGCATTTCATCCATCATATTAGAACATAGTGGAGAATTTGAAAATCATTTTTTCGAAAATTTTTACAATGAAAATGATATTTCTCATAATTTTTCTTTTCATAGAACACCTCAAGAAAATGGGGTTGTTGAAAGGAAGAATAGATCCTTAGAAAGTGGTTTGTCAAAAAGTTTTTGGGCAGAAGCAGTTAATACTGCTTGCTACATTCAAAACAAAGTTTTCATAATGCCAATTATCAAGAAAACTCCCAATGAATTATGGAAAGGAGGGAAACCCAACATTTCTTACTTTCATATTTTTGGATTTGAATGTTTTATTTTTAACACCAAGGATAAGCTATCAAAGTTTAATCCTAAATTTAATCATGGTGTATTCCTAGGATATTCTTCTGTGTCTAAAGCCTACAGGGTTTATAACAAGAAAACTCAGACCGTGGAAGAGACTATACACATAACTTTCAAGGAGAAGAAGAAAGATGTTGATTAGAAAGTTCAAGACTTGGAAGAAGAAATGGAGAATTTGTCTCTAAATGATGATGCTCAAAAGTAACAATCCCTTCAGATAGCCACAAGAAATGACACTGAGGATTCTAACTTACCCTTACATCAACATGTTTCTGATGACATCTCTGAAGATTTAGAAGAGCCACCACCCATGAAGAGAAGATATAATGGTGCAAGAGATTTGAGAGCTGTCTCTCAAAATTAAATTATTGGTGAATCTTCTCAAGGAGTTAGAATTAGATCCTCTCTTAGAGCATAATCCAACTTAGCCTTGATCTTAGAGTTTCAACCAGAATGAATTGATGAGGCTTTACAAGATCAAAATTGGATTGAAGCCATGAAGGAGGAACTAAATCAATTTGAAAAAAGCAGAGTTTGGACTCTGGTTCCTTTGTCTAAAGGACACTCTATCATTAGCACTAATGGGTGTTCCAAAACAAGCTTGACAAAAGTGGGAAGTGTTAGTTCCAATGCCCTTCAGAAATTGATATGAAATACATGCTTTTGTGTACTTCTTGAGCTATCACGTAAGAAACAAAAACACAAGTTCAGAAGGATGAAACTACAACATCAGAAGGGAAAACGTGCCTCGAGAATAAACACTATTTATTCAAAAATATGACTCTATCCAGAAGGGATATCTCTGGAAGCATACTTCTCACGAAGTGATATACCTTCAAAGCTTCCTCTGCACTCTTCATAGACAAATTCAATAGCAAAAAAGATGATTTGACAAGATGTAAAAAAGGCATTGACAAGTCTAAATAGTTGGTAAGCTAACAAATGGCTACTTTTCCACTTCTATGTAAGCTTTGAAGAATGGGAAAAAAAGAAGACTATTTCTTCTCTGTCCAATCATAGACCAGCAAACCAAAAGAATGACAAGGATCAAGGCTTGCGAGCTTCAACGGTCATATTTCGAAGTCTATATAAGGCTAGAAGTCGAAAAATAATAGTTAGACAGATTGAATACTTCGTATGTAAAAATAGCTCCCTTCTTTCATCCTTCTTGATGTTTGTCACCCTAGAAAGTTACTCATTGTAACTCCAATTCAAAAAACAATCTTCTTTTCTGCTCTGTAATAGATAACATTCTCTCTCTAAGAATTTAGAGAAGTCACACACACAGAACTTTATTATTTATTCTCTGTCAAGAGAGTTAGTGTGAGTGTTCAAACAAAAACATATTGTTTATATAAATTGTATCCAAACCTAGTAATGGTCAGTGTGAGCTTAGAGAGGCTAGGAAAAGACTACTCGATAGAAAAGCTTAGAAAGGCTTGAGAAAAGACTACTCGTTTGAAAGAAGCTTGGAGAAGTTTAGACAAAGAATACTCATGGTTTATAAAATCTCAACAAAAAGTTGGGGACTAGTAGTACACAAGTAATTGGTCGAACCAATATAAAAATCTCTTGCGTGATTCTATCCCTTATCTTGCCATATGATTTTACCACATAAGTTCTTTTCTTCGTATACTTAATCTAAAAAGATTTATAACTATTTTAAAATAGAATAAAATAGTTTTATAAACTAACAAAATTGCTTTCGCAATCCAAGTCTTGGACTTGAGATTATTGTTTTTATCTAAGTTTTTCAGATTATAAGATTCATTGAAAGCACGATTCAACCCCTCTTCTTGTGCTATCTCATCCAACATTTGGCATCAGAGCCTAACTCTGGGGTTGAGCTTCCTAACGGTTGTAAAGGATAAAGATCCATCAAATGGCGCAACAAACAAATCATATTGTAGAGGGTCACTCTATTAATCGTCCCCCATACTTTAATAGTGAAGACTATCCCTACTAGAAGGATAAAATGAGACTCTTCATTGAGTCCACAAGTGTGGACATGTGGGAAACTATAGAAAATGGTGATTATGTGCCCACGTCTGAGTAGCTAGCACCTCAAGGAGATGTAAATCCAGAGCAAGCTTCACTGGTAGTAATCAAAATCATTCCCTGAAATGAATTGACTGACCAACACAAAACCAAAGTCCAGATGAATGCTAAGGCAAAGTATCTACTCACTTGTGCCTTAAGCAAAAGTGAATATGATAAGATTATATCCTGTGACTTGGCAAAAGAAATCTAGAATAGGCTCCAAGTACTTCATAAAGGAACTGATCAGGTCAAGGAGACCAAGGTCAGCATATTGGTTCATCAATATGAAATGTTCAAAATACTAGAGCATGAGAATATTGATGAAATGATAACAAGATTTATGCATATAATAAATCAACTGAAAGTTTTTGGGCAAAAGATACTCAAATGCTAAAATGGTGAGAAAGATCCTGAGAAGTCTTTCAAAGGCCTGGCATCCCAAAGTTACAGCTATCCAAGAAGCCAAAGATTTGAATGCTTAGATGCTCTCATTGAATCTTTAAAGACTCATGAGATTGAACTGAAGGAAATTTCTGAGGAATCAAGCAAGAAGGGTAAATCCGTTGTGTAACACCCTACCAATTTAATTTTATGCTTAAGTCATAGCATAAAATTAAGTAGATTACGTTACTGTGTTAGTATTTTGCTTACAATTTATTTATTATATCATATCCTCTTTTTCTCTTTATTTCTTTTTTTTTCTCTTGATGAAATATACCTTGGAGCGCAGAATATATATAGGTAAATGGGAGAAACGACGCTCTGTATATAATAAACGTATTCAACGTCACAGAATGTATAAGTTAAATAAATAAAAAAAACACAACAGAAAAGATAAAGATGGGTAATATATCATCAGCGGTATTCGTACATATACATATGTCGGAAGCTAACGCTCCAGTTTATATACAGATTCAAAAGAGGATACATAAGTGGGGTTGGTATACCAAAAAGACATAAGGCCCATGTCAGCGAAAACAGTCCTACAAGGTCCTTAGAGGACATTTCAAACTAGCTGATATATATATGGCTAAGTCTTTGGCCCAAGGCTACACACTGTCAAAAGAGGACTGTAACATCCACCACGAGTTTCAATTTCCGACTTCATCTTCAAGTTCAAATAAAATTTTTTTCGATTTTCGATTTCATCTTGAAGTTTTAGATTATTTCCGATTTTCGACTTAATCTTCAAGGTTGTTTCTGAGTTCCAACCTCCGACTTCGAGTTTCAAATATATTGTACATAATTTTCGACTTCTGACTTCATGGTTCAAAATAAAGTCTGCTGTATGATTTCCGATCTTCAATATTGTGTCTCAAATAAGTTGTGCATGATTCCCGACATCCAACTTTGTTTCCAAGTTTGGAATAAACTAGACAATATTTTCGATCTCCAATTTCACCTCCAAGTTTCAAATAGATGGGCACGATTTCCGACTTTAAGCAGAATCGACACGAGTTCCGATTTCAGATACAATGGAATCGAGTTCCACTTTTTAGGCGACGTGGAGAATAATTTAGCCACAAAAGCGAGAGACATGGCTGAACTTTACCCACAAAATTTCAGCCAATCAAAACTCACACAGCCAACTACCACCTCGAAGCTTTTATAACTCATTTCTTTCTTTCTCCCTTCAGCCTGACTTGCGCTGCCTTCTCCTTTGCTTCAACTCTCTTCTTCTCTTCTTCACTTACCCAACTCCATTCAACCTTCAAGCTTAATCAAGTTTTATTGATTCAAACTCCAAAATCAAGCCTAATCACATAACAAGAGGTAGAGGTTCAATTTAGTTTTTATTATTTTGATTGTGGATGGTTGCTTTTGATTTTATTTTCTTACTTCTTGATGTGATTAGTGAATGAAAATGATAATCTTTGGCTGGTTGTTGGCTGTTTTTGTGTTTAAATTTGATTAAGGAATAGGAAAGGGTGAGGATAGGAAGATGTGAGAGGCTGGCAGACCAACTACCCTCGGCAGTCCGTACGGTGGAGTGTACGGTTCTGCCTACAGCTGGTTAAATCCGATGAGACTATTTTTATATGAAACTAGACATTCAGGGCTTTCCATACATATATCATATAATGCCATTGGATAGTATTAAGAGAGATATGAATTTTTGAAATTTGACCTAGGAATTAGGAGTTTCATCCAGGTAGTGTGAATTGAGAAGGGTGTAACTCACCCTACACAACTCCAAATTGAATGAAACTAACTTTGTTAGAAAGCTTACACATAGAGGGACATCCCATAATGAAATTCTGAGTTTGTTACCATCCCATTTGTTCCCAGTGGTTCGAGGAAGTTGCCCTATGTCCTAACTAGGCCAAAATAGGGTAGTTCAAGAAGGTCAGATTTCAAGGCTTATAACTCGAGCCCTACTAAGGTAAATGAAATGGAACTTTTTGCAAATGAAAGGTTACCCTGTTAGCTTTAATATGAGACCAATTTCGTATGATTTGAATCAATTTTCGATTTTTAGTAGATTTTTACTTTTAAGTGTGTAATTCTGGCCAGCTATAGGGCAAGCCAGGATAAAACCTAAATAACTTGAGTTATACTCATCAAAATTAGATGGGACCAAAAAGCTTAGAAAATAGACATATAAAACTTTAACATATCCAAAATTTAGGCCTAGATGAGTTAAAGAGCAATTGTGGCTTGATTTACAAAAATCGGGTTGAATGATTGTGCTGAGGCAGTAACCCTGTCTTAATGTAACTTATGTTTCTATGAAGTTAATGTTGAATTATGAATGAAATGTCATGATTTCTTTGATAAGTTGGTATACTAAGCACTGGCATTATTCATGGGGAAGTGGACACGTTCTATTATGCTGCCGAAATTTCGGTAAGACTTATGCTTGAGTCATATGATACATGTGCATTTTCAAGAAAGTCATTAAGCTTATGTTATGATGAACATAAAGATTATGTTATGATGAAAGTTCCATGATACTTGGGCCAGCCCCAGAATATAGTTAAGGGGAATAGATCGTTGGGGAGGTCGAGGAAAGCAAACCTAGCATTCCTGTATAGGAACGAGCTTGATCCTGAAAAGCAGACTATTACCCATGAGTCTAAAATGGCCAAGAACTCCTAGGAGACCAAGTAATGGAAAAATTTATGAAGAAAGGTTCAAGAATAAGTTCTGCATGATTACATTAAATGCATGATTACATTGAACAGTCATTACAAGTTGTTTACAGTTTGTCTGTTATATATACTTACTGTTGTATGTTCATTTATTTTGCTCATTATTCTGTATTTTACTATTAGTAGTCTATTCTGTTTCTTATACTGTCATAAGCAAAACTGAACCTTGCCTCGGATTAGACATTTACTTAAACTTATTAACTATGGATAGTTCAATTTGATCCCATGTTTTTATAATTAAATAAAAACTGAGGCAACTGGGAATGAATGTGACGTCATTTAAAATGCCGCACGCTAGCCCTATTGAGAATTTATTTAAATTCTCACCTCATTTTGCATTTCCGCATCATTCTCAAATGCTGGTGATGGACTCGACTGCCACTCTGTTTATTGAGCTCATTGACCTGCAGCTCTACCAGGACCCCGAGTTGGACTCGTTGTACTTAGTTGGTTTCTGTCATTTCCGTCTCTACTTTTAGCAATAGGAATTTTGTTGTTCCTTTATTTCACTCTGCTTTTGAAATATATATTTATAAACTGAAGCTTTGGCTTCCAACTTACATATGTATATATACAACTAATGATATATTTCTTGTCTTTAATCTTTTCTGTAATGCTAATCATGTTTATTACATAAAGCGCCCTATTTCCTAGGTATATTCGTCAAACATATACATATATATCAGAGAAAAAGAGAATATAATATAATGAATACAGCTTTAGACAGAGAACTAATACGGTAACGCGGCCTATCCAATTTCATGCTATGACTTAAGCGTAACATAAGTTGGTAGGATGTTACATTTTTGGTATCAGAGTAGTTCATCCTAGCTAAGGCCTAAGGATTGGACTGACTATGCTTCACGCATACTTTGTATTTTTAGCTGATAACATGCATTAGATCTTGCTTGTACGGTTGAGATATAGATGTGCATGTGTAAGAAGTGCCTGACCGTGTGAGTTATTATTTACTAGCACATTAGACTTAGTGGTGAGTCTGATCAACTCAATAACTTTAATTTTGTGTGCTCAAAATTTAATGGCTTCTAGAAGGCGGGGTAGGCCACGCACAGAACCTGCTCAAGCGGATCCCACTGACCTTATGGATACGGTACGAGAAATGGCTCATGCGATGCGGGAACAGGCCGCAGCAGCTCACTAGATGATAGATCAGCTAGGTAGGTGACCTGAGGCCAGCTGTGGAGGAAACCCACATGGCCTAGGAGCTGATCTGGACTACCTTAAGTTTGCTGAGTTCCGAAAGGCAAATCTGCCCAGCTTTCGAGGGGTATGATCCTGATAAAGCCGACAAATGGGTCAAAGCCATGGAGAAGATTTTCTCTGTCCTAGATTGTTTAAATCATCAGAAGGTGACCTTTGCCACCTACATGCTCGAAGCAGACGCAGAGTTTTGGTGGAACGGTGTACGAAGACTATTCGACGAATCTCAGACAGCGGTCACCTGGATGGTGTTTAGAGATGTATTTTACCAAAAGTACTTTCCTGCTTCCATTCGAAATGCCAAGGAACTTGAGTTTATGCAGCTTCGCCAAGGAAACCGGACAATATCTGAATATATTGCCAGGTTTAAAGAGCTGTGTAAATTTTCTACAATTTACCAGAGGAACCCAGATGAAGCATGGAAGTGTGTCAAATTCGAAGGAGGGTTACGGGAAGATATTCTTACTGCAATAGGGCTAATGGAGATTAGAGATTTTCCCACATTGGTAAATAAATGCCGACTTGTGGAAGATTGCAACTTGAAACTAGCTGCAGCCAAGGCATCTAGTGGCAGTTTCAAGAAGGGGTTGGCCCCGCAGGGCCCAAGATTCAAGCCCAACTTACAATAGCAGACGAGATTTCTGTCGACAAGCAATAAAGGCAAGCAGCCCCAAAGGCCTCTTCCAAATCCAATTTGCATGAAGTACGGTAAGAATCATGGTGATCGACCATGTTTGGCAGGCTAGAATGTCTGCTATGGGTGTGGCAAGTCAGTCCACAAAATTTATGAGTGTCCAACCAGGAATCCACCGCAGCCATCTCGACCACAACGTCAAGGACGAGTTTTTACAATAAATGCAGAAGAGGTTGGCAAGTCCGAGGGACAAATTCAAGGTACCTATGAAGTGGATGGTGAGACTCAAACTGTACTTTACGATTCAGGTGCCTCACATTCGTTTATTTCTCATGACTGTGTGGCTATTTTGCGATTACCAATTTCTAAATTGCCTTATGATTTACTGGTTTCTACTCCTACCAATGAACCTATTAAAACTAGTCAAATATGCATCAATGTACCTCTTCAAATTGAGGGTAGGACCTTTGCAGCTAATTTGATTTGTCTTCCTTTATTTAGCCTTGACATAATTCTGGGCATGGACTGGCTTTCCGCCAATCGAGTCATGCTCAATTGCTCCGAGAAGATGGTGGTATTCTCTTCTGTCTCATCTTCTGAATCCCAAGTCTCAACACTTTTCTATCTGAACTCTTTATTAGTAAACTATAATGGATCGAAGAGTCAAGGATACATCCTCCTATCAGCTAATGTGACGGAAGTTGAACAGAAACTAGAGGAGATCCGATTTGTTAAGGAATATCCTGATGTTTTCCTAGAAGATACTCCTGAATTCCCTCCTGAGAGAGAAATTGAGTTCACCATTGAGTTGGTTCCAGGTACGGGACCAATATCTATATCTCCATACCGAATATCACCTTTGGAGCTGACAAAACTAAAGAGGCAAATCAAAGAGCTTTTGGAAAAAGGATTCATATGGCCAAGCGCATCGCCATGGGGAGCTTCAGTCTTGTTGGTAAAAAAAAAAAGATGGGAGCATGCGCCTATGCGTGGATTATAGGCAGTTGAATAAAGTGACGATTAAGAATAAATATCCACTGCCAAAGATCGATGATCTTAGAGACCAACTACAAGGTGCAATGATATTTTTCAAGATCGACTTACATTTCGAATATCATCAAATTCGAGTTCGAGAACAAGATATCCCTAAGACAGCTTTTCGAATTCGTTACGGACACTATGAGTATACCGTGATGTCGTTTGGATTGACCAATGCACCAGCAGTATTCATGGATTATGTAACATTTGAGAAATTCTATCCTTAATAACCGAGTTATTCGGTTTTTATCGAATAAGTGGGTTTAATCGGAATATGATTAAACACTTACTTAAAGCCAATTAAGGGTGAATTGAAAGGATTAAGCTTGATCAAATTAGGTTAGGAGCATAGAAAACCTCACAGAAAAATTTCAAACCGATTTACCGATTGAAGAGAAATTGGTAAGATTTCTGAATTTTAAACTGTCGGAACTGGATCAGTAGAAATCATGCCATGAGTGCCCTAGCATCAATGGCTAAGATTTAGCCAAATAATCCATCCAAGTGGCGCCTAAGGCAGCCCTTGATGGTGGAAGCTAAATCAGATTTCATCAAGAAGTTACATCCACCAATCACATGCATCAACACCCAAATATCTCTACTTTTCTTTCCTCTAGCTTTTATGAATTTTGGCCATCCTCATCCAGCTGCTGAAGCTCTTTTCTTTCTCTCCTCTTAGCTCTCATTTCTACTCCATTCTCATCCATCTTCAAGTCTCATCCCAAGTCACCACCATCTAAGACTCAAAATCAGCATAAATTGCATAAGATAAGGTAGGAAATCCTACTTCTCCTCTTGTTTTCTCTGATTTGGGGCTGCATGGTGAGCATGCATAATCTGAGATATGGATGTTTTGTAGAGTGATGATGATGTTTTATGGCTGGTTTTGCATGTATGTTGTGATTAAAATTGGAATTGAGGGCAAATAGCTTGAAGGAAGGAGATAAACCTAGAAGCAGGTTAGGGTTTCCCTCGGCGGTCCGTACTGCAGAGTGTACGGCTCCACCTACTGCCATTTAAACTTGATGAACCATTTTTAAATGAAACTTTACATCTAGGGCTTTCCATACATATAAAATATAAGGCCATTGGACTAGTATAAAATTAGTTATGAATTTTTGAAGTTAGACCTAGAAATCTGGGTTCTCACCCAGGCAGCATGGGTTGAGAAGGGTGTAACTCACCCTATACAACCTCAAATTGAGTGCAACTAAAGTTTTTTGAAAGCTAACACATGAGATAACATCCCATAAAAGTTTCAGAATTTAATTCGTTGTCATTTGTTCCCAGCACTTCAATGAAGTTGGCTTAGGTTTAAACTGGCCTAGAACAGGATAGCCCAGTAGGGTAATGTTTCAAGACTCATAACTCAAAATATACTTAGGCAAATGACATGAAACTTAACTTATTTTAAATCTTGTTGTGTTAGCTTTAGTTTGATATAAAATTCGCATCATTTCACCTAGTTTTCGATTTTTAGTGAATTTTCTTTTATAGGAACCCAATTCTGGCTAAGAACAGGGCATACTGAGATAAAATGTTTATATCTTGAGTTATACAACTCAAAATGAGATGGGACCAAAGGGATTAGAAACTAGACATATAAGACTGTAACATATTGAAAAATGAGATTTAAATGAGCTGAATTGAATAAAAATTGGAGCATGCCAAACTCGGGTAGAACAGGGATGAATAAACTGAAACCTTATTGATGCTTGATTTGCAATTGTTGAATGATGCTATAAATGTATATATATATATATATATTTGCTGGTCTATGCTGAAATTATTAGTTGTGCAATTGTACTGATTGTCTGGCACTATTCATGGGGAAGCGGACTCGATCCGTTATGCTGCCGAAATTTCGGTAAGAAGTTCATGTGTTGTGAAAATTTATGATAGCTTGAGTACATTATATTTAAAGAATCAAGCTAGATGTGCATTCATTTCATGATATTATAAAGGACTCAATATCACTTGGGCTAGCCCCGGAATAAATTAAGGGGAATAGATTAGTGGAAAGATCGGGGAAAGTAAACCCGGCCATACTGTATAGGAACGAGCTTGGTCCTGAAAAGCGGACTATTACCCAGGAGTATATGGCCAATGACTCCCAGGGGACCAAGGATAGAAATAAATTCTAATAGGCGAAAGCCTCCAAGAACAAGATGCATTTTCTAGTTGCACATGCATATGTATAGTGTAATGTTTCCCTATTGATTATTCTAGATTCCTATTTATTATTCTTAACATGCTATTGTTCCACCATGACTACTGTTTGAGTGCATTAGTGTATCTGTTAACTAAAATTGAATTTGTTTCGGTGTATGCTTTACAAACAAGTAGTTCTGTCCTTATTGTATTTTATTTATGCTACGTTATTTACAGTATACTGAGTAAATAGTATTTATCCAGCCATCACGCAGAAAATTTTGTTATGCGATTCAGTATTCTTATGCGAATAATTAATACTAATACAAAAAAAATAGAATTTAGCCAATATTACACGTAATCACTTATCAGGTAATTTATTATGACTTAAGCATAGTAACTTGTCTGGTAAGATGTTACATTTTTGGTATCAGAGCAGTTCGTCCTATTATAGGCCTGAGGATTGGACTGACTATGCTTCGCATATGCTCTGTATTCCTTAGATATTACTATGTTCTAAGTCTTGTCCATATGGGTAGGATATATGTGAGGAAGTTTGCCTAACTGTATGCTATTATTTTCTAGCACACCAAACTTAGTATTGAGCCTGATCAACTCAATTACTCTTATTTTGTGTGTTCAGAACTTGATGGCTTCGGGAAGGTGAGGTAGGCCGCGAACTTTTCCAGCCCAGGAGGAATCTATAGAGTTCCTGGATACGATGCGAGAAATGGCGCACGCTATGTGCGAATGTGCAAACAAGGGTAATGCGAAATGATGTGCCAACTAGGAAGGCAGTCAGAGGTAGGTCGTGGTGGAAATCATAATGGCCCTGGAACGGATCTGGAATATCTTAAGTTTGCGGAGTTTCGGAAAGCCAACCCACCCAGCTTCAGGGGAGCCTTTAACCCAAATAAGGCAGATGATTGGGTTAAAGCTATAGAAAAGATTTTCTCCGTGTTAGATTGCACAGACCGCCAAAAGGTAACTTTTGCCACCTACATGTTAGAAGCCGATGCAGAATTTTGGCGGAATGGTGCACGACGATTATTAGAAGGATCTCAGACAGATATCACTTGGGACGTTTTAACAGATGCGTTCTATCAGAAGTATTTCCCCGCGTCTGTTTGCAATGCCAAGGAGTTGGAGTTCATGCACCTCCATCAAGGGAATAGTAGCGTGTCGGAGTACATCGCTAAATTTGAGGAGTTATGCAAATTCTCCACTATTTATCAACGGAGCCTTGACGAAACATGGAAATGCATGAAATTTGAAGGTGGACTGAGAGAAGACATTCTTGCCACCATAGGACCAATGGAGATCAGAGACTTTTCTACCCTGGTGAACAAGTGCCGCTTAGTGGAGGATTGTAACAAGAAGCTAATTGCCGCTAGATCATCTGGCAATAACTTCAAGAAGGGGTTAGCTCCGCAAGGCCCGAGGTTCAAGCCCAACCTACAGTAGCAGAGAAAGTTTCAGCCGATGAATAACTGAGGCAAGCAACCTCAGAGGTCTTTCGGGAACCAAACTTGCACCCAATGCGGCAGAAATCATGGCGACCGCCCCTGCTTGGCAGGTCAAAATGTCTGTTTTGGATGTGGCAAACTAGGCCACAGAATTTATGAATGCCCAGCCAGGAACCCTTAACCGCCCCCTAAGCCACAACGCTAGGGGAGAGTTTTTACTATGGATGCACAGGAGGTCAACAAGTCAGAGGATTTGATTCAAGATACGTGTGAAGTAAATGGTAAGACCTTAAACGTTTTATACGATTCAGGTGCATCTCACTCATTCATCTCTTATGATTGCATGATAGCCTTACAGCTACCTATTTTTGAATTACCTTATGACTTGTTAGTTTCTACTCCTACAAGTAAGCTCATTAGAACCAATCATATTTGTATCAATGTCCCTTGCCAGATAGGAGGTCGAACTTTTTTGGCTAATTTAATTTGTCTTCTCTTGTCCGAACTTGACATCATCTTGGGTATGGATTGGCTCTCTTCCAATCAAGCCCTATTAAATTGCTCTGATAAGTCCATTATACTCCCCCCCTGTTTCATCTTCTAAATCAGTAATCTCTGTAAGTCTTTATTTAAGTTCCTTAACATTACACTACTGTGGGAATGGAAGTCAAGGGTATATTTTCTTATCAACCAATGTAGCAGAGGTTGATCAGGAGTTAAACAATATTCCAGTTGTTAGAGAATATCCTGATGTGTTCCCTAAAGATATTCCTGAGTTCCCTCCTGAGAGAGAGATCGAGTTCACTATTGAGCTGGTGCCAGGAGTGGGACCAATGTCTTTAGCGCCTTACCGCATGTCACTCTTGGAACTAACCGAACTTAAGGACAGATTGAAGAACTCCTGAAGAAGAAATTTATCAGGCCAAGTGCATCACCGTGGGGAGCCCCAGTCCTATTAGTTAAGAAGAAAGATGGAGGCATGCAACTATGTGTAGATTATAAGCAGTTGAATAAGGTGACAAGCAAGAACAAGTATCCGTTGCCAAGAATTGACGATCTCATGGATCAACTGCAAGGGGCTACTATATTTTCCAAGATTGATTTACGGTCTGGATATCATCAGATTCGGGTTCGAGAAGAAGATATCCCGAAGACGGCATTTCGGACTCGTTATGGTCATTATGAATATACTGTGATGTCCTTCGGATTGACAAATGCACCGGCGATATTCATGGATTACATGAATCGAATATTCAGACCATATCTCGATAAATTTGTGGTGGTGTTCATTAATGACATACTTGTCTACTCGAAGACAGAACAGGAGCAAGCAGAACATTTGCAATTAGTTCTGCAAATTCTGAGGGAAAAGAAACTTTATGCCAAGCTATCCAAATGTGAATTTTGGATGGAAGAAGTAAAATTTCTTGGCCATGTGGTATCCCATGGGGGAATATCAGTGGACCCCAGTAAGGTAGAAGTAGCATTAAACTGGGAGTGACCAACGACAGTTACGAAAGTCAGAAGCTTCTTAGGTTTAGCAGGATACTATAGGAGATTTGTTAAGAATTTCTCTCAAATAGCCCTACCCTTAACGAAGTTAACCAGGAAGAACATCCCATTTGAATGGACACCTGAGTGCGAACAAAGCTTCCAATAATTAAAGGAAAAGTTGACAACAACCCCAGTACTTATTTTACCGGATTCTCATGGATCATTTGAAGTGTACTGTGATGCTTCTAAGAAAGGATTAGGGTGCGTGTTAATGTAGAACAGGAACGTTGTAGCGTATGCTTCCAGGCAATTAAAGACTGATGAGAGAAACTATCCAACACATGACCTCGAGCTAGCGGCGATAGTATTTGCCTTGAAGATGTGGAGACATTATCTCTGCGGAGTGAAATTTGAAGTATTTTCTGATCACAAAAGCTTGAAATACCTTTTTGATCAGAAGGAATTGAACATGAGGCAGCGAAGATGGATGGAGTTTCTTAAAGATTACGAGTTCGACCTAAAGTACCATCCAGGCAAGGCAAACGTGGTGGCAGATGCCCTAAGTAGAAAATCCTTATCAGTGGCATGGATGATGATTAAAGAAGCAGAACTTATAGAAAGCTTCCAAACCCTCAACTTGGGAATCTCTGTAACTCCTAGTACCATTCAATAACACCAACTTAAGATAACTAGCACTTTCAAAGACCAAATCCAGCAAGCACAACAAGGAAGCAGCGACTTGAGACATACGATCACCGGTGCAATCTGGCAAGCTAACAGGATTCTCTCAGGATGCAGAAGGAATATGGCGATACCATGGAAGAATATGTGTACCTGAGGAGAATGACCTCAGGAGGAAGGTCTTGGAGGAAGCCCACAAGAGTGAGTTTACTATACATCCCGACATTAACAAAATGTATCAAGATCTCAAGAAGATGTTTTGGTGGCTAGGTCTTAAAACAGATGTGGCCAATTTTGTAAATAAATGTCTGACTTGCCAGAAAGTGAAAATAGAGCATCAGAAGCTAGTAAGGACATTACAACCCTTAAGATTCCGGAATGGAAATGGGAGAGCATCTCTATAGATTTCGTGATGGGCTTACCAAGAACCCCCTTAGGATATGACGCTATATGGGGTCATAGTGGACAGGCTAACCAAGTCAGCTCACTTTTTGCCCATTCGAGTGAATTCTCCTCTAGAGAAGTTGGCTCAACTGTATATTCAAGAAGTGGTACGGCTACATGGTATTCCTTCAACAATCATTTCGGATCGAGACCCAAGGTTCACTTCACGGTTTTGGGGAGCGCTCCAGAAGGTGTTTGGTACTAGGCTATGTCTAAGTACTGCATATCATCCGTAATCAGAAGGTCAAACGGAGCGAACGATTCAGACCCTGGAAGATATGTTGCAAGCATACATTCTGCAATAACGGGCAAGTTGGGATCGATACTTATCGTTAGTCGAATTTGCGTACAACAACAGTTATCATGCTAGCATTGGCATGGCTCCATATGAGGCTTTATATGGCCAAAAGTGTCAATCTCCTTTATGTTGGTACGAAGCAGGAGAACAGAGTCTCCTAGGTCCAGAACTAGTCAGACAGACAACAGAGCATATCAAAAAGATCCATAGCAAAATACTTGCAGCTCAGAGCCATCAGAAGAGCTACGCGGATGTCCGGAGGAAACCCTTGGAATTTCACGAAGGAGACCACGTGTTTTTAAAGATTACACCCACAACTGGAGTAGGTAGAGCCATTAAAGTCAAAAAGCTAGGCCCTCGCTTTATAGGTCTTTTTCAAATTTTAAAGCGAATCGGGCCAATCGCCTATCGAGTTGCTTTACCTCCATATCTGTCAAATCTTCATGATGTTTTCCATGTTTCCCAACTTAGACAACACTAGCCTGATCCTACTCACTTTCTGGAACCTGAATCAATCCAGTTAAGGGATGACTTAACTTTCCATGTACCCCCAGCACGGATAGTGGACAGGAGCATCAAGCACCTTCGGAACAAAGCCGTACAGCTGGTAAAAGTGGCATGGGGACACAAAGACTCAGCGGACTATATGTGGGAGTTAGAATTGGATATGAGGAAGGAGTATCCCGAATTATTCTCAAGTACTAAATTTTGAGGACAAAATTTTTTTTAGGGGGATAGAAATGTAACATCCGAGAAATTCTATCCTTAATAACTGAGTTATTCGATTTTTATTGAATAAGTGGGTTTAATTGGAATTTGATTAAACACTTACTTAAAGCCATATAAGGGTGAATTGAAAGGATTAAGCTTGATCGAATTAGGTTAGGAGTGTAGAAAACCTCATAGAAAAATTTCAAACCGATTTACCGATTTAAGAGAAATCGGTAAGATTTCAGAATTTTAAACTGTCGGAACCGGATTAGTAGAAATCATGCCATGAGTGCCCTAGGATCAATGGCTAAGATTTAGCCAAATAATCCATCCAAGTGGCGCCTAAGGCAGCCCTTGATGGTGGAAGCTAAATTAGATTTCATAAAGTTACATCCACCAATCACATGCATCAACACCCAAATATCTCTACTTTTCTTTCCTCTACCTTTTATGAATTTCGGCCACCCTCATCCAACTGCTGAAGCTCTTTTCTTTCTCTCCTCTTAGCTCTCATTTCTACTTCATTCTCATCCATCTTCAAGTCTCATCCCAAGTCACCACCATCTAAGACTCAAAATCAGCATAAATTGCATAAGATAAGGTAGGAAATTCTACTTCTCTTGTTTTCTCTGATTTGGGGCTACATGGTGAGCATGCATAATCTGAGATATGGATGTTTTGTAGAGTGTTGATGATGTTTTATGACTGGTTTTGCATGTATGTTGTGATTAAAATTGGAATTGAGGGGAAATAGCTTGAAGGAAGGAGATAAACCTAGAAGTAGGTTGGGGTTTCCCTCAATGGTCCGTACTACGGAGGCTACGGCTCCGTCTACCAAGGTTTAAACTTGATGGAACTATTTTTAAATGAAACTAGACATCCAGGGCTTTCCATGCATATAAAATATATGGCCATTGGATTAGTATACAATTAGTTATAAATTTTTGAAGTTAGACCTAGAAATCTGGGTTCTCACCCGTGCAGTATGGGTTGAGAAGGGTGTAACTCACCCTATACAACCTCAAATTGAGTGCAACTAAAGTTTTTTGAAAGCTAACACATAAGAGAACATCCCATAAAAATTTCAGAATTTAATTCGCTATCATTTGTTCCTAGCACTTCAATGAGGTTGGCTTAGGTTTAAACTGGCCTAGAATAGGACAGCCCAGTGGGGTAAATTTTTGAGACTCATAACTCAAAATCTACTTAGGAAAATGACATGAAACTTAACTCATTTTAAAGCTTGTTTCATTAGCTTTAGTTTGATATAAAATTCGCATGATTTCACCTAGTTTTCGATTTTTAGTGAATTTTCTTTTATAGGAACCCAATTCTGGCTAAGAATAGGGCATGCTGAGATAAAATGTTTATATCTTGAGTTATACAACTCAAAATGAGATGGGACTAAAGGGATTAAAAACTAGACATATAAGACTGTAACATATCCAAAAATGAGATTTAAATGAGCTGAATTGAATAAAAATTGGAGCATGCCAAACTTGGACAGAACAGGGATGAATAAACTGAAACCTTATTGATGCTTGATTTGCAATTGTTGAATGATGCTATAAATGTATATATATATATATATATATTTGCTGGTCTATACTGAAATTATTAGTTGTGCAATTGTACTGATTATCTGGCACTATTCATGGGGAAGCGGACTCGATCCGTTATGCTACCGAAATTTCAGTAAGAAGTTCATGTGTTGTGAAAATTTATGATAGCTTGAGTACATTATATTTAAAGAATCAAGCTAGATTTGTATTCATTTCATGATATTATAAAGGACTCCACATCACTTGGGCCAGCCCCGAAATAAATTAAGGGGAATAGATCAGTGGGAAGGTCGGGGAAAGTAAACTCGGCCATCCTGTATAGGAACGAGCTCGGTCCTGAAAAGCAGACTATTATCCAGGAGTATATGGCCAGTGACTCCCAGGGGACCAAGGATGGAAATAAATTCTAATAGGCGAAAGCTTCCAAGAACAAGATGCATTTTCTAGTTGCACATGCATATATATAGTGTAATGTTTCCCTATTGATTATTCTAGATTCTTGTTTATTATTCTTAATATGCTATTATTCCACCATGATTACTGTTTGAGTGCATTAGTGTATCTGTTAACTAAAATTGAATTTGTTTCGGTGTATGCTTTACAAACAAGTAATTAAGTTGAATATTATCGTTTTATGACACTATTTGAAAAATATTGTACGACCGAAACAACTGGGAATGACAGTGATGACAGATGTATAGAGGCTAGGAATTTCTACTAAGAAATATTCATTTCTCACCCTATTGTATGTTCCGCGTCATTCTCAGACCATGGAGCACGCAGCGATCGGGATGTTATTCATCGAGTTCCCTGAGCTACACATACACCTTGACCCATTTTTGGATTCTGTATATATCTCTGGCCGATGTTAGTTCCGCCTCTACTTCTTCTTTCAGAGAGATTTCCCTGTCCTGCTTATGCATCCCCTCCTTGATCCTGCTGTCCCCTACATAGCCATACCCCTTCACATGGCCCATCCATTCCCACCACCACCACCAGTAGCACCAACCATACCAGCAGGTCTAGTTCCCATGGCCCCTCCCGCTTCACCACCGCAGCCGATGTCATCAGCCTCGACCTCGGAGGAGGATCCATCCGAGGTGGCTAGTTCTTCTTCCTCATCCTCTGCTCCCAATGCCGGACATCCTCCAGCGGACGCTGCCATGCCGAACGGGTTCCTTTCAGCAAATTCTGTTTAGATAGCGTGCATACTATAGTAGGGTTAGATGTACAGAATGACCCTCTTTTGGTAGTCTAGGTCATGGGTGGATAGGTAGATATTAGGAGATGTACATGAAATGTCCCATGGGGACCACTTGGGGTGCTGTTCATAGAAACTGGCCATTTCATTTTGTATTAGCGGCTTTATTTTGTCACCTTGTATCATTTTGACAAAATTTAAAATCAGATATCTATGTAAATGTTTATGATGCCTTTTGCAGTAGTTCTGTCCTTATTGTATTTTTATTTATGCTACGTTATTTACAGTATACTGAGAAAATAGTATTTATCCCGCCATCACGCAGAAAATTTTGTTATGCGATTAAGTATTCTTATGCGAATAATTAATACTAATACAAAAAAAAAAATAGAATTTAACTAATATTACACGTAATCACTTATCAGGTAATTTATTATGACTTAAGCATAGTAACTTGTCTGATAAGATGTTACAGATTACATGAATCGAATATTCCGTCCATATTTGGACAAGTTTGTAGTGGTTTTCATCGACGGCATACTTGTCTATTCGAAGATGGAGCGAGAGCATGCGGAACACTTGTGGCTGGTTCTGCAAATTTTAAAAGAAGAGAAACTTTATGTAAGTTATCCAAATGTGAATCTTGGATGAAAGAAAAAAAATTTCTCAGTAATGTAGTATCCCAAGGAGGAATCTCCATAGACCCCAGCAAAGTAGAAGCAGTACTAAATTGGGAAAGGCTGACCGCAGTCACTGAAGTTAGGAGTTTTTTAGGCTTGGCTAGATATTACAGGCGATTCATTAAGGATTTTTTCGGATAGTTTTGCCTTTGACCAAGCTAGCTAGGAAGAATGTTCCATTTGAATAGACGCCGAAATGCGAATAGAGTTTTCAAGATTTGAAGAGAGGGTTGACTACGACACCAGTGTTAGCCTTGCCAGATCCTCATCGACCATTTGAGGTCTATTGTGATGCGTCCAAACAAGGATTAGGGTGTGTGTTGATGCAAATCGGAAACGTAGTCGCTTACGCCTCTAGACAATTAAAGCCACATGAAAGGAATTATCCTACACATGATCTCGAGTTAGCTGCAGTAGTATTTGCCCTGAAGATATGGAGACATCACCTGTATGGTGTAAGGTTTGAGGTCTTTTCTGATCATAAGAGTTTTAAGTACCTCTTTGATCAGAAGGAATTAAATATGAGGTAGCAGAGGTGGATGGAACTTCTTAAGGACTACGAATTTGAATTGAAGTACCACCCAGGTAAGGCGAACATTGTGGTAGATGCTTTGAGCAGGAAATCGTTAACCGTAGCCTGGATGATGATTAAAGAGACGGAGCTTATTGAGAGCTTTTGAAATCTTGATTTGGGAATCCTTATAACTCCCAAGACCCTTCAGCTACATCAAATTAAGATGGCCAGTAGCTTTAAGGAACAGATTCGGCAAGCACAATAGCAGGACGCTAATTTTCAACATACAATTCATCTTGTGCAATCAGAGAAATTGACGGATTTTGCTCAAGATAAAGACGACATATGGCGGTGTCGCGACAGGGTGTGTATACCCGAGAGAAATGATCTTCGGAGGAGAATCTTGGAGGAAGCACATAAGGGTGAATTTACTGTACATCTCGGCATTATTAAAATGTATCAAGACCTCAAGAAAATGTTTTGGTGGCCAGACATGAAGTCAGATGTGGCAAGCTTCGTGAGCAAGTGCTTGACCTGTCAGAAGGTGAAAGCAGAACATCAGAAACCCTCCGGTATGTTACAACCCTGGAAATCCCTGAGTGGAAGTGGGAGAGTATCTCCATGGATTTTGTAATGGGATTACCAAGGACGTCAACAGGATATGATGCCATATGGGTCATCATGGATAGATTAACCAAATCTGCTCACTTTCTACCCATTCAAGCAAATTATCCGTTGGAAAAATTAGCTCAACTGTATATTCAAGAGATTATCAGGCTACATGGGACCTTTTCAACCATTATTTCTGATCGAGACCCAATGATGAAGGAACCCCATGGATATAAAGATCCAGAAACCCCAGGCACATACTTTGATAGAAAACAAGATATAGAATAAAGACCCTCCCTACTAAACCCCCAAGAAACCTGTCCTTGGAAACATAGATAACAGAGAAAAGATAGAACAGAAATTGATTGAATATCACAAGGAACTTACCTTAGGATGAATTCTCTCAATTTCTTGATGCAACAAGCAAAGCAAATCACTCACCTCACTTGTACACAAAGGAACTGTTTTCTTGAAAGAAAACAAAACAGAATTTCAATTAATCAAAAACTGCTAAACAATGTGTTCCTTGAGGTATTTATAACCTCTTGCACTAGGTTAGACACTTAAACTAAGTCCAAGCCCAATAAGAAGTGTTTTGATACTAAATAATATGAATTGGGTTGGATAAAACATAAAACATAAAATATAAAACATAAAACATGGGCCAAATAAAATAACTAAAAGTTTAGATGTCCTAAATACTTAAACTAACTAAACAAGACCAAAATAGGATAATGGCCCAATATGGCCAAAATAAGCTTCTAAGCCCAATTCGCAGCAAATAACAAGATCTTGGATTGTCCATTAGTATGAGTTGGCATCTTGGTCTCCTTGGCCCATTCTTGATACATCTCTTCCACAATTGCTTTAGCTAAGTTCCCAAAGTCTTCTCTTAACCTCTTTGCTCTTGCTCGTGTGAGTGGTCCCTCTTGGCATGGTAAAATCTCCATCTTGGCCCCTTATGCTAGAATGTCCAATTTGTCCTCCGGAGCACGTATCATTCCCTCCCTCCTCAAAAAGATTCGTCCTCGAATCTGCATCCATATCAAAAGGAGAAAGGTCAGAAACATTAAAAGTAGCTGAAACATTATACTCACCCGGAAGGTCAATCTTGTAAGCATTATCATTGATCCTCTCCATCACTTGAAATGGACCATCACCCCTTGAGTCAAGTTTAGATTTCCTATGAGTGGGAAACCTATCCTTCCTTAAATGAATCCAAACCCAATCACCAGGTTCAAAGACAACTTGTTTGCGGCCCTTGTTAACTCTTTGAGCCGTCACCTTGTTTTTCTTTTCAATCAACTCACGTGCCTTCAAGTGCATTGCTTTAACCTTCTCAGCCCTCTCATCACCATCTAAGCTTCTAGATAAAGCATCAGCAACCACATTCTCTTTCCCTTGCTTATAAGAGATCACATATGGAAAAGTCTCAATAAACTCAACCCATTTAGCATGCCTCTTATTCAGCTTACCTTGTCCCTTTAAGTGCTTGAGAGATTCATGATCAGTATGAATCACGAACTCTTTGGACAGCAAGTAGTGTTGCCACACCTCTAAGGCCTAAACTAAAGCATATAGCTCTTTGTCATAGGTTGAGTACCTAAGTTGAGCTCCATTCAGCTTCTCACTGAAGAATGCAATGGGACGTTTTTCCTGCATCAAAACAGCACCTATACCAATCCCAGAAGCATCACATTCTATTTCAAAGGTTTTATCAAAATTAGGCAAAACAAGAATAGGAGCAGAACACAATTTATCTTTCAAAGTATTAAAAGCAAGTTCTTGTTCCTTTCCCCATTTAAACCCAACATCCTTTTTAATAATTTCAGTCAATGGAGCAGCAATGGTAGAGAAGTTTTTCACAAATCTTCTATAAAATCCAGCTAAACTATGAAAACTCCTTACCTCAGAAGCACTTTTAGGCATTGGCCATTCTTGAATAGCCTTCACCTTCTCCTCATCAACCTCAATACCATGAGCACTCACAATAAAACCAAGGAAAACAACTTTATCAATGCAAAAGGTGCACTTTTTAAGGTTGGCAAATAACTTTTCCTTCCTAAGCACATCTAAAATAGCCCTAACATGTGACATATGATCATCCAAACATTGGCTATAAATCAGAATATCATCAAAATAAACAACCACAAATTTCCCCAAAAATTCCCTCAAAACATGGTTCATTAAACGCATGAAAGTACTAGGTGCATTAGTTAACCCACACGGCATAACCAACCACTCATAAAGACCATATTTTGTTTTAAATGCAGTCTTCCATTCATCCCCTGGTTTCATTCTAATTTGGTGATACCCACTTTTCAAATCAATTTTAGTAAATATGCATGCACCATTTAACTCATCAAGCATGTCATCTAACCTAGGGATAGGATGGCGATACTTTACCGTTATCTTGTTGGTGCCACGACAATCCACACACATCCTCCAAGTGCCATCTTTCTTTGGAACCAACAAAACTGGAACGGCACATGGACTCATGCTTTCCCTCACATACCCTTTAGCTAGCAGATCATCCACTTGCCTTTGACGCTCCTTTGTCTCCTCAGGATTACTTCTATAGGCTGGTCTATTTGGAATACTAGCTCCAGGCACAAAATCAATTTGGTGCTCAATCCCTCTCAATGGTGGCAATCCACTTGGCACCTCACTAGGAAACACGTCCTCAAACTCCTGCAACAAAGAAAGAAAACAACTAGGCAAATTTGGGTTAAGTTCAGGTTTGAGAGTAAAATTTCCTTAAATCGAATCATAATCAAAGCTTTCTTGCCTAACAAAGCACTTTTCAAATCTCTCTCTTTTGCATAAAAACATGATTTCCTCTCACTCTCTTCATTTTTCTCACTCTTCTCTTTCTTTTCACTCTTTTCTTTCTTTGCATTTTTCTCACCTCTCTCTTTCTTTTCTTTATTTTCTCTCACCATTGGGCCTTGTTCTTTATTCTTTTCTCTCATGGCCTCTTTTCTCTCTTTTTCTTTTTCCTCACTTCCCAAATTCCCCACAAAAGTTTGTTGAAGCTTCATTTGGTCAAGATACACCTCCTTGGGTGATAATGGTGCAAGAGTGATCTTGTGGCCATTATACTCAAAGGAATACCTATTCTTGTACCCATCATGTAGCACACACCTATCAAATTGCCATGGTCTCCCCAACAACAAATGACTAGCCTGCATGGGTACTACATCACACACTACTTCATCACTATACTTCCTAATGGAGAATACAACCACAACTTGCCTAGTAAATTTCACTTCCCCACTATTATTCAACCATTGCAACCTATATGGATTAGGATGCTTATCATGCTGCAATCCCAACTTCTCCACTAAGGTGGTATTAGCAACATTGGTGCAACTTCCACCATCAATAATCAGACTGCACACCTTTCCACCAACCAAACATCTAGTGTGAAAGATGTTCTCTCTTTGCTCTAGACTATCCTCCTTAACCTGCATATTCAAAGCACGTCTAGCAACAAGTGACTCACCATGCACAGCATATTCAACATTCTCATCATTATCAGAACAGTCCTCTAATGGTGGCATATCATCACTACCATCAGACTTACCATCATCATCAGATTCAGATACAACTTCACCTCCCTTAATGACCATTGTTCTCTTGTTCGGGCAATTAGATGCATAATGGCCCAAACCGTGGCACTTGAAGCATTTAACATCTCTATGTCTAGAAGTAGCGATGAAGAAGATGAATTAGAGGTACCTTTCTTCTTGGCCATGTCTAGTCCCTTCTCCTTGGGGTTTGAGTCCTTATTCTTCTTTGTGTCCTCATACTTAGACCATTTTGAACCCCACTTTGAGTTGGAATTCGAAAATGCCTTAGCTGCCCTTCTTTGATTTTGTTGTTTCTCCACCTTCATTGCCATGCTAACCAAATCCTCCATCTCCACATAATGGTGTAATTCTACCACATCTGCAATCTCCTTGTTCAAACCACCTATAAACCGAGCCATAGTTACTTCCATGTCTTCTTCAATGTTGGCTTTAATCATGAGCATTTCCATCTCCTTGTGGTAATCTTCTACTGATTTGGAGCCTTGAATGAGCCTATGCAATTTTTGGTGCCCTTCCCTATAGTAGTGGGAAGGAACAAATCTCTTCTTCATTATCCTCTTCATCTCATCCCAAGTTTCTATGCGGTATTCCCCATTTCTCCTTCTGGACTTAACTAGCTTATCCCACCAAATTAGAGCATAATCAGAAAATTCCACAAAGACCTAATCGACCTTCTTCTCTTGTAATAATTATGACAAGCAAAAATCATCTCCACCTTTCTTTCCCACTCTAAATAAGCTTCAACATCATTCCTACCCTTGAATGGTGGTATCTGCATCTTGATAGCATTAATGTTGCTATCCCAAGCTCTATTTCTAGTTCTCCTATTTCTAGCTGAATCAAATTCATCAGACTCCTCCCCAGATAGCTCATGGTTGGAATCATGGTGACGTCGATTCCTCAAATCAACCCGTCTACTACCTCTGGACATGCTTTGTGTCATCTCCTTTCTCCATTCATCCATCTCATCAAGTCTATCATTCAACTTCTGAAATTGACTAGTGAAAGCTTGGTACATGACCTTCATGTCAAGTATCACACCAGGTTCCTCTTCATAATTTTCTTTTCCTTCCTTCCTTGAGTTGTTAGCCATTGAACAAACTCCAAGGAACTCAAGATAACACAAAATTTGGTGTAAATCAACTAAATCTGATATAAATCATATTTAAAAATAAAAATTTAAATTCCAAGAGAAGACAAGATATGTAATCTGATTTGAATCAAAACTGAATCTAGACACAATCCTTTTGAATTTGAAACAAAAGATAATGCAATCTGATGTGAATCAGAACTAAATCTGAATATAATCCTTTCAATCTTTTCTAATTTCCCTTCCTTTTTTATTATTATTATTATTTTTTCGTCCTTCTTTTTTTTTTTTCGCCTCCTTTTTTTTCTGGCTTTTTTTTTTAATTTTTTTTGCACCTTTTTTTTTTTTTTAATTTCAACTAGTAACAAAGATTGAAAACAAAACAAGGAAAACAGAAAGATGGAACAAAGATATGACTGCAGCACAAAAGGAGAGAATGCAAAACACGAAAAAATAAGAACGCAAATGGACAAGAAAAGAAGACAAAAGACAAACGTAAAAGACAAAGATAGATAAATAGGAATTTATCTAGACCTTGCTCTGATACCAAATGATGAAGGAACCCCATGGATATAAAGATCCAGAAACCCCAGGCACATACTTTGATAGAAAACAAGATATAGAATAAAGACTCTCCCTACTAAACCCCCAAGAAACCTGTCCTTGGAAACGTAGATAACAGGGAAAAGATAGAACAGAAATTGATTGAATATCACAAGGAACTTACCTTAGGATGAATTCTCTCAATTTCTTGATGCAACAAGCAAAGCAAATCACTCACCTCACTTGCACACAAAGGAACTGTTTTCTTGAAAGAAAACAAAACAGAATTTCAATTAATCAAAAACTGCTAAACAATGTGTTCCTTGAGGTATTTATAACCTCTTGCACTAGGTTAGACACTTAAACTAAGTCCAAGCCCAATAAGAAGTGTTCTGATACTAAATAATATGAATTGGGTTGGATAAAACATAAAACATAAAATATAAAACATAAAACATGGGCCAAATAAAATAATTAAAAGTTTAGATGTCCTAAATACTTAAACTAACTAAACAAGACCAAAATAGGATAATGGCCCAATATGGCCAAAATAAGCTTTTAAGCCCAATTCGCAGCAAATAACAAGATCTTGGATTGTCCATTAGTATGAGTTGGCATCTTGGTCTCCTTGGCCCATTCTTGATACATCTCTTCCACAATTGCTTTAGCCAAGTTCCCAAAGTCTTCTCCTAACCCCTTTGCTCTTGCTCGTGTGAGTGGTCCTACTGGCATGGTAAAATCTCCATCTTGGCCCCTTATGCTAGAATGTCCAATTTGTCCTCCGGAGCACGTATCACCCAAGGTTTACTTCACGATTTTGGGGAGCCTTACAAAAGGCATTTTGTGCTAAGTTGTGCCTAAGCACTGCATATCACCCGCAAACGGACGGTCAAACGGAAAGGACAATTCAAACCTTAGAAGACATGTTGCGAGCCTATATATTGGAGCAACGTGGTAATTGGGATTGATACTTACCGCTAGTTGAATTCGCATACAACAATAGTTATCACGCTAGCATCGGCATGGCTCCTTACGAAGTGTTGTACAGACGGAAGTGCCAATCTCCACTATGTTGGTAAGAAACAGGAGAATCAACTCTATTGGGGCCTAATTTAGTTGAGTAGACCACTGAGCAGATCAAGAGGATACGAAGTAAGATGCTTATTGCTCAAAGCCGTCAGAAGAGTTATGTGGATACCAGGAGAAAACCTCCAGAATTTCAAGAAGGGGACCACGTATTCCTGAAGATTACGCCTACAACAGGGATAGATAGAGCCATTAAGGTCAAGAAGCTAAGTCCTCACTTCATCGGTCCCTTCCAAATCTTGAAGCAAATCGAATTAGTTGCGTACTAAATCGCTTTACCTCCACATTTGTCAAACCTTCATGACGTTTTCCATGTTTCTCAACTTAGAAGATATCAGCTTGACCCTACACACTTGCTAGAACTCGAATCAATACAGTTAAAGAAGGACCTGACTTTCCATGTACAGCCAGCACGGATCGTAGACAGAAGCAGCAGACAACTTCGAAACAAAACCGTGTAGCTAGTAAAGGTAGCATGGGGAAAAGAAGACACTGAAGACTACACATGGGAATTAGAATCAGACATGAGGAAAGAGTATCCTGAACTATTCTCAGGTACTAAATTTTGAGGACAAAATATTTTTTTAAGGAGGGTGATAATGTAACATCCACCACGAGTTTTGATTTCGAACTTCATCTTCAAGTTCAAATAAAATTTTTTTGGATTTCCGATTTCATCTTGAAGTTTCAGATTATTTCTGATTTTCGACTTAATCTTCAAGGTTGTTTCCGAGTTCCAACCTCTGACTTCGAGTTTCAAATATATTGTACATAATTTTCGACTTCTGACTTCATGGTTCAAAATAAAATGTGCTGTATGATTTCCAATCTCCGATATTGTGTCTCAAATAAGTTGTGCATGATTCCTGACATTCGACTTTGTTTCCAAGTTTGGAATAAACCAGACAATATTTCCGATCTCCGATTTCATTTCCAAGTTTCAAATAGATGGGCACGATTTCTGACTTTAAGCAGAATCGACACGAGTTCCGATTTTAGATACAATGGAAATGAGTTCCACTTTTCAGGCGACGTGGAGAATAATTTAGCCACAAAAGCGGGAGACATGGCTGAACTTTACCCACAAAATTTCAGCCAATCAAAGCTCACAAAGCCAACTACTACCTCTAAGCTTTTATAACTCATTTCTTCCTTTCTCCCTTTAGCTTGACTTGCGCTGCCATCTCCTTTGCTTCAGCTCTCTTCTTCTCTTCTTCACTCACCCAACTCCATCCAACCGTCAAGCTCAATCAAGTTTTATTGATTCAAACTCCAAAATCAAGCCTAATCACATAACAAGAAGTAGAGGTTCAATTTAGTTTTTGTTATTTTGATTGTGGATAGTTACTTTTGATTTTATTTTCTTACTTCTTGATGTGATTAGTGAATGAAAATGATAGTCTTTGGCTGGTTGTTGGCTGTTTTTGTGTTTAAATTTGATTAAGGAATAGGAAAAGGTGAGGATAGGAAAATGTGAGAGGCTGGAAGACTAACTACCCTCGGCAGTCTGTACGGTGGAGTGTACGGCTTTGCCTACAGCTGGTTAAATCAGATGAGACTATTTTTATATGAAACTAGACATTCAGGGCTTTTCATACGTATATCATATAATGCCATTGGATAGTATTAAGAGAGATATGAATTTTTGAAGTTTGACCTAGGAATCAGGACTTTCATCTGGACAGTGTGAATTGAGAAGGGTGTAACTCACCCTACACAACTCCAAATTGAATGAAACTAACTTTGCTAGAAAGCTTACACATTGGGGGACATCCCATAATGACATTTTGAGTTTGTTACTATCCCATTTGTTCCTAGCTATTTGAGGAAGTTGCCCTATGTCCTAACTAGGCCAAAATAGGGTAGTTCAGGAAGGTCAGATTTCAAGGCTTGTAACTTGAGCCCTACTAAGGCAAATGAAATGGAACTTTTTGCAAATGAAAAGTTATCCTGTTAGCTTTAATATGAGGCCAATTTTGTATGATTGGAATTAGTTTTCGATTTTTAGTAGATTTTTACTTTTAAGTGTGTAATTCTGGCCAGTTGTAGGGTAGGCCGGGATAAAACCTAAATAACTTGAGTTATATTCATCAAAATTAGATGGGACTAAAAAGGTTAGAAAATAGACATATAAAACTTTAACATATCCAAAATTTAGGTCCAGATGAGTTAAAGAGAAATTGTGGCTTGATTTACAAAAACTAGGTTGAATGATTGTGCTGAGGCAGTAACCCTGTCTTAATGTAACTTATGTTTCGATGAAGTTAATGTTGAATTATGAATGAAATGTCATGATTTCTTTGATAAGTTTGTATACTGAGTATTGGCACTATTCATGGGGAAGTAGACATGTTCCATTATGCCGTCGAAATTTCGGTAAGACTTATGCTTGAGTCATAAGATACATGTGCATTTTCAAGAAAGTCATTAAGTTTATGTTATGATGAACATAAAGATTATATTATGATGAAAGTTCCATGATACTTGGGCTAGCCCCAGAATAAAGTTAAGGGGAATAGATCAGTGGGAAGGTCGGTGAAAGCAAACCTGGCATTCCTATATAGGAACGAGCTCGATCCTGAAAAGTAGACTATTACCCGGGAGTCTAAAATGGCCAAGAACTCCCAGGGGACCAAGTAATGGAAAAGTTTATGAAGAAAGGTTCAAAAATAAGTTCTGCATGATTACATTAAATGCATGATTACATTGAACAATCATTACAAGTTGTTTACAGTTTGTCTGTTATATTTACTTACTGTTGTATGTTTATTTATTTTGCTCATTATTCTGTGTTTTACTGTTAGTAGTCTATTCTATTTCTTATGTTGTCTTAGGTAAAATTGAACCTTACCTCGGATCAGGCATTTTCTTAAACTTACTAACAATGGATAGTTCAGTTCGATCCCATATTTTTATAATTAAATAAAAACCAAGGCAACTGGAAATGAATGTGATGTCATTTAAAATGCCGTACGCTAGCCCTACTGAGAATTTCTTTAAATTCTCACCTCATTTTGCATTTCCGCATCATTCTCAAACGCTGGTGATGGACTCGATGGCTACTCTGTTTATTGAGCTCACTGACCTGCAGCTCCACCAGGACCTCGAGTTGGACTCGTTGTGTAACACCTTACTAATTTCATGCTATGCTTAACTCAAAGCATGAAATTAATTAGATTGTGTTACCGTGTTAATACTCCACTTACATTTCCCTTTCCGTATCACTTTTTTTTTTTTTTGTAACAGAAGAAACGGAGCGCTGTATAATGAATGTGACAGAGTTTAATACATCATCACAAAAAGATAAGAACCAATAACATATATGCCGTCAACTGTATATGTATATATATGTATGTGTATAGGAAGCCACTGCTTCAGTGTTTGTACAAATTTCAAAATAAGATACAAAAGTGGGGCCGGCGTAACAAAAGACATAAGGTCCGTATCAGTCAAAATGATCCTATAGGGTCCTCAGAGGACATTTTCAAACCTACTGCTAGACCTACTGCTAAGTCTATGACCCAAAACTACGTATTGTCAAAAGAGGGTCACACTATACAACGCCGTCTACTGCTGATCTACTCTATCAGAAAGCCGTTGGCCATGCCAGGCTCGGCTAGTGAGTAGTCTGCACTGGGTCCTGAGGAGGAGGAGGACGATGAGCTGTTGGCCTCAGAAGGGTCACTCTTCAAGCTGAGCGGTATGTCTGGTACCGCCTGCGGAGGAGACTCTGGCGCAAGATCAGCAGGGGTTGCAAGGTGTTGCGGGTGCAGGAGGTGCTGGCGGAGGATGTGCCACGTGCAGTAAGACCGCAAAGTATGAGGCAACAGGATCAAAAGTAGGATGGTGTAAAGGGACGGCAAAGTTCCTATCACTAAAATGGTAAAGACGGAAATGGCAAGAACCAGCTATATACAATGAGCCTGCTGCGGGGTCATGGTGGAGCTGTAAGTCTGGAATCTCAAAGAAGAGGGTAACCGTCGAGTCCATCCCCCACGTCTGAGAATGAGACAGAAATACAAAACGAGGTGAGAATTTGAAGAAATTCTCAGTAGAGTTCGCGTATGGTGTTTGACTGACGTCGCGTTCATTCTCAGTTGTGTCGGGTTTTATTTAATTATAAAAACATGATATTAAACTTAACTATTCATATTTAATAAGGTTGGGAAAATGTTTGGTCCGAGGCAAGGTCCAGTTTTACTTAAGACAACATAAGGAACAGAATAAACTAGTATCAACAATACACAGAATAATGAACATACAGCAGTAAGTGAATTTAACAAACAAACTGTAAATGACTTATAATGTCCATTCAATGTAATTATGCATTTAATGCAATCATGCAAAACTTGCTTCTGAACCTTTCTTTATAAACTTTTCCATTTCTCATAAACTTTTCCATTACTTTTCATCATTTTCCATCACTTGGTCCCCTGGGAGTTTTTGGCCAGTTTAGACTCCTTGGTAATAGTCTGCTTTTCAGGATCGAGCTTGTTCCTATACAGGAATGCCGAGTTTACTTTCCCTGACATCCCCACCGATCTATTCCCCTTAACTTTTTATCCGAGGCTGGCCCAAGTATCATGAAACTTTCATCATAACATAATCTGTAGGTTCCTCATAACATGACTTTCATAGCTTTCTTGAAAATGCACATGCATCTACATGTACCGCATAACTCATGCATATACTTTGCTAAACTTTTTGGCGGCATAACGAAACGTGTCCGCTTCCTCATGAATAGTGCCAGTACTTAGCATATCAACTTATCAAAGAAATCATCTCATTCTATTCATAATTCAACATATTTCATTCATGTTTCAATCATCAACTTTAAGGCACAAGTATTGCAATTTAAAACATGTTTACTGTCTCACTACTTGTATTCAATCCAATTTTTGCAAATCAAGCCATAATTTCTATTTAACTCATTTGGACCTCAATTTTGGATATGTTAAAGTGTTATGTGTCTATTTTCTAACCTCTTTGGTCTAATTTTGATGACCATAGCTCAAGTTTTTTAAGTTTTATCCCGGCCTGCCTTGTGGCTGGCTAGAATTGCACACCTAAAAGTAAAAATCTATTAAAAATCGAAAACTAGCTCAAATCATACAAAATTGGCCTCATATTAAAGCTAACAGGACAACCTTTCATATGCAAAAAGTTCCATTTCATTTGCCTTAGTAGGGCTCAAGTTATAAGCCCCGAAATTTGACCTTCTTGAACTGCCCTATCTTGGCTTAGTTTGGACATAGAGTAATTTCTTCGAATCACTGGGAGCAAATGAGAAGATAAAAGACTTGAAATTTCTTTGTAGGATGTTCTCCTATATATAAGCTTTCTAACAAAATTGGTTTCACTCAATTTAGAGTTGTATAGGGAGCGTTACACCCTTTTCAACCCACACTGCCCAGGTGAATGTCTTGATTCCCAGGTCAAATTTCAAAAATTCATATCTCTCTCAATATTAATCTAATGGCCTTATATGATATATGTATAGAAAGCCCTAGATGTCTAGTTTCACATAAAATGGTGTCATCAATTTTAAATGGCGGTAGGCAGAGCCGTACACTCTGCCGTACGGACTGCCGAGGATCTTAGGTTTTCTAGCTTCTCAGCTCTTCCTATCTTTATCCTTTCTTGCTTCCAATTTGGTTTTAATCTCACAAATAGCCAATAAACCAGCCATATATCATCATAATCAATCAATCAACAGAAAATAAGCCACCACTAGTCATCCAAGAATCAGAAAATCAAGCAAGAAATAAACCTCTACCTCTTGTTATGTGATCAGGCTTAAGTTTGTAACTAGAACTTAGTTGAACTTGAAAGTTGGATGGAGTTGGGTGAGTAGAGAAGAGAAAAAGAGAGCTGAAGTGAGGGAGAAGAGAGAGCGCAGAAATGGGCCTGAATGAGAGGAGGAGAATGTGTTATATAAGCATGAGTGGTAGTCAACTTGGAGTGTTTTGATTGACCTCAAAACACAAGGCTGAATTTCAACCAACCTTTCCCTCTTTTTGTGACAAAATTGCTCTCCACGTCGCCTAAAAGTGGAACTCATTTCCATTGTATTCTAAAAAATGACATTGGAACTCGTACTCTTCTTAAAGTTGGAACTCGTGCATATCTATTCAGATGAAATCGGAACTCGGACTTATTGTCTGGTTTACTTGAAACTTGAAAGCAAAGTCGAATGTGAAACCAAACTTAAATTTGGAAGTCGGGGACATTAGGTAAACTTGAATCGATTCTAAGCATAACACTGGAGATCGAGAATCAAATCATTAATTCCATGTTCCAGGAAATCGGAACTTATAGAATCTCAGAACTCCAAACTTAGTCTTGGAACTCGGGAAAATCAAGAGAAATAAAAAGCTCTTGGTAATAAACTTGAGATCGGAACTCGTACAAATTTTGCTCGAACTTGGAGGCCAATTTAGAGATTTGATCTCGCGTCCATTTCTGGTTGAGATCAACTCCGACGTCGTATTTCGTGTACATTCTAATTCACCTAAGGTCGGAACTTGTATGCTATGTACATAAGGTCAGAAATCGGAAAATCAAGCCAGTCCATAAGACTTGATTAAGTCGGAAATCGGAAATTCTGACATTTTATTGCTAAGGTCGGAAGTCGGAAATCGAGATGTTACACGTTGTACTTAGCTGGCTTCCGCCATTTCCGTTTCTACTTTTTAGCAATAGGAGTTTTGTTGTTCCTTTATTTGACTCTGCTTTGGAAACATATATTTATAAATTGAAGCTTTGGCTTCTAACTTACATATGTATATATACAACTAATGATATATTTCCTGTCTTTATTCTTTTCTGTAATGCTAATCACGTTTATTACATAAAGCGCCCTATTTCATAGGTATATTCGTCAAACATATACATATATATCAGAGAAAAAGAGAATATAATATAATAAATACAGCTTTAGACGGAGAACTAATATGGTAACGCGACCTATCCAATTTCATGCTATGACTTAAGTATAACATAAGTTGGTAGGGTGTTACAAGGGCCATACTGTACAATGTAACCTGCGACCAAGACTTACTCAGTCATGTAGCCGTTGGCCATGCTAGGTCCGGCTGGGGAGTAGTTAGCATTAGGTCCCGAAGAGGAGGATGAAGAGCTGATAACCTCAGATGGATCGCTATCAAGACTGAGCGAAATATCTAGAACCACCTGTGGAGGTGACTCTGGTGGAGGGCCGGCAGGAGCTGCGGGTGCTGTGGGTGGAGTAGGTGGAGCAGGTTGTGCTACATGTAATGGGACTGTGAAATACGAAGCGGCTGGGTCGAATGCAAGGTGGAATAAAGGAATAGCAAAATTCCTATTGCTAAAAAGATAGAGGCGGAAATGGTAGGAACCGGCTATGTACAATGAGTCAAATATGGGGTCATGGTGAAGCTACAGGTCAGGGATCTCAATAAACAGGGTGACTATCGTGTCCATCACCAAGGTCTAAGAATGATATGGAAACACAAAGTGAGGTGAGAATTTAAAGAAATTCTCAGTAGAATTCGAGTACGGTATTAAATTGGCGTCACATTCATTCTCAGTTGCCTCAGTTTTCATTTAATTATAAAAACATGGCATCAAATTGAACTATCCACATTTAATAAGTTTAAGAAAATGTTTGGTCCGAGGCAAGGTTTAATTTTACTTAAAACAACAAAAAAAGAGAATAAACTACTAAATGGCAATATACAAAATAATGAGCAAAATAAATAAACAAATAGCAGCAAATGAACATAACAATCAATCTATAAACAGCTAACAACAAGTATGCAATGCAACCATGCAAATACTCGTTCTTAAACTTAGTATCATAAACTTTTCCGTTACTTGGTCCCCTGGGAGTTCTTGGCCATTCAACTCCTGGGTAATAGTTTGCTTTTTAGGATTGAGCTTGTTCCTATATAACAATGTCGGGTTTACTTTCCCCGACCTTCCCACTGATCTATTCCCCTTAACTTTAATCTGGGGCTGGCCCAAGTATTATGGAGCTTTTATCATAACATAATCTTTATGAATTTCTTGAAAAATGCACATGTATCTGAATGTATCTTATAACTCATACATAGGCTTTACCGAAATTTCGGTAGCATAACGCAAAGTGTCTGCTTCCCCATGAATAGTGCCAATACTCAGAAAACCAATTTTACAGAGAAATCATAACACTTTCACAATTCAATCATCAATTTCATGGGAACAATTGTTGCATTTAGAACATAGTTGCTGCCTCAGCACTTTCATTCAACCTGATTTTTGAATATGTTAGAGTGTTATGTGTCTATTTTCTAATCTCTTTGGCTCCATCTAATTTTGACAAATGTAGCTTAAGTTATTTAAGTTTTATCTCGGCCTACCCTGTAGCTGGCCAGAATTATACACTTAAAAGTAAAAATCTACTAAAAATCGAAAACCAGTTCAAATTATATGAAATTGGTATCATATTAAATCTAACAGGACAAGCTTTCATTTTCAAAATTTCCATTTCAATTTCTTTAGTAGAGCTTGAGTTATAAGCTTCCAAATTTGGCCTTTCTGAACTACCCTATTTTGGCATAGTTTAGACATAGGACAACTTTGTCGAACCACTGGGAGCAAACAGGACCGTATCTAACTCTGAAATTTTTATGGAATATTCTCCTATGTGTAAGATTTCTAACAAAGTTAGTTTCATTCAATTCCAAATTGTATAGGGCAAATTTTGGCTTGAGCAACCTAGTCTGCCCTGAATCAAACTCAAAAACCTAGATCAAACTTCCAAAATTCATATCTCTCTCAAAACTAATCCAATGGCCTTATAGTTTATATGGTTGGAAATCCCTATATGTCTAGTTTCACATAAAAATAGTTTCAACAAATTTAAATCGCTGTAGGTGGAGCCTTACACTCCATCGTATGGACTACCGGAGAGTTTTGCTCTTCTAGTCCCTCACTGCATCCTATTCTCACTCTTTTTTACTTCTTAATTGATTTTAAACACAAAAACAGCCATCAAGCTAGCCAATAATCATCATATACATCCAAACACCACATCAAGAAGTGAAAAACAAAAACCCCAAATAGCCACCCATAACCAAGAAGACAAGAACAAAGTTGAATCTCTACCTCCTTTAGGTGTGATCTTGCTAAATTTGAGTTTGAATTGATGGAACCTTATCAAAGCTTGAAGGTTTGATGGAGTCGGTTGAAAGGAGAAGAGAAGAGGAGGTTGGAACAAGAAGAGAGGGAGGTGTAATTAGCTGAAGGGAAGAGGAAAGGAATATGTTATTAAGGCTTTAATGAAGTAGTTGGAAACTTGGAATTTGATTGGTTGAGAGCTAGTGGCTAAATTTCAGCCAACTCTCCTCATTTTGTGGCCTTTGTGGCGTCACCAAGGGATGATGGAGTGGCTGAGTAATCAGACTTGACACAATAAAATTTGGGTATATAATTCTATATTGATTCGGCTCTGACAGTTTAAAATACCGAAATTTTACCAATTTCCTTTAAATTGGTAAATCGGTTTAGGAAATTTTTTTATGAAATCTTCTATTCTTCTAATCTAATTCTCTCACATTTAATCTCAATTAATTGCTAATTAATTGACCTTAAATAAATATTTAGTCGAATTTTAATTAACCTCAATTATGCGATAAAAACCAAACAACTGAGCAAAAAACGATAAAATTCTATGGATGTTACACGTTGCCCTAAAATCCACTCAAAAGAGATCCAGCTCCTCCAAAGCCATGAAAGCTATAGAAGAATCAGATGAAGAAGATGATGACTCCTTTGACTCTGATTCGGATGATGAAAAGGATGAAATTGCACACTTGGAAAGGAAAATATCAAAAGCTTGGCTAAGAAGAAAAAAGAACTTTGTCCCTAAAATGGACAAAAAGAGCAAAGTCAAGTCAGATGAAGTGATATGTTTCGAATGCAAGGAACCTAGGCACAGAATGTCCCAGACTAAAAGAAAGCTACAAAGAAGAAGACTTCAAAGAAGAAGGTTATGATGGCCACCTGGGAAGATCTGGATGAAAAACAAGAAAATACTGAATCACAAGAAGAAGAAGAAATTATAGCAAACCTATGCTTCATGGCTGACATTGTTTCAGATGAAGACACTGAGGTACATGATTCTGAACTTGAACTTACATTTGAAAATCTTCATAAAGCCTATGATGAACTCTTGGATGATTCCAAATCTCTTGCTTCTCATTATGCCTCTTTGAAAAATGATTTTTGAAAACTATCTTTAGAGTTCGAAAAACTAAAGATTGAAAAAGAGAAGGTTAGGCATGAAAAGGACAAATTACAAAATGACAATATCCTTCTTCAGAAGAATGTAACAGCCCTAAACATAGAAGTTTCTGAAACTCACTCAAAGTCATCTTCTGATGTTTTTGAACTTCAGAAAATAGTCAAACTTCTCAAATCAGATCTTGAGAAAATGGTTAATGGCTCCAAAAATCTGGACTTGATGCTTGGTGGTCAAAAACCTAATCTTGACAAAACTGGTTTAGGCTTTGAGAAGGGAGATGATGAACAATCAAAGATTCTCTAAATTAGATTCTTGCGTGTATATATTGCTTTAAAAAGGGAGATTCTTCTCAAAGATACTTCTCTAGAAGAAAAGCCAAATAGAAAGCGAAAAAGCCCAAAAACACTACTAACACAAAAGGACCCAAGAAGATATCGGTATCTAAAGTTAAAATTGCTTCTGATGCAGGTGTGTCTTAAATCACTGCATCAAAGGGAAAAGAAGTGGTATCTAGACAGTGGGTGCTCCAGACACATGATTGGAAATAAATCTTAGTTCAGAAACCTCAGACCTAAGGATGGTGGAATAGTGAAATTTGTCGATGGAATCAAATCGAAATGTTTTATACTTAACTCCAAGGACAAACTTTCAAAGTTTGATCCCAAATCTGATTCTGGAATCTTCCTAGGATACTCTTTTGTTCCAAAAGCTTACAAGGTGTTAAATAAGAAGACTCAAGCTATGGAAGAAACCATTTATATAAGCTTCATGAAAAAGAAAAATGACCTGAATCAAAAGGTTCCAGATCTGGAAGAAGAATTAGAAAATGTCATTAAAGGACAATTCCTAGAATTAGCAAAACCTTCAGATTGCCACTGAAAATGATGATGATGGTATTTTTGAACTTCCTTCTCATCAACATGTTTCTGATGATACTTCTGAAGAACTAGAAGGTACCCCTTTGAAGCGAAGATACATTGGTGTAAGTGACTTGAGAGCTATCTCGTAGAACCAAATTATTGGTGAACCTTCTCAAGGAATTCGATCAAGATCTTCCCTCAAAAGCGAATCCAATCTTGCTCTTATTTCTGAAATTCAACCAGAAAGTATTGACAAAGTATTAACAGATCAAAACTGGATTGAAGCAATGAAAGAGAAATTATCTTAGTTTGAGAAGAGCAAAGTTTGGACTCTAGTCCTTCTACCAAAAGGACAATCTGCTATTGGGATGAAATGGGTGTTCAAAAACAAGCTTGATAAAAATGGAAAAGTTATAAAAAATAAAGCAAGATCAGTGGCACAAGGTTACAATCAACAATAAGGCATTGATTATGATAAAACTTTTGCTCCTGTAGCTAAACTGGAAGCTATTAGAATGCTAGTTGCCTATGCTACTTATAAAGGGTTTATTCTATTTCAGATGGATGTAAAATCTACTTTTTTAAATGGCTTTATTTCTAAGGAAGTTTATGTTAAATAACCTCTTGGTTTTGAAAATGAAAATCTTCCTCACCATGTTTTTAAATTGTTTGAAGCTTTATATGGTTTAAAACAAGCTCCCAGAGTTTGGTATGATAGACTCGGCTCTTTTCTGATTAAAAATGGTTTTGTAAGAGGAAAAGTTGACACTACTTTATTTATTCTTCATGATAAAAATGATTTTCTGCTTGTTCAGATTTGTGCAAGAATTTCTCTGACCTTATGCAGGGAGAATTTGAGATAAGCATGATAGGACAACTAAAATTCTTTCTTGGACTACAAATCAAACAACAGAAGGATGGAATCTTGATTCATCAAGAAAAATAACTACTAAGAATTTGCGTAGAAAGTTTGATTTGAACAAGGCCAAGAGCATCAGTAATCGCATGCATCCTTCTTGAGTTCTAGAAGCTGATGAAGATGGTGAAAAAATTTCTAAAACTCTTTATAAAGGCTACTATGATGCTGATTTTGCCAGAGATAGAGTTGAAAGAAATAGCACTAGTGATTGCTGTTGCTTTCTTGGAAAGTCGTTAATACCATGGTCAAGCAAGAAGTAGAACACTATTACTCTTTCAACTGCAAAGGCTAAATATAAATCCACTACAAATTGCAGTACACAAATTCTGTGGATTAAACAACTAGAGGATTTCAGTCTGAGGTATACCAAAATTCCTATCCTATGTGACAATACCAGTGCGATTAATCTCACAAAGAATCCCATTCAGCACTCTAGATCTAAGCATATAGATATCGAGCATCATTTCATAAGAGATCATGTTTAGAAAGAAGATACTGAGCTAAGATTTATTAATATTGAAAGTCAGATTATTGACATTTTCACAAAACCTTTAGCTGAAGATCATTTCTATGATTTAAGAAACTTTCTGAACATGATTAGCTTTTAATCATTTATATACATTGTCCCTCTCTCTTGAGACCCTTCCTTGGTGTTGGGGCTTGTTGGCAGGGGATAATAGCTTGATAGTGCAATTTCTGGCCATATGTCCAGGCTTCTTGCATCGGCAACACACATTCTGGCCAGCTAAACAGGGGCGTTCTGCATGGTGTTTGCCACACTTAGGGCAAGCTTGACCATTTATAGGCTTAGGTGGATTCCCAGTAGGTTTTTGGGGTTGCTTGCCCCTGAAACCTCCAACCTGAAACAGCTTCTTCGAGGGTTGGGGTTTGAAGTTTTGCCCTTGCGGCACCAATTTCTTCTTGTAAGCTTCGGATCTAGCCACAGCCAGCTTACAATTAGTCTTCCACCAAACAACACTTGTTGACTAGTGTAGCATAGTCACGGATCTCCATGGGTCTTATAGACGCCAGGATCTCCTTACGCAGTCCCCCTTCAAACTTGACATACTTCCATTGCTCATCCGGGTTCCTTTGGTAGATCATCGAGAACTTGTATAGCTCCTCTAACTTGGCAGTATATTTAGCAACATTCATAGTCCCCTGACACAGACTCATGAACTCCAGTTCCTTCGTATTCCTCACGGAATCGGGAAAATACTTCTTATAAAAATGCATCTTGAACACATCCCAAGTGATGTGCATTTGGCCTCCTTCCAATAGCCTCTTGGTGCCTACCTACCAGAACTCAGCATCTGCCTTTAGCATGTAGGTAGCAAAGGCTACCTTCTGCTCCTCGGTGCAAGCCAACGTCATTAAAATCTTCTTAATAGCCTTAATCCATTCATCAACTCGGTTAGGGTTGTAGGCTCCTCGAAAGCTCGACGGATTTGCCTTCCTGAACTTAGCAAACTTGAGGTATTTAAGGTCTATCTCAGCTTCTCCGTTGTGCCCTTCGGGATTCTTTTCATCCCTTTGCTCCATCTGCTCCATCAAACGATGGGCAGCAGTAGCTTTCTCCTTCATAGTAGCAACCATTTCACAAAGCGTCCCCATGACTTCCTCGGGACCTTTCGGCTCATTCTGGGGGCTACCACGTCTGCTGATACCATTAGTTCATGGTACACAAAATAGAAGACATTTAGTTGATTAGGCTCAACATTTACGTTGAGTGAACCAGCAACTAACCATATTTAGAATAGACGATCATGCATATCTAATCCCTATGTCCCATCAATACGTATGCTTAAAAGCATAGTCAGTCCATCCCTAGGCTCTTTAAGCACAAACTACTCTAATACCAAAATATAACACCCTAATAGTCCCATGCTATGCTTAAGTCATATTATGGAATTATTAGTTGTTACTTTTGCTTGTGAAATTAATATTACCATTTGAAATTACTGTGTAAATGAATATAGGGGCAATTTTTTTTTTTAAACAATAACAAGTTAACCATTTTGAAAACCAAGAGCCATGAACACATTGTGAACATGTAAAGTCGAATGTCTCTATCTCAAATAAGTAGTGCGAATAAAAATAAATAGAGGCGACATGAATAATAATTATCTTAGGTAAATACAACATTCATTCCATTGCCATCATAATTAATATAATAATAGTAATGTGAAGAGTCATACATAAAGATGATGATGGGTCCGATATCTACTATTGGCCCTACAAAATAACCTAACTGAATACATAAAAAAGAAAAGTACATCAGAAATCCCAAACGCCCATACATGCTAAAAGGAAGTAATAACTCCACAACTACCAACCAAAAAGGGGTTATCCTCATGCTCGGCTCCGCATGTGCTATCCAAACATTGCCACGTCCTCCTTCCTGCATATGCCTACGTCCACAGGGCACAGCACAGGTGCGGATGAACCCATGACCATGAACCGGGGGTGGTGTGTGATAAGGAGCTATTGAAGAAGAAGATGAATCAGACGTCAAGCGAATCACTGAAGGGTAAGAAGGCTCGGATGGGTCAGTCTCCATATGATAGCTTGGATAGGATGGCTCTGAAGGATCGGGATCCAAAGAAATAGTCGGCATCACACGGATATTTGAGTCAAACTCTGCATCAGTAGGGCACCTCATTGACTAATAGTAAGGGTGGATATCATCCAAGGTAACTTGGTCGTATGGTTGATATGGGCGGAAAAACGAGCTCATGACTAGTACCTGAAACTGGCAGCCGTGGAAATGTAGACCTTCAGAGCTGCGCTTGCAAACATCATAGAGGCATTTAGGATTGGGTCAAAGAGCCAATGCCATACCGGAAACTCAATGAAGATCACCACTGTGCTCGATGCCAGCATCCTTTGAAGATGATATGGAAGGGTAGGAGTGAGAAATACTAGATTTCTCAGTAGGATCATGACTAGACAAACAATATGTCATCGTTATCGTCCCAGCCACTTTGCGTTTAATTATAAAAGCAGTGGACATACATAGGTTCAATTTTAATGATTTTAAAAACATAAATCCCGAAGTGGATTGCTTTTAAAGTTAATGTCATAATCATATCATCATAAGTAAACATACCTACAAAAATATGGAATAAACATTCAGAATGCATATGGACAATATAGATACATGCACTGACATGCAACCTCATAAACTTAACCATGGTTTTACTTTAACTTTACTTTCATTCTTAGCACGTGCTTAACATTCTTTACTTTTTCTTTGAAATAAACTGCTTGAGCTTATTTTGTGACCATCATCACGCAGTACTAACCAAATCAAACTAAGCTGATAATGGTTACCTCTAAGTTGGAGGGTCCTCCATGTCACCCTTGCCTCCCCTATAGAGGTTCGTTGAGTCTTTGTGGATCACCGTCTCTCACTTCCCTTACTGAAGTGATTGAAGGGTCATATTCCATTCTTTCTTTTCTTATCATTATACCTTACATGCATAGTACTTCTTGACAAGACACATGTGGATATGCAATGATATGACTAAGTCCAAAAATTTGACGGAAATCCGGCAGCATGACGGCTAGACTGGAGGTTCCCCAAAATGCCAATCATGAAACTTTCAACCAACAGTCCATTATATCCATCTCATATCATCACACCAATCATTTAATCATGAGACAATGCTCAATCAAACTTGTCATACATCATACCTAATGGCATCGTACATTCTTATTGTAAGAGGGTTAGTAGTTGTGTTATTCTTTGTGGAAAGTCTTATGAGCCATCATATGATTTCTCATGATTACCTATAAGAGAATCACATAGTTAAAATAAATGTGTATGTAGTCTTTTAGTTACTTAGTCCTTATGTGAAATTACTCTTTACTTGTGTATATGTCTTATGGAACACTTGTTCAAATTAACTAAGTTAGGTAATTATTTCCTTTCCTTGAGACAGTGCACTTAGTGATTCTTAGGTTCATGGTATGCTCAAAGGCCCTAGTCATACCTCTTTTTCCAAGGGATTTTGAGGTCCCTCTAGTCCTTTGGTTCATGACAATGCATAACCATACTCATGAACCCAACAACACCATGTGTCTTCCATTCATCAAGGAATGATTTTTAACTTATTCAAGTTGCAAAGTTTCAAGCTTTTATAACTAACTGAACAAAATTCCACCTTTAAGATTATAGAGTTGTCATTCTTTACAAAGTAATTATAAAGTTTTATTCTTTAAGAAAGTATGTGCCTCAAAATTATGTTCTTCTCTTAAAGGTTCAATCTTTATGAAACAATGATACAAGATATTAGCTTTAAAACTAAAAAGTCTCATTCTTTATGAAAGTTGACACTTTTAATTATTCTAAGACCATCAAGGTCTCAACTTTATGAGTTAAAGTGGTCTCATGATTTAAAAGAATCTTTTCTAAAAGGAAGTTTAACACTTTATGCATTATGTTGACTCAAGATACAAACTTTATAAGTTAAAAGTTGCAAGTTAACACTTTTATGACTAAAAAGTGACATTCTTGAAGAAAGCTTAGAATTCATTTCAAGGTTCAACCTTTACAAGATTAAAGTGCAAATATACAAGTTTATGAGTTAAGGTTGCTTTCCAGATTAAAGTTTGAAACTTTATGAAAGGTCTTGTATTCAAGATTCTATTTTTTTAATACATGAAGTGACAAGTTCTCATTTTTATGACTCAAAAAGCTTCATGTTCCAAAGAGTTTAGACTTTTACACATATTCTTGTCTTTAAGAAGGACAAAATAAAACTTTAGGGAGACACAAAACTTGTGCCACTTTTAAGGCTAAAAAAATAAACTTTTTGAAGATTTTATGCATCAAAAATGTTTTTAGTCTTGTCAAAATCAAAAGAAAATGAGAAAGATGACAACTTTCCAATCATAAGCATCATCATAAAAAAATAAACAGCTTTTATCCCAAACACCACCAAGAACATCATCTTTTTCCCACAACTCACAAGAAATATCAAGATCTCATGCATCAAGAAAGGAAAATAGAAACTTTGAAGCATTTAAAGAAAGAAACTTTCAAAAAAAATCAAGAACAACTCATGAACAAGAGTATGAAAATATTTTACCAAAAATAGAAAATTTTGCTCATGAAAACCATGAGAGTTTTTCTCAAACTTTCACTTTAAGATCTTGGTCATGAAGGAACCAAGCTTCAAGCTTCCTTGAGTAAACAAAAGAGATGAGTAGAGATCACTGTCTAAGGGCAAAAAGTGGCATTTTTTGCAAAAGAAGAAGATGAAAACTCCTCCTTGGTGGATGATGGTAGCACCCTTGAATGAGGAAGGAGAGAACTTTTGAGATCTTGATGAAATGGAGTTTATAGTGTGTAGATCTTGTCTCCAAAGACCAAAAAATGTGGTCTTTGAAGGGCATAGCGAGAATTTTTTATTATGGCGATGGTGGAGAAAGGAAGAAGAAGAAAGAGAATGTAGAGAGAAGTTAGAGAGTTTGAGAGTTTAGAGAGAGAATAGAAGTTGAAAAATAAAGTGAATATGTGTGTGTGTGTTGTTGCTGGTCGTAGCCTTCTAAGAGGGTGGGGGGAGATATTTTGCTTCATTTTGTGTTAATTAAGGTTTAGGGAGATAAATAGGATATTGAAGGAGACAAAAAAGTGGTCAACTCTTACACAAAGCACTCTTGTCTCATGCTTTTGTGCTTTAATGATATCACTCTTACTTTATTATCTAGTTGACTAAATTTAAATTTAATGATGTGATTAAGTTCTCTTGCAACTTAATTAACATGATTAAATAAGGATTGGTGATTAACCCATGTGATCATGATTAACAAAAATTAATCATGTTATTAGGCTTAATTACCCTTAATTAAACTTGATTAAGCTAGTTATATGTGATTAGTGCTTAATTAAGCTATTAAGGGTTTGACTTGCTTAATTAGAGATTCTCTAATCTTAATTAAGCATTCTCTTAACTTTTCTCCTCAGAGTTGACTCATAAACATGTCGTTAATCCTTTAATTAAGTCTTAATCTCATAATTTCTCATTAAATGCCTAATTACTCGGGGTTACTGAAGTAATTTAGCATGATAGGAAATCAAGGATGTTACAATCAGAGTACTTCAAAAAGATTACTTCAAAATAAGGTGAAAATGAGATTGAAAAAAATAGCTTCAGAATAATATATTCAAGAAATAATTTTTCTCATGGGCATAGATTGTCATATCTCTCTAGAAAGGTGATAAAAGGTTCTCATCGACGTTTGGTTTTTGGAGAAATGAAACTGTCTTGTGATGTGCGTCGTTTTGGTTACCTCCACTATTACACGATTGCCATGATCTAAAGAAGCGGGAAAACCAAAAGACCCACTTTTCCTAAAACTATAGCGTTTCATTTGAAACTGTTCACATACTTGAAACTGTCCATATCCTTTTATCTTATCAACTTAAATTAATTGCCTATCTTCATCTCATTCAGAAACCATTTTCTTTCAAAATCCTTATATTTTCTTGAAACCTTTCATGTTCTATTTCCTTTACTTCCTTCTTAAACAAAGTTTGAACCATACATTTTTTCCAGTATCATATCTATAATCATTATCTATCTATGTCACTTAAAGATCAACTCTTGTGTTCCTTATACTATTTATGAGCTATGACAAAAAGGAGAAAGAAGAACAACAAGAAGAGTATGGACAAATCAAGAAAAAGCCTAACTCACCCTTTTAAAGAGAAGGTCTCAAGTAAGAGGAGGCAAATGGTCCCTTTTGGAGTTAAAGATACAACATCTGTTGCTAATATAGACTCTGTAGAATCTTCTTTTAGTAAACTAGAAATAGGAGTCTCAAGACCTCTTGAAAAGGGTATTATTATCAAAGAGCCTCTACTTCAGACTCATCCAAGAATGCATGCTAATGTAGAAGCCTATGGTGAAAATAAAAATTTTGATTACAAAAGGAAAGGGAAAAGAAAAATTTCACCAGATGATCCTACAAGAGACTCAGCTCATTCAACCTTAAAAAAGGCAATAAGAGAAGCTGTAGAACACAAATTTAGAGAAGAAGAATGGTTATAGCAGAAAAGAGACAGAGATGTTGGAACAGGTGCTTCATCTGAAAATTAGAGAGGGCTCTCTATCTCCTTGGAAATGGATCAATAGGGTGCATAAAGATATATGCCGAAAAGATCAAGGTCAGACAAAACCATTGTTCTTGAACTTGCATCTGAAGACACAGAGACAATACCAGAAATTGCACCCTTTCCTACTTCAATACCCATTCCTGCTTCAATATCTCATGATCATTTTGCTCATTTTCTCTCAAAAACTCCATCTATAATAGAAGGAACTCTTAATTCAATTCAAATTCAATTATAACAGGTTCAAGTAAACATGTTCACTCTCATGACAAATCAACATTCCATCATGGTAAATCAAAGTAATATGGAGAGAAGAATGGCCAAACTAGAAGTGCTCATTTTGCAGATTTTGAAAACTCTTCAGGAAAGAAAAAGCAATCAATGATGGTTTTTCCATGATCCCACATTCTCACTTTTTTTTTTTTTATGATGTCAAAGGGGGAGAAGATATTTCAAGAAAAGCCTAAGCTGAGGGGGAGCATACATCGAGGGGGAGCATGAGCATGCATACATTAGTGTTAGGACTCATTCTATTTTTTTCTGCATTCCAGAAACTTTTTTTTTTTTTAATCCTTTTGAACACTTTTATCATATAACACATGGATAACATTACAGTTCAGTTATATTTATCTCTCTATCAATTATGCTTTCATATCCCTTGATCAATTTTTAATGCAATTATATTTTGTGAGCTATTAAGTGATATGATATATGAGTTATTAAATGTTCTGATATCTAAACTTACTGAGATGATAATTGCTTAGTTACATTGAGCTTACTCTTCTACAACATTATGGAATATGTATGGATATAGTTTTGCTATATAATCATTCTGATTATCTGTATCTTATTTGAACTATCTAAATTGTTGTACATAATCATTATGATCATCTGTATCTTATTTGAACTATCTGAACTGTTGCTCTTATATGTTTAGATACTTCATTATGCTTTAGTGATGATTTTGTATGTCAAAATAATCCCATGCACTCTTACCTAGAATATAATCAAAACCCTCTAGTTTGAAAAAGGATTCAATTTTTTTTGATATCATGAGTGTTACTACTCTCTTTAGAAAGTAACTTACTCAAAATAACAAATCGTGCTCTTTAATTTTTTTTTGGTAACAAGAACTTTTCTTAAATATTGATTTGCCATCATAAAAAAAAGGGAGATTGTTAGCTCCAATGCCCATTAGAAACCGTTCTATGGTTGTGAACCAGAATGAGCTTTAAGGTTTTGATGAATAACAAATCAGAGTTTAAGCTAATATTCTTGTATATGAATGATTTGTTTGTTGAAATGTTTTCTTTCATGATAAAAGATCTTAATTGTGCGCATTAACTGCTTGAGAAACAACAAAGCTTTGTTATCCATTGTTATTTTATTTGAATATACTTGATATGGAATACATGCTTTTGTGTACTTCTTGAGCTATCACGTAAGAAATAGAAAGACAAGTTTAGATAGATGAAACTACATCAGAAGGGAAAACGTGCCTCGAGAACAAACATTATTTATTCAGAAAGATGACTTTGTCTAGAAAGGATATCTCCGAAAACATACTTCTCACGAAGTGTTATATACCTTCAAAGCTTCCTTTGCACTCTTCATAGACAAATTCAAAATAGTCAAAAAGGTGATTTGATAGGATGCAGAAGAGGTGCTGACAAGTTTGTATAGTTGGTAAACCAATAAATGACTACTTTTCTACTTCCGTGTAAGCTCTGAAAAATGGGAAAAAGGAAGGCTATTTCTTCTCTGTCTAGTCATTGACCAACATACCAAAAGAATCACAAGGATCAAGGCCTGCGAGCTTCAATGGTCATATTTCGAAGTTTATATAAGGCTGGAAGTTGAAGAAAAAATAGGTAAATAGATTGAATACCTCTTTCGTAAAAATAGCTTCCTACTTTTATCCTTCTCGACGTTTGTAAAACAAGAAAGTTACTCATCGTAACTCCAATTCAAAAGAAAATCTTCTCTTATCTTCTGTAATAGATAATATTCCCTCTTTGAGAATTTAGAGAAGTCACACACAAAGCTTTATTGTTTATTCTTTGTTAAGAGAGTTGGTGTGAGTGTTCAAACAAAAACATATTGTTTATATAAATTGTATCTAGACCCAGTAATGCTTAGAGTGAGCTTGGAAAGGCTGGAAAAACACTACTTGGAAGAAAAGCTTGGAGAGGCTTGAGAAAATACTACTCGTTTGAAAGAAGCTTGGAGAAGCTTGGACAAAGAATATTCGTGATTCATAAAATCTCAACAAAAAGTTGGGACTAGAAGTAGGCAAGTGGTTGGCCAAACCAGTATAAAAATCTCTTGTGCGACTCTTCTATCCCTTATCATGCCATATGATTTTATCACATAAGTTCTTTTCTTCGTATACTTAATTCGAAAAAGATTTATAAATGTTTTAAAATAGAACAAAATAGTTTTATAAACTAACAAAATTGCTTCCGCAATCCAATTCTTGGACTTGAGATTATTGTTTTTATCTAAGTTTTCTTATTATAAGGTTCATTGAAAGCATGATTCAACCTTCCCCTTCTCGTGCTATTTCATCCAACAGGAAGGTGGTCAAAAACAAAGCAAGACTAGTGGCTCAAGAATACAATCAACAAGAAGGCATTGACTATGATGAGAAATTTGCTCCTATTGCAAGATTCGAAGCCATCAGAATGTTGCTTGCTTTTGCAGCATATAAAGGTTTTGTTTTGTATCAAATGGATGTCAAATTTGCTTTCTTAAATGGTTTTGTTTCTGAAGAAGTATATGTCAAACAACCTCCTGGTTTTGAAAATGGAACTTTACCTAATTATATTTTTAGGCTGTCAAAAGCCTTGTATGGTCTAAAACAAGCTCCAAGAGCTTAGTGTGAAAGACTTAGCACTTTTCTTCTTAAAAATGGCCTTAAAAGAGAAAAAGTTCATACAACTTTGTTTATCATGCATGAGAAAAATGATTTTCTCATTGTTCAGATTTATGTAAATGATATAATTTTTCTCATTGTTCAGATTTATGTAAATGATATAATCTTTGGTGCTACTAATCAGAATCTATGCAAGAGTTTCTTTGAGCTTATGCAAGGAGAATTTGAGATGAGCATGATGGGAGAACTGAAATATTTTCTGGGTTTGCAAATAAAGCAATAAAAAGATGGGATTCTTATTCATCAAGAGAAATATGCCAAGGATCTGCTTAACTCCTTTTGGTTTAACAAATGCCTCAAGCTCTTATGGTCAGAAAACACCTCAAACCATACACCATACAAGTAGTGTCTCTATACCTTCAATGCAAACACTACAGCAGCCAACTCAAGATCATAGGTGTAACGTCCGAAAATTTTACCATTTTCAACCAAGTTGTTCGATTTTTATCGAATGATTGAGATTAATTAGAATTTGACTAAGTAATTAGTTAAAACTAATTAAGTATCACCTAGAGAGATTAGATGTGAGAAAATTAGATTAGAAACATAGAAGACCTCATAGAATTTTTCTAAAAATCGATTTACCGATTTAAAAGAAATCGGTAAGATTTCAATTTTTTAAACTGTCAGAACCGAACCAATAAAAATTATATTGTGAGAACCCTAGGATGGATGGCCAAGATTCATCCAACACACCCTTACAAGTGCTACCACAAACAGCCCTAAAGAGGGCAGCCAAGTCAAATTTGAATGAGGAATGGAATCCACCAATCATATGATAGCTTCCTTCAAAAGCTTTCAATTTTTTTTCTCTTCCTACCCTTTGCAAATTTCGACCAACATACATGCTGACCCCTCTTCATTTCCTTTCTTCCTCATATCATCTCATCTCATCTCATTTCATCTCCATCTCCATCAACTCTGTAACACCCTAATAAACCCATACTACGCTTAAGTCGTATTACGGCATTTTATTAGTTGTTACTTATGCTCATGGAAAACTAAACTTCATTTATAAGTTAAGTTACACAAAAAATACGGTAAAATATTTTTTTGAAATACATCGTCGCTTTGCAGCATTTTGGAAAATAAAGCTCGGAGCGAGAAGATAGCTATAAACGAGCGTGTCGCATACATACAAGTCGTAAAATAAAGGAACAATGGATAAGTAGAAATGTAATACATTCACCTTACTAGAACAACCATACATATATAAAGTCTCATAATATTCAACAATACATAAAAAGGAAACTCATGGTCATGCCATGGCCCCAAAATATCAAACATAAGCAAATATGACAAGGTTCGTCACAAAATGAAATACATAAGATAAGGAGCAATAATAAAATAGGCCCACATAGACACATTCTGGCTTCCTCGCCCCTTCCGCTCTCCTCGATCGGATGAAAATCAAGTCCTCGAGTGCCTGGTTCCCCTCGTTCCTCGGCCTCAGGGAATGCGAGAAGTACGGATGATATGAGGGTGCCTGCTGATCACCTCTATGCAATGAACATGACGACCCAGAGTATAGCTGGCTACCAAAGAGTGTTCCTCGGAGGGATTGTAACATCCTCCGAAATTCTTTTATCGTTTTCCGTTCAATTGTTCGGTTTTTATCGAATAATTGAGATTAATCAAGATTCGGTTAAACCATTATTTAGACTCAATTAATTAGCAATAACTTGAGTTTAGATAAGAGAGAATTAAGTTAGAATATAGGAGATTTCATAAACATTTTATTGAAAACCGATTTACCGATTTAAAGGAAATCGGTAACTTTACGGTATTTTAAACTGTCGGAATCGGACTAATAGAATTACAAGCTCTAAACCCTATTTTGAGTGGCTGATAATTCAGCCACTTACCAGCCAAAAGTGGCGCAACAATAGCCACTAAACCATGGAGAAGCTTGGCTGAAATAGCTTGGCTGAATTTCAGCCAAGCATTTTGAGCCAATTAAAATCAAGCAAAAACCATCAAAAGCATTCAGCCAAGCATTTTGAGCCAATTAAAATCAAGCAAAAACCATCAAAAGCCATCAGAATTTTTCAGCTCCTTTTCATCCAATTCTGACCCATTCTCTACGCCACTTTCTCTCCTCTCATTCAGCTCTCTTTCTCTCCTTCTCACACACCAAAAACTGAAGCAAACTCCAGCCTTGTTCATCCAAGCTTCAAGAATCCAGCACAAACACTTGGATCAAAGGTAGGGGTTTTGATTCTTGCATTAAATCCATGGAGTTGGCTGGCTGGGTTTGAATTATTTTCACCTTCCTTGACATATTAAATGAATGTTTATGATGATGTGTGATTGGTTTTGGGTTGTTGGTTTGATTCAAACCGAAGTGGAAGCAAGAAACCATGAAAATAGAAAGAGCTGATGGGTTAGAGAATCAAAAACCCTCGGCAGTCTGTACGGCGGAGTGTACAGCTCCGCCTACAGCTGATCAAATTTGATTAAACCAATTTTAAATGAAACTAAACATCCAGGGCTTTCCATAGATATATCATATAACTCTTTTGGATAAGTATTGAGGGAGTTATGAATTTTTGAATTTCGACCTAACTGAATCTGGGCAGACTAGCTTGTTCAAGATAGAACTCGACCTATACTAGTTGAAAATGAATGAAACTAACTTTGTTAGAAAGCTTACACATAGGAGAATATCCCATAAAAATTTCAGAATTAGATAAGGTCCCAGTTGCTCCCAGTGATCCAAGAAAGTTGTCCTATGTCCACACCGGGCCAGAACAGGGCAGTTTAGGAAGGTCAGAATTCGAGGCTTATAACTCGAGCCCTACTAAGCCAAATGAAATGGAAAATGTAGCTTTAATTTGAGTCCAATTTCGTATGATTTGAGTCAGTTTTCGATTTTTAGTGGATTTTTACTTTTAGTTGCCTGATTCTGGCAAGCCACTGGGCATGCCGGGATGAAATCTGAATATCTTGAGCTATAGATATCAAAATTAGATGGGACCAAAAGGGTTAGAAACTAGACACATAAGGCTACAACATATCCAAAAATCAAGTTTAAAGGAGTTAAATTGAAATAAAGGTGGGATATACCATAACCGGGCAGAATGAGGCAGAATCAGCCAAAAGCTCTATTGAAGCTTGTTAAAGCTATGAATGAATTTATGAATGTATGTGCATAATTGCTGCTCTATATTGAAATTGCAAATTGTGTAACTGTATTGGTTGGCTGGCACTATTCATGGGGAAGCGGACACGTTCCGTTATGCTGCCGAAATTACGGTAGGACCCATGTATAAGTTATGAATTCTATGTTAATGCATGTGCATCCTTAAGAAAGTTATGAAAGTTATGAAAAGGATTATGCCACTATGAAAGTTCCATGCTACTTGGGCCAGCCCCGGATAAGAAGTTAAGGGGAATAGATTGGTGGGAACATCGGGGAAAGTAAACCCGGCAATTCCTGTATAGGAATGAGCTCGATCCTGATAAGCAGACTATTACCCAGGAGTCTAAATGGCCAAGAACTCCCAGGGGACCAAGAGATGGAAAAATGATGAAAGGAAATGAAAAGTTTATGAAGGAAAGTTCAAGTATGAGTTTGCATAATTACATGAATGCATGATTATATGGCATGATTATTTTAGGATGTTTACAGTTTGTCTTTTATATTTACGTACTACTGTATGTTTCTTTGCTATGCTCATTATTCTATGTTTTACTATTAGTAGCCTATTCTGTTTCTTATGCTGTCTAAAATAAAACTGAACCTTGCCTTGGACCAGATGTTTTGTTGAACTCATTAAAATGGTTAGTTTAGTTGAACACATATTTTTATAATTAAATAAACCCGAGGCAACTGAGAATGAATGTGACATCAGTCAAACACCACACGTGGACTCTACTGAGAATTTCCTTAAATTCTCACCTCGTGTTATATTTCTGCATCATTCTCAGATGCTGGCGAAGAGCTCAACGACCACTCTCTTCACTGAGATCCCAGACCTGCAGCTTCAACAGGACTTCGAGTTGGACTTGTTGAACAGAGCCTGCCCCTGCTATTTCTGCCTCCGCTTTTTAGCAATAGGGATTTTGCTGTCTCTTTATTTCCTCTATTTTTAATCTATATACAAAAACAGATGGAAGCGTTGGCTTCCGACATACATATGTACATAAATAGCTAATAATATATCACTTATCAGTATCTTTTCTGTTATGTTATATTAAACTTTATTACGTTATATAAGGCAATTCACGTTTATTAAATAACAGCGTGTCGTTTCATTTGTTTTATGATGTGATACTGATTACGAAGGATAAGCAGAGTGTTAACACGGTAACACAGACTAACTAATTTCATGCTATGACTTAAGCATAACATTAAATTAGTAGGGTGTTACAGGGATCCTCCTCAGACGTAATGGGGTGATACTCAGGGAGTGGCGGCGAAGCAGCTGCAGTCCTCGGAGTGGCCGTAGAGCTCACGTCGACCATGGAAATCACCGGTTGTGGCACAGGCTCAGCTGCTGGTAGGCCCGAAGACATCGGCTCCATCTCGATGTCCGGCAAGGGCTCGGGGGGAAAATCCCAAGGACCCAACGGTTGTCCAAGGTATGCAGAAGAAATGTCAATTGGGGCTGGCGGGATGTCGAGCTCCTCTCGCTCATGTATACAACCAAGATGAAAGTAGTTGTGGACTACCGTGGTAGTCGTAGCCATGATAGTTTGGGCATCCGCATCGTAGGCCCACTCATGGTGGGGAGGGTCCATGCTCCAATCCACGGGGTACGCCATAGGTATCTGGTGATGAGATGGAAAAATAACTGGAGTGAGAAATAAGATTTCTCAGTAGGACTCGAACCTGACACGAGGGCGTCATCGTCATCGTCCCAACCACTTTGGTTTTTTATTAATGAAAATAGTGAGCATGCATAAGGTCCAATTCTTGGATTTCCTAAAATATGAATATCTGAAGCAGATTCAATTTTAACATACCCTCTAATCATTTATATCATAACATACATGGGCACAAGTATAATTATATGAAACATGCATGGCTATGCTATAAGCTTCTCTCAACTTCTTCCCTTCGAAGGTTTGAACTGAAGTCCCTTTTCTTTTCACCCACTAAACATAAGTGGTAATGAGCTCATATCATGGTTGTCACCACCATAAATTTTCGGTACTTACACTAGCTGAGTCATGCCATGCCTCATGTGAGTCATGGGTGAGGGGAGCTTAAATTAAGTCACTTTCTCTTTTGAAGGATCACACACTTAATTAAACCTCTTCTTATTAAAGCTTATGATACAAAATATTTCTAAGTCCATAATTTTTGGAGAATTTCCGCAGTATAACGGCTAGACCGAAGCTTTCCAAAATTTTGCCAAACAGAGAAATCTAATATCACAGACCATTAAAGATCATATCATCAACATATCATATTTTTATCATCATCATCACTCATCATCACTCATCATAGCATCATGCTTGCACATAAACATAGGCATATTCTCAAGCAAAATTTATGAGCTTAGCTTAATAAATTTGGTGCAAGCTTTTAATTGAGATTGTCTCTTGTGTTAACTCTTTTATTAGGCGTAGGGCCAATTTTATCTATTATCCTTTTTGAAACTTTTAAGTTGTATTATGAAGGTGTTCCAATATCTTATTGTAAGAGTCATAATGTCTTTAAGCCTATTTCTCATTAACCTTTAAAATTTAACCATAATTAGTTTTACTTTTACAGTGGGGCAGTAAATTCAAAAATTCACCATAATTTCATCTTTTATAATTTTGATTTGGATTTTGGTATGATTATACTTCTCTAAGTCTATTTTAAAACAAAATAAGCCCCACTCAAAAATTCATTATACAACTTGAGTTATGCACATTTTATTCTGACTGTTCAGACTTGAAAGTTCAACTCGGGTCAGTGGCTTGTCGACTCCATTGGGAGTTCCTCACATGGAATATGACAAAACTGTTTTATGGAGGTGTTCCTCTATGTCTTAGCTTTCTAACAAACTTGGTCCCATTCAAAAATAATTTTTGTAGCTCAAGTTATAAGGTTTTTAGTGCAGACTGCCCAAATAGAAATCTATCCAGGAACAGTCAATTTTGAAAAATCATATCTCCCTCATTTTAAATCCAAATTTCACGTATTTTATATGTTTGGAAATCTCTTTGAGTCTTTCACAGAAAATTAGTTTCATTACATTTTGAGTTTTTTAGAACGAGTTATGCAGTACTCATTGCAGACTGCCAGAATTCCAGCTTAACTAGTTTTTATATTTTACATATCAAACTTGTGGAGATATTGCTATACCACCACTTCAAATCACCATTTTTATGTTTTATCTCACCATCATATTCAAATTTTTAATCACAAAATTAGTATTTTAAAACAAAATAAAGCAAGATACATAAAAACCATCATGCCACATAATCTCATTTTAAGACAACATTTTCAACAAGGCAAGAAAAACTCATAGAGCAAGATATGGTCATCAGACCTTGAAGCAAGTCCTAAAACCACCTAGCTATGAAGAGCTTAGGAGTTCTAGAGCTTGAAAAATAAATGAAAAAGAAGGGTTAGAGTCACTATCAAAGAGAACTTCTTGAAGGATTTTGAATGTGGAGAAGGTTGGAAAGAGCCTTCCTACTTGAAAGCTTGGAAATGGGGCTTGTGTATGGGTGATCTTGTTTCTCCAAAGACCAAACATGGTGGTCCTTGAAGGGATTGTGAGGGTGGTGATGGAAATGAGGTGAGAAGTAGTAGGGAGATTGGAGAAGAACAAGGAGGGTTGGAAGAGCAAGAGACTAGGAATGGGAATTGGAGAGAGGAGAGAGCTTTGTGTCTTGAGAGAGGAAATGAAAAATAAAGTGAGGGGGAGAGAGAGTGGGCTGATGGCGCAAATGAGGGGGAGAAAGTGATGTGATTTTGCTTCTTATAACAAGCAAGAGAGTAGGGGAAAACCTTGGGGCAAAAGAGGTAGTTGTGTTTCCTTTGAGTCTTGGCACTTAGGTAAAGACCATGTAGTGTTTTTCAAGTGGTTAAAAGCATGACCTATCTTAGGATTGGCATTGGATGAATATGATCACTCCAAGTGTCACAATCTTGAAGGAGGAGAGTACATCTCTTGTCTTGACTCAAGAGATACTACTAACATAGACTCTTGATCTAATGGTGTATGATGAAAAGGCAAATGGATGGTTGGATATAGCTCTTGCCTTGTCCAAACTTTCAAACAATAATTAAAGAGAAGTTTCTAAATTTTTCCAATTGTTACAATTATCTAAATGCTAATTAATTCAATTGGTTTAATTACACTTTAACACATTTTCATTGAAAAGGGTTTTCCTCATTAATTATGTAAAAAAGGTGTGAGGATCAATTTTTCATATGATTAAGATGTGATGTCATGCTCTTAGTTAATAAGATTAGGCCACCTTGATTTTTTTTTATGTTCTAAATCATGAATTAATAAGGATTGGGTAATTAGACTTTTAATTGTAACTTTTAATGCATTATATTTCAATTGTTGACTTTTATTTATCTTGTTGACTTGCCTTTAATTTACTAAGCCCTCACTCTCGAGATTAGCCGATTAGTTCTTAATTAATCGCTAACCCCTCTAATTAGCCGGAGACACCGAGCTAATTTGCTTAGATGAAAATGGGGATGTTACAAACTCTCCAAGCTTCGCCAAGATTTCTTCAATCCATGACACAAATCCAACAAGATTTCACTTAGGAGAGGTAGAAATCTCAACTTCTCTTCTTATTTTCTTTGGATTGGGGTTGCTTAGGGCTTTTCTTTCCTTCATGATTCTGATGTTATCTTGAGTAGAGATGATGACTCAGGGTTGATTTTGTATTTATGATATGATTAGAATTGAAGTTGAAATGGAAGAACTTGAAAATAGAAAGAAGTAAGGGGCTATTGGGTGAAAACCCTACAGTGTCTGTATGTGCCATGTGTATGGACAAGAATCTAGCTACCAAATCTAGATGCATATATTTTTATATGAAACTAGACATTTAGGACTTTTCAAGCATATAAATTATAAGGCCATTGGATTAGTATTGAGTAAGTTATGAATTTTTGAAATTTAGCTTGAAATTCTCATCCTTTTCTGGGCAGTATGAGTTGAGAAGGGTGTAACTCACCCTACAAAACTCCAAATTGAGTGCCACCAGCTCTGTTTGAAAGCTAATATGTAGTAAACATTCTAGAGTTATAGTCATTCCCAATTGTTCATAGTAAATCGATGAAGTTGCCTTAAATCCAAATCGGACTGGAATAGGGCAGTCTAGTAGGGTCAGATTACGAGGCTTATATGTCAAGTTATACTTATGAAAACGAGGTGTAACTTCTTTCAAATAAAATTTTGTTTTGTTAGCTTTAATTTGGTATAAGTTTCGTCTCATTTCACATAGGTTTCTATTTTTGGTGATTTTCTACTTTTAAGGGTGTAATTCTAGGTAAGAGTGACATACTGAGGTAAAATTTAAATAACCTGAGTTACACAAGTCAAATTGAGATGGGACGAAAAGGGTTGGAAACTAGACACATAGAAGTATAACATATCCAAAATTTAGATCTAAATGAGCTAAATAGAAATAATGGTGAATTTTACAAAACTCGGGCAGAAGAGAGTATAGTAAGCAGAAAACTCTGTTGATATTTCTATTGATTTTGGCACCCATATGATTGATATTATTGGTATAAGCTTGCTATTTTATATTAATTTGAATGTTTGATTGATTCTACTGATAGCCTGACACTATTCATGGGGAAGCGCACTCGATCCGTTATGCTACCGAAATTTTGGGAAAGACTTCATATATTATGTGAAATGTTTTTGCACATGTGATACTTGAGAAAAATAATACTAGATGTACATGAAATCTTATGAATAATGTTATGATTCCATATTACTTGGGCTAGCCCTTGAATTAGTTTAAGCGGAATAGATTAGTAGGAAAGTCGGAAAAAGTAAACCCAGCAATTCTGTATAGGAACGAGCTCGGTCCTGAAAAGTAGACTATTACCCAGGAGTATATGGCCAAAGACTCCCAAGGGACCAAGAGTGGAAAATATAAGTTGCATAAGCTGAAAGCTTCGAAAGACAACATGTATTTTCCATTTCACATATATATGCTCTGTTTATCAGTCTCTAAGTTAAAGACATATTTACCTGTATATTCCTCGGGTTATATTACTGTTATCTATGGTTGTTGTTTCATGCTATGTTCGCATGCCTGTTCGAATATACTTGCATTGCTCTAATTTAAAATCAAGTTTTGTTTCGGGTTATATTTTCTACAAGTCAGATTAAGCTGAGTATTACTGCTATATTATATCATTTAAAAATTAAGAAAAATCAAAACAATTAGGAATGACGACCATGACAGACGTGTATAGAATTAGGGTTCCTACTGAGAATTTCTTAAATTCTCATCCTACTGTGTATTTCCACTTCATTGTCAGATCATGGAGAATGTAGCAACAGATATCCTTTACATTGAGTTCCTTGGCCTGCACATCCACCTCGACCCATTTCTAGATATACATATCTGGTAGTTGCCGATTCTGCTTTTATTTCTTTTTCCATAGAGACTTTGTTGTTCCACTTATGCACCCATTATTTGACCGTACCGCACCTTATATTGCTATCCCTCTTTACATGGCACATCCATTCCCACCTCTACTCGCAGCAGCAGCAGCTCCCGTGGATCTGTCCACTTCACCACCTCAGCAGACCCTTTCCATATCACTTTATGAGGAGAAGGACCCCTCGGAGGCATCAAGCTCATCCTCATCTTTTGCACCCAGTGGAGGCTATGCTCCGGCAGACGCCGGCATGGCGAATGGATTCCTTTCCTCGGAATCCATCTAGGGAGTTTATGTACGGCAATAGGAGGAGATGTAAAGAGTGGCCCCTTTTTTGGCAATCTGGGCCATAAGTAGGAGTTTAGTAGATGTGATACATGGATGGATAGCATATGAAATGTCCCATGGGGACCATGTAGGTTTTTGTTTCATAGAGACAGGCCGGTTTGTTTTATTTTAGCGGTCTCATTTTTTTTATACCCTGTACTGTTTATATATCTTTTTGCAAACTTGGAAACAGATATATATATATATATATATATATATATATATATATATATATATATATATATCTATAACATAGTTCAGTAGTTCTATCTATTCCACAATTTCTTTCTATTAAAACGCCCATTATTTATTCCACAGCCAAAAGAAATAAATAAATGAACAATTGACTCTATATAGGTAATTAACATTGAATCGAAAAAAAATAAAATTTAATTAGATCACGACATGTAATAACTTATCAGGTAATATATTATGACTTAAGAATAGTATTTTGTCTGGTAAGGTGTTACAATAGGTGGGGTAGTTAACCTCATAGGTCTTCAACTGTCTAGAGGTGTAGGCTACCACATTTTAGTTTTGCATCAAAAGACATCTTAAACCTCTCCCTAAGGCATCATAGTAAATCTCTAATGCTCCTTTGGGATGGATATAACCAATACTGGGGTTGAGGTCAGCTTATGTTTCAAATCAAGGAAGGTCTTCTCGCACTCAGGTGTCCAAACAAAAGGGTATTTTTCCTTGTTAATTTGGTTAGGGATAAGGCTAACTCTTGTAATACCCTACCATATCCAAAAAGCTTCTTATCTCCATTACAGTTGTTGGCCTTTCCCAACTCATCACCACCTTAACCTTGTTTGGGTCTACAATGATTCGCCTAGCAGACACCATATGTCCTAAGAATTTCACCTCCTTCATCCATAATTCACACTTAGACAATTTGGCATATAGCTTATTTCCTTAAGCACCTGTTGTACTAACCTCAAATGTTCTTCGTGTTCCTCTTCGGACTTCAAATAAATTAGGATATCATTAATGAACATTACCACAAACTTGTGCACAAAGGGTCTAAAGGTCCTGTTCATGTAGTCCATAAATATGGCTAAGGCATTAGTCAAACCAAAAGACATAACAGTAAACTTGTAATGCCCATATCTAGTCCTAAACGCCATCTTGGGTATTATCATCTCCTTTAACCCTATTCTGATGGTATCTGGATCTAAGCTCAATCGTAGAGAACATAACTGCACTTCACAATTGGTCCATTAGGTCATCTATCCTTGGAATGGGGTACTTATTATTCTTAATGGTCACCTTGTTCAATTGACTGTAGTCCACATACAACTGCATACTCCTATCCTTCTTTCTTACAAACAATACTGGGTCTCCCTATGGCAACATGCTGGGTCGCACAAACTTTTTCTCCAACAATTCCTCTAACTGCATCTTCAGCTCAGTCAGCTCTAACGGGGACATTTTGTAAGGAGCTATAGATATAGGCCCTGTTCCCAGAACCAAATCTATAGAAAACTCGATTTTCCTTTCCGAAGAAAATTCAAGTATGTCTTCCAAACAAACATCAAGATACTCTCATACTATCGGGATCTCTCTCAAAGCTTGGTCTAGATTCACCGTACTTCCCATTAGGAGAATGTATCCTTGACTCCTACTCATAACACTTTTCGACTCTAAGGAACATAGGTATAGACTCACTTGTTTATCGGCTTCAGAAGACAAAGAGGGAAACATGGCAATTTTAATGGAACAGTCTAACACAATACGATTGGTCGAAAGCAAATTCATACCCAGGATAATATTTAGGCCAGATAAGGGAAGACATATCAAATCTATCATACTATACCTATTAACAATTTTGAGACAACATTGTAAATAGGCTTGGCTAGTCCTAACCTGTTTTTCGGCGGTGTAGACATTTCTAAGACATATGGTAATTTAGAAATAGGTAATCCTAGTCTATGAACATAGTCATATGAAATAAAGGAATGTGTGGCACTAGAATCATATAAAATAGTTAAGGTTGCACCATCTACTTCCCACTTACCTTCAATCAAATCTCTAGACTTGTTGGCCACTTTGCCGCTAAGGGCAAAGACCTGTCCTTGGTGTCGTGGCTTTGAGGCAAGGAGCTGAGGGGTAGTAGGGCAATCCTTCACAAAATGTTCGGGCTTACCGCACCAGGAGTGGATGTTTTGTACCACTAGGCAGGTTCCCCTGTGAGACTTTCCATACTTGGTGCAAACTTGAACCTTTGTGGATTTTCGATGGTTGGTGGCAGTAAGTTAGAGGTTTGCAACAAACTTTTGGGGCTGCTTCCCCTTGAAACCTCCACCTGAAAGGGCTTTTCCTATGGTGGTTGTTGGGATTGCATTCCTTGCAATGCCTGCTTTCTCTTGAATGCTTCTAACATCTCTGAAGCTAACCTCTTAGTACAGTCCTCCACTACCTGACACTTGTTCACTAGAGCTGTATAGTTCTTAATCTCCAATGGAGCCATAGATGCCAAGATCTCTGCCCTCAAACCACCTTTGTAGTTCATGCACTTCCAGCATTCATTGGGATTCCCTTGGTATATAGTGGAAGAGAACTTACATAGCTCCTTGAACTTGGTTGTGTATTCACCAATGCTTTTCCCTCATTGCCTTAGCTTCATAAACCCCAGCTCTTAGCATTTCTAATGGAAGCAATGATGCAGCTCCGGCAAGTATACCGGGTCGTACAAGTAATAAAGTAATATTGTTCCCATGAGGATAGATCAAGTATCGAATAGTCTACAGGAATAACTATTTGGATGGAATGAATTCATAGATGCAAAAAATTGAAATAAAAATTTAATAAAATAAATAAGAAAAATATGAAGTAACTGATGCTAATGGTGTGGACAAATGCAATGGAATGGATGCTAGAGCTAATTAATTTCACTAATTGTAGATGCATTTACTATGAATTTTTGTTAATCAATTCTTATCCTAATTGACTCACGGTCGGTTCCCCTTAATTTATTCTTAGCTTCTCTCGAGGTCAAGCAATTCTCTTTATCCTAAATTGATTGCCTAATCTATTAGCACAAACGAATCTAGGTAAAGGTTGAAGCTCTATGGATTTCTATGTTGATCGCATGAACCACGTTTGTCTATCTCTAGTTTTTACTTAGCTCACGGTGTTTATGTTAAGAGGCTTTATTCACAAACCCTTTCTCGAGTTATTGTAAATCCCCAAATCAATTAATTGGTGATCAAGCAATTAAAGGCATTAAGCACACACAAAAACTAAGCAATAGAGATAGAAATAAGATTAACATTAATCCATAAGTAAAAGTGTCATAAAAAAAGGGTCCATTAACACCCTAGCAAAAGAAACTTAGTTCATGACTAAAGGAAGAAAACAACGGAAGAATATGAAGATGAGAAGATAGAAGAAACAAAAGTCATAAAATATTGAAGCTAGAGACAAGAGATTCGAAAGGTGTGGATCTCTTCGTGTTGAAGTTAAGCTTGGGAATCCTTGAATCTTTGCCTTCAATTTCTCTAGAGAAGTCTTCTATCTTGGAAAGTGTGTGGGAGTGTCTAGGGATGTCTTTCTGACGTTAAGTGTTACCTTTTATAGTCCATAGATCCCTTTTTTCTCAAAATCTAGCCTGAGCCCACTAATTCTGCAGTCGGGGTTGCGCTATAGCACAACAAAAATTGCATGGGTGAAAATGGCATAGCACTATAGTGCAGTGGTTTGCGCTATAGTGTGCTTGCATGATAGGTAGAAATAGTTGAGTAAGCTTTCCAATGCAATAAGAACCACCTCAATCGGAGTTCTGTAGCTCAAGATATAGGCGATATACTGATGAAAGGTCAAACTTGACAGTATCAGAGATAGAATGAGAAGACTCTAGAATTGGAAAAAGTGTCCAACACCAAAGTTGGAGATCTTCTTTTCTTCTTTCCAACAACGAATCTTGAATCATCATAATCCGACTTCTAGAGAGCTAGATATAGAATTTTCAATACTAAACGGTTCTGATTTCATACAAGCTAGACTCTCTTATAGCTCCAAATTCCAACTTAAGTGATTGTATCTGATGACAATCAAAATGATGAATTTTTACCTTAAGCCCCTTGAATTAGGATCTATCTAGGACTTGGGCACAAGAAATATGATCAAATCAAAAACAAGTTTGCGCAGAAAATAGGGCTCCAGACGTCTTGTTAAAACGGTTTCGTATCTCACTCTACAGACCTCGGAATTGAACGATTCAAAAACGAGAAGAAAGATGACGTTCTGAAACTCAATTTAGACTCAAGAATCACCGAAAAACAATACGTATAAGTCGAGTTAAGAGCAAGAGATAATTGAGACAGTGCAGGAAAATTGATTAAATTGATGAAAAAGAAACAAGATAAGATGGCGCCACAAACCTAGTTTGATAAGCCAAGAAGGATCGCCACAAGAATTGGAGAATTCTTGATAAGATCAAATGATGCAAGGAAGAACCCTAGCAGAGAAAAACTCACAATTTCAAACATACGATTCTCACTGCCTATTGATCTCCAAATGTTTTAATACAAATCAGTTTAAGTGTTTGCCCCTAAGACTTAACAAAACTAAAAGAAAAACCCTTAGCATAAGCATTACTGATATGTTCCAGTGGTTGAGGAGACATATTCAGCCTCAAGTGCTTGGGTTCTATTCCTACTACAGATAATTTGTATTTCCTTTTTTTTTTTTTGTCACAGCATAACAATAGGAAAATAAAATAAATAACTAAAGTCTTGCTAATTCAGATTGACTCTTTGGGCCCTTTTCTTCTCATCCCAAGTGGGCTACGCATGTGTAAATCCTCAAATTCATGTGTTGGACTTCATTTGGATATTGGGCTTCAAATTGTGTTTGGGCTTCCAACAAGGAGATAATCACATGTTTGACAGCTTCTTGGGCCTTCTTTGCTCTAGCTCTTGTCATGAGTCCTCCTAGGCCTTGTATTGGATCTTGGGCTTCTTTTTGGGCTTGAGTCTGGACTTGGGCTTGGGCCTTTGTGACCTCATCATTCCCTCCTTCTTGAGAAGCATTTGTCCTCAAATCTTGTAAGTCATCTTTGCATCATAGAGGGACAAGTCAGCCACATTAAAAGTAGCACTCACACCATACTCACCTGGTAAATCAATCTTATAGACATTATCATTGATCTTGGCCAATACTTGGAAAGGTCCATCTCCCCTTGGCATCAGCTTAGACTTCCGTTGAGATGGAAATCTTTCCTTCTGAAGTGTACCCATACCCACCACCTGGTTCAAAAGTTACCTTCCTCCTTCCTTTGTTTGCATGTTTAGCATACCCTTCCATTTTCTTCTCAATTTGGGCCTTGATCTTCTCATGCAACTTCTTGACATAATCACTTTTTCCGGCCAGACTTATCTTTCAATTGAGAAATGTTAGGTAAAGGCAATAAATCCAAAGGAGTCAAAGGATTAAAACCATAAACAATTTCAAATGGTGAAAGCCGAGTAGTACTATGTATCGCTCTATTATAAGCAAACTCAACATGTGGCAAACATTCTTCCCAAGTTCTAAGATTTTTCTTAATAATAGCTCTAAGAAGAGTAGAAAGAGTTCTATTTACCACCTTTGTTTGCCCATCAGTTTGGGAATGGCATGTAGTTGAAAACAAAAGTTTAGTGCCAATCTTTCCCCACAAGGTCCTCCAAAAATGACTAAGGAATTTAGAGTCTCGATCACTCACAATACTCCTAGGCAAACCATGTAATCTTACCACCTCTTTGAAGAATAAGTCAGCTACATGACATGCATCATCCACCTTCTTACAAGGTATAAAGTGAGCCATTTTAGAAAACCTGTCAACCACCACAAAAATTGAGTCTTTTCTTCCCTTGGACCGAGGTAAACCTAAAACAAAATCTATAGAAATATCAATCCAATGGTGTTTAGGAATAGGCAACGGAGTATACAAATCATGTGGTATGACCTTAGACTTACTCTTTTAACAAATAAGGCACTTATCACACAACTTATGTACATCATGCTTCATGTGAGGCCAATAGAAATGGTCATGCAAGATGTCATATGTCTTTTGCACCCCAAAGTACCCCATTAAACCCCCTTCATGTGCCTTCTGAGCAAGTATTTCCCTAATTAAACTCGTAGGCATACAAAGTTTATTATCCTTTATTAAATAATCACCATACTTAAAATACCCATCAAATGCAGCATGAGAACATATTTGATAAATATGAAAAAAATCAGCATCATGCTCATATAATTCCTTAATGCACTTAAAACTAAGAAACTTAGTTTCAAGAGTAGATAATAAAGCATACCTGTGTGACAAAGTATCAGCTACCACATTGGACTTACCTTTCTTGTGCTTGATCATATATGAGAATTGTTCAAGGAATTCCACCTACTTGCCATGCCTCTTGTTGAACTTTTCCTGCTCTTTTAAATACTTCAAGGATTTATGATCACTATAAATGATAAATTCTTTAGGCAAGAGATAATGTTGCCAAGTTTGCAAAGCCCTAACTAAAGCATACAATTCCTTATCATATGTAGGGTAGTTAAGGGGAGCCCCATTCAATTTTTCACTAAAATATGCAATGGGATGTCCTTCTTGCATTAAAGTAGCTCCTATGCCTACCCCAGATGCATCACACTCCAATTCAAAGGATTTTGCAAAGTTAGGCAAAGCAAGTATGGGTGCATGTGTTAATTTCTCTTTTAGGGCAGCAAATGCTTTCTCTTGTTTCTCTCCCCATTTAAATTGCACATGCTTCTTGACTAGCTCATTTAGAGGTGCAGCAATGGTACTAAAATCCTTAACAAACCTCTTATAGAAACTAGCAAGCCCATGGAAACTTCTTATCTCACTCACACTTTTAGGAGTTGGCCATTCTTGGATTGCTTTTATTTTCTCTTTATCTACATGCACTCCACTAGAATTAACCACAAATCCTAAGAACACAACATGGTCCTTACAAAACGTGCACTTTTCCAAATTAGCATACAATCTTTCTTTTCTAAGCACATGCAAAGCAGATTTCAAATGATGCAAATGCTCATCCAAATTTTTACTATATACAAGAATATCATCAAAGTAAACAACCACAAATTTCCCTAAAAACTCTCTCAAAACATGGTTCATCAATCTCATGAAGGTACTAGGGGCATTTGTCAGACCAAATGGCATTACTTTCCACTCATACAAGCCATACTTGGTTTTAAAAGTTGTTTTCCACTCATCACCTTCTCTAATCCTAATCTGATTATATCCACTTTTCAAATCAATCTTAGAGAAATAACAAGAACCATACAGCTCATCAAGAAGATCATCTAACCTGGGAATGGGATGTCTGTACTTGATGGTGATGTTGTTGATGGCTCTGCAATCAGAACACATCCTCCAGCTTCCATCCTTTTTGGGCACTAATATAACAGGTACAGCACAAGGGCTTAAGCTCTCCTCAACCCAACCTTTGCTAATCAAGTCAGCAACTTGCCTTTGAATTTCCTGGGTCTCCTGGGGATTACTCCTGTATGCTGGCCTATTAGGCAACACAGCTCCTGGAACCAAATCAATCTGATGTTCAATGCCTCTCAATGGTGGAAGTCCTGATGGTATCTCTTCAGGAAATACATCTTGAAAGTCCTGCAAAATAGATTCAACACCACTTGGCAGATCAAGGTTAGAAATAAGATTATGAGTAGGTGAAGTGACTTCCTTACTATATAGAATATACATGGATTTTCTTGCCAAAAGGACTCTCCTCACCTCTCCACTTTTCACAAACAGAGCATTTTTCCTCTCTTTCTTTTCTCCACTTTCTTTTCTCTCTTTCTTTTCTTTCTTTTTCTCTTTTAGCTCTCGGCCACTCTTTTCACCCTCTTTTTCATTTTCTTTTCTTTCTTTTCTCTCTTGCTCTCTTTTCTTTCTCATTGTATTTTGATCCTCACAAACCTCTCTAGGAGACAATGAAACAAGAGTGACCTTGCGGTCATTATGCACAAAGGTGTACTTGTTGGTGTGTCCATCATGGTGAACTTTCTTATCAAATTGCCATGGTCTCCCAAGCAACAAATGACTAGCCTCCATAGGAACTACATCACAAATGATCTTATCCACATACCTTCCAATGGAAAACTCAATTTCTACTTGCTTATCCACCTTCATCTCACCTTGTTCACTTAACCATTGTAACTTATAAGGTCTAGGGTGGGGTTTGGTCTCCAAATTCATCTTTGTCACCATCCTAGCACTAGCCACATTTGTGCAACTCCCTCCATCTATAATCAAAGAACACAACTTCCCTTGGATAAGGCATCTAGTATGGAAAATGTTCTCTCTTTGGCTTCCCTCATCTTCTTTAGCTATCCCTCCTAGCATCCTCCTCACAATGAACAAATCTCCCTCAAGAACCTCCTCTTCCTCACTCTCTTCCTCACTAGATGGTTCAGAATGAGAACTCTCACTTGTGATTTTGCCATCATCTTTTAACACCATAACTTTCTTAGTAGGACACTCAGAAGCTATGTGTCCTCTACCCAAACACTTAAAACACTTTATATCTCGAGACCGAGACTTGCTGGCCACTTCTTTGCCCTTGTTTTGGGTTGGTTGTGATGCTGCCCTTGGGGTCCTACTAGATGAAGTTCCCTCCTTCTTAAACCTATCCTTCCATCTAGAGTTATCATAGTTTGAAGCACTCTTCCTCACACTTTTTCTTTTTAATTGTTGCTCCACTTTCATGGCTTGATGAACTAGGTCCTCAATCTCAACATAATTTTGAAGCTCCACCACATCCCTTATTTCTTCATTCAACCCATTAAGAAACCTTGCCATAGAAGACTCCCTTTCCTCCTCAACATTGGCTCGGATCATGGCTATCTCTAGCTCCTTATAATACTCATCCACACTCCTATTACCTTGGGTAAGTCTTTGTAGGCTATTATGTAACTCCCTGTGGTAATGAGATGGCACATATCTCCTTTTCAAGACTCTTTTCAACTCCTCCCAAGTTTGCAACATAGGCTCTCCATACCTCCTTCTTTCCTTTTGAAATTGATCCCACCACACCAAGGCATAATCATGAACTCTAAGGTAGCCAATTTAATTTTTCTCTCTTGATCAGGGTATGATATGAAAAAATTTGTTCTACCTTCATCTCCCACTCTACATAAGCTTCAGGATCACTTTTACCCCTAAATGGTGGAATGGTAACTCTTACTCCCTCATCTCGATTTCCTCTTGGTTCTTCCTCATTTTCTCTCCTCCTTCCAAAGAAGCCTCCTTCTACCTCCCTCATCATCATGATGTCCTTGATTTTCTAGCCGGTCAATTCTCTCATATAACTCCTCTGTATGCTCCCTCATCATCCTTTCCATTTGAGCTGTAATAGCCTCTACTAACAATCTGTTGTTTCCCTCAGGATGAGGGTTGCCATCACCACCTGTTCCTGCCATAATTCAAGTAAAAAGAAAACAATAGTGAAAGCAATAGGACCTCACCACACTTCTCACGTGTTTACACTCTTAAAGATGTATCACTCGTGTTTGTTGCACTCAAAATTGGCTTTTATGTAATGTAACTCTCTTGCCTTTTTCCACTCTTCCTCTAGCTCAAGGTTCTTACTAGATCAAACAATCAATTATCAAGAATCACTTAAGGGCAGCAAACACATAACAAGAAAGATCAACATGGACTCTATGGAAAACAAATATGAGACAAGACACAAGGCACAACTTAAGAAAATGAAAAGAAAACAAACACAAGTTTAGGATAGCAAAGGTACAAACTTCAACTAAGAAGAACAAAGGAACACAAATTACTACAAACAAAAGATTAACAACCAAAGGAACAAGGATAGCAACTTAGAAACAAGAAATAGACCAAAGAAACTTAGTTAAAAGAAATTTCAAGCCCTCTAAATCCAGAATTTCAAGATAGCTCTAGAACTCATTTGTTTTTCAAGTTTCCCATGTCAACTTCAGTCACTTCCAGTTTACTCCCCTTTTTTTTTTTTTAACTTCAATTCTGTTTTCCTTCTTTTCCTTTTTTTTTTTTTTTAAATATGAATGCAGAATTTTATCCTTCAAATCACTAACAATGCTCAACAAATCCCAGCCACACTTGATGTAAATTTCAGCACCAAATTAACCTCCAAACAACTCCAATTCAGAATTTGAATTCCTTCAAATTAGGCTTCAAACAAGCAATTAAAATTAGGGTTTTATGAGTACCTACTTGCCAGCCAATGTAATGCCTCCTTGCAGCCTTCAAGCAATGAAATTTCTGTGATCACCCAAACAGCCCCTTTTTCCTTTTGAATTCACTTCCACAACTAGCCCTAGTGACTAGCTCTGATTACCAAATGATGAATTTTTACCTTAAGCCCCTTGAATTAGGATCTATCTAGGACTTGGACACAAGAAATATGATCAAATCAAAAACAAGTTTATGCAGAAAATAGGGCTCCAGACGTCTTGTTAAAACGGTTTCGTATCTCACTCTACAGACCTCGGAATTGAGCGATTCAAAAACGAGAAGAAAGATGACGTTCTGAAACTCAATTTAGACTCAAGAATCACCGAAAAACAATACGTATAAGTCGAGTTAAGAGCAAGAGATAATTGAGATGAATTCTGGGAAAATTGACGCGAAATTGATGAAAAAGAAACAAGATAAGATGGCGCCACAAACCTAGTTTGATAAGCCAAGAAGGATCGCCACAAGAATTGGAGAATTCTTGATAAGATCAAATGATGCAAGGAAGAACCCTAGCAGAGAAAAACTCACAATTTCTGAAACATACGTATTCTGCTGTCTATTGATCTCCAAATGTTTTAATACAAATCAGTTTAAGTGTTTGCCCCTAAGACTTAACAAAACTAAAAGAAAAACCCCTTAGCATAAGCATTACTGATATGTTCCAGTGGTTGAGGAGACATATTCAGCCTCAAGTGCTTGGGTTCTATTCCTACTACAGATAATTTGTATTTCCTTTTTTTTTTTTTTTGTCACAGCATAACAATAGGAAAATAAAATAAATAACTAAAGTCTTGCTTATTCAGATTGACTCTTTGGGCCCTTTTCTTCTCATCCCAAGTGGGCTACGCATGTGTAAATCCTCAAATTCATGTGTTGGACTTCATTTGGATATTGGGCTTCAAATTGTGTTTGGGCTTCCAACAAGGAGATAATCACATGTTTGACAGCTTCTTGGGCCTTCTTTGCTCTAGCTCTTGTCATGAGTCCTCCTAGGCCTTGTATTGGATCTTGGGCTTCTTTTTGGGCTTGAGTCTGGACTTGGGCTTGGGCCTTTGTGACCTCATCACAAAATAAGCCCAAAATAAGTATCCAAAGTAATAGAAAATAAAAATACCACCCAATCTTAACTACTTAACTAAAATAAAATAAAATAGTAACTAAACTAAACAACTACATCCTAAATTAAATAAAAATTAACTAAAAATATAACTCACCAAAGGGAGTTATTAAGTAGGAAAGTATTTCTCATAGAAAGCCATCTTGAAAACTTCCCAATCGATGTACGCACTATCATTTTCCATCAAATTCTTGGTACCATTCCACTATAACTCCACGTCCATCTTCAACATGAATGCAACAACTAAAACCTTCTATTCCTCAGTGTAGGTGAGGATAGCGAATATCTTTTGCATCCATTTGATCCACTCATTAGCAACATCCGAGTCATAGGCGTAACGTCTGAAAATTTTTCAAGCACCCGATTTATGTTATTAATCGAATTATTCAATTAATTTGTATGAACAAGGTTACTTAGAGGCCAATTAAAGGCTAATTAAAAATTAATTAGATATTAATTAAAAAAAGATTAGAGTTGAAAAAATTAGAATAACCATATAGAAAACTTCGCAAAGATTTTCCAAACCATTTTACCAATTTGAAAGAAATTGGTAGATATTCGGTATTTTAAACTGTCAGAACTAAATCAATAGAATTACACATCCAAAACGCTATGTTTAGTAGCTGAAAATTTAGCCATATCCCCACCTAGAAGTGGCACAAGGCAGCCACAAAATTGCAAGCCTTGTTGGCTCATTTGTGAGCCACTTGAAGCATCAACCAATAAGAAGCCAAGCCTTCAACCACTATCATTATTAACATTAGATTTTTGCCTCTTTGCTCCTTGCATGCTACATCTGAGAAAGAAAGAAAAAGGAGAACTCAGCTGCTCTCTTTCATCTTGTTCTTGAAGCTCCAACATCTAAACTCTTCAAGAATCCTTTTCCTTACTAGTTACTCCACTAGATCAAGGTAGGATCTTCTTGAATTGGCTATTGTTCTTAACTTGGTGGCTAATTGTTGATCTCTTTTTTCATGAAGGTGATGTTGTACGATGTTTATTGGGTGGTTTAAGGATAATTTAGTATGGTTTTTCTTGGGTTAGCTTGAAGTTTGAATGATAATTACTAGAAAGAACCAAAATAGAACCAAGTTTTCTTCAAAATTCCTACGGCATCTGTACTTGCACACTTCATGAACTCGCCTAAATTGGGATGAAACCAATTTTAATTGAAACTAGACTTTAGGGCTTTCCATACATAAATTGTAAGGCCATTGGGTTAGTATTGAGGGAGATATGAATTTTGGAAGTTTGCCATAAGTTTCTAAGTTTGATTTTGGGTAGGGGAGGTTGCTCAGGGCAAAACTTGCCCTAGATAACTTGGAATGGAGTGAAACAAAATTTTTAGAAAGGTAAGATATAAACGAACATGCTATAAAAATTACATGGTCAAATTCGTTTTCTATAATTCCTAGTAAATTATTGAAGTTGCGTTTTGTTTTGTTGGGATAGAGATAGGGCAATCCGAGTCTATCAACTTTGTGAGCTCATAACTTGAGGTCTCCTTAGTCAAATGAAGTGAAACCTTTTGGATATGAATATTTGATCAATAATCTTTAAATCGACATAGGTTTGATAAGAATCCAAGTAAGTTTCGATTTTTAGTGGATTTTTATTTTTGAGTGTGTAATTTTGGCTAGTTGCAGGGCAGTTTGAGGTAAATTTCTTGAACTACATGTATCAAAATGAGATGGGACTAAAGAGTTGGAAACTAGACAAATAGTACTTTAACATATTCAAAATTTTTGTCCAAATGAATCAAATAGAAATTATGGCTTATTTTACAAAAACTGGGAAGAATGAAGGTACATAGACCGCAACTTAAATTCAAGTGCAATTATTATCTCTATGAGATTGATATTGATATGTGAATGCACTCTTGTGATTTTCTAAATAATTGATTGTCTATGGTTTGGCACTATTCATGGAAAAGCGGACACGATCCGGCATGCTACCAAATTTTGGCAGAAATTGTAACACCTTACCAACTTAATGTTATGCTTAAGTCATAGCATGAAATTGGATAGGTTGCATTACCATGTTAGTTCTCCGTCTAAAGCTGTATTTATTATTTTATATTCTCTTTTTCTCTGATATATATATATATTTAATGAATATACCTATGAAACGGCACGCTGTATATAATAAACGTGATCAGTATTGTAAAACGTAACAAAATTTAAATAAAAGTACTACAGAAAGGAATAAAGACAGGTAGCATACCATCAGTCGTATACATACATATGTAAGTTGGAAGCCAACGCTTCAGTGTATATCTATAGGTCCAAAAGCGGGTGAAATAAAGGAACAACAAAATTCCTATTACTAAAATGGTAAAGACAGAAATGGCAGAAGCCAGCTATGTATAGTGAGTCCACTATGGGATCATGATGGAGCTACAGGTCTGGAATCTCAATAAAAAGAGTGGTCGTCAAGTCCATCATTAGCGTCTGAGAATGATGCGGAAATGCAAAGCGAAGTGAGAATTTAAGGAAATTCTTAGTAGGGTTCGCGTATGGTATTTAACTGACGTTACATTCATTCTCAGTTGCCTCGATTTTTATTTAATTGTAAAAACATAGGATCAAACTGAACTATCCATATTTAATAAGTTTAAGAAAATGTCTGGTCTAAGGCAAGGTTTAATTTTACTTAGGACAGTATAAGAAACAGAATAAACTACTAATAGTGATACACAGAATAATAAGCAAAATAAATGAACATACAGTAGTAAGTAAACATAACAGACAAACTATAAACAACTTGTAATGACTATTCCATGTAATCAAGCAAAACTCATTCTTGAACTTATCTTCATAAACTTTTCCATTACTTGGTCCCTTGGGAGTTCTTGACTAATTAGACTCCTGGGTAATAGTCTGCTTTTCAGGATCGAGCTCGTTCCTATATAGGAATGTTGGGTTTACTTTCCCCGACCTTCCCACCGATCTATTCCCCTTAACTTTAATTCGGGGCTGTCCCAAGTATTATGAAACTTTTATCATAATATAATCTTTAGGCTTATCATATCATCATAACATGACCTTTATGAACTTCTTGCAAATGCACATGGATTTGAATGTAGATTATAACTCATGCATAGGCATCACTAAAATTTTGGCAGCTTGACAAAACGTGCCTACTTTCCATGAATAGTGCAGTACTCAGAACATCAAATTTTTAGAAAAATCATAACATTTTATTCATATTTCGAACATCAAAATTCATGGCACAATTACTGCAATTAAAACATGGTTGCTGTCTCAACACTTGCATTCAACCTAATTTTTACAAATCAGGCCATAATTTCTATTTAACTCATCTGGACTCCAATTTTGGATATGCAAAAATGTTATATGTCTATTTTCTAATCTCTTTAGTCCCATCTAATTTTGATAAATATGGCTCAAGTTATTTAAGTTTTATCCCAGCCTGCCCTGTGGCTAGCCAGAATTACACACCCAAAAAGTAAAAATCCACTAAAAATCATAAAGAAGTTCAAATCATACAAAATTGTCATCATTTTAAAGCTAACAGGACAAGCTTTCATTTACAAGAAGTTCCATTTCATTTGCTTTAGTAGAGCTCGAGTTATGAGCCCCGAAATTTGACCTTCCTGAACTGTCCTATTTTGGCCTGATTTGGACATAGGGCAACTACATCGAACCACTGAGAGCAAATGAGACCATATCTAACTTGAAATTTTACTATGGGATGTTCTTCTATGTGTAAGCTTTCTAACAAAGTTAGTTTTACTCAATTTGGAGTTGTGTAGGGTGAGTTATGCCCTTCTTAACTCACACTGCCTGGATGAAAGTCCTAATTCCTAGGTCAAACTTCAAAAATTCATATCTCTCTCAATATTAATCCAACGGCCTTATATTATATGTGTATGGAAATCTTGGAATGTCTACTTTCATATAAAAATAGATTTATTAAATTTAACTGGCTATAGGCAGAGCCATACACTCCACCGTACGGACTACCGAGGGAATTTGGTCTTCCTATCCTCACCCTTTTCTACTCCTTAATCAAAGGTAAACACAAAAATAGACAACAACCGGTCAAAGATCTTCATAATCATTCCCTAATTACATCCAAAAGTGAGAACATAAAGCTACAATCAGCCACCCCAATCAGAATAACAAGCATAAAATTGAACCTCTATCTCTTTGGAGTGTGATTTTGCTAGGTGTTGAAGTTTGAATCGATAGAACCTTGTGAAGCTTGAAGGTTTGATGAGGTTGGTTGAGAGGAGGAGAGAAAAAGAAGGCTAAAATCAGAGGAGAGATTGGCGCAAATCAGTATGGGAATAAGAGAGAGCAATCTGATTTAAGTATTGAAGGGTTAGTTAGCTTTGTGAGTTTTGATTGGTTGAAATTTTGTGGGTAAAGTTTAGCAATGTCTCCTTCTTTTGTGGCCAGATTATTCTCCATTTTGCCTAAAAAGTGGAACTCACTTCCATTGTATCTGAAATCGGAACTCGTCTCGATTCTGCTTAAAGTCGAAACTCGTGCCCATCTTATTTGAAACTTGGAGATGAAATCGAAGATCGGAAATCTTATTTGTTTTATTTGAAACTTGGAAATAAAGTCGAATGTCGGAAATCATGCACAATGTATTTGAAACATAAAGTCGGAGGTTGGAAATCATATAGCATACAAATCACCTTAAAATCAAAAGTCAAGGACAAGAATATGAAACCTAAAATACTTAAACCCGGAAGTCGGGGATGTTAATGTAAACTTGGAAGTCGAGAACTAGGACGCTTTAAAACTCTTAATACATGTAATTCTAAAACTCGGTCCAGGATCAATCTTGGCGATTGATTCTAAGCATAACATCGGAAATCAGGAATAAAAACATTAACCTTATGTACCTGGAAATCGGAACTTATATAATCTCAGAACTCCCAATTCAATCTCGAAAGTCGATCATAGGTCAAACTCGGGAACACCAATAGAAATGAAAAGCTCTTAGGAATAAATTCGGAGGTCAGAACTCGTGGAAATCAATTTGGAGGTCAGAACTCGCTGTGGATGTTACAAAAATTATGCGTAAATCATGAAATATACTTTGATGCATGTGCTACTAGCATGAATTCTTATATAGGTTATGTCATGAGAAAGGTTCTATAGTACTTGTGCCAGCCCCGGATTTAATGTAAAGGGGAGTAGATCAGTGGAAAGGTTGGGGAAAGTAAACCCAACATTCCTGTATAAGAACGAGCTTGGTCCTGAAAAGCAGACTATTACCCAGGAGTTGTATGGCCAAGAACTCCCAACAGACCAAGTAACAAAAAAGTTTATGACACCAAGTTTAAGAACTAAAGAGAAAAAGAAAACTCATGAGCACATACATGATTGCATTTCATAGTTATGTTAGCTGTTTATGAGTTGAATATTACATTCTCTACTCTTTATAATATATATTGTCATATAATTGCTTAATCTATTTTTACTGTCTTACGTAAAATTGAATCTTGCTTCGGACCAGATATTTCTTAAACTTAATAAATGAGGGCAATTTACTTTGATATTAATCTTTTTATAATCAAATAAAAATCGAAGCAATTGAGAATGAATGCGACGTCCGTATAACAAAGCACACGAATCCTACTGAGAATTTCTTCAAATTCTCACTTTGTTTCATATTTTCGCATCATTCTCAAGCTCTAGTGATGGAAGCGACGTGATGAGAATTCAACTAAGGCCAATAATGTTCAAGATCAATTACAAGGCATGGATGGCCCAATGACTAGAGCTAGAGCAAAAAGGCTAAAAGAAGCTTTGCAAGGCCTAGTCATGGAAGCAAAGACCAAGACCAATCCAATTGAGCATGAGCTTCCAAAATGGACCAATCTTATTCTATAATGCTCTCCTTTGTACAGTATTATGCTTAAGTCATAGTACCACACCCTGGAGTTATTATTGTTACCTGAGCGGCCCTTATCTGACAGCAACTTCAGCCGTCTTCGAAATTTCTTGAGCTATCTGGAGATAACACGGAAATAGGAATGAGAATTATAAATTCTCAGTAGGATTCATTAAACTACCATATATTGTGTCATCGTTGTCACCTCCAGTTTGCTTCGGTTTGTTATGAAAAAGGTGAACATGTTATGTAAACTGTTTAATTTTATAGTTCAAAAAAATATATATTATCCGAAGCAAAGTTCATTTTATTCATACACTTGGCATTTGTGAGAGCACATACAAGGTCAATTCATGAATTATATTATGAATAATAACTGAAACATAATAAAATACAATAGCATCAATATACTGGAGACATAACATCTACACATGACTTTACTTGTACTTGAAGTTATGTAGATACATAAAATTTACTTTTCTTTCTTTATCTTCTGCTTATCATGCCATATTCTAGAGTATGATCGCCATGTCATACCCCATCAAAGCGTGATCGCCATGTCACAATCCTTAGGAATATGGGATCTTCATTATATCTTTCATCATAAAATCTTTACATGCCACCATAAATTTTGGTACTTACACTAGCTGGGTCATGCTATGCCTCATGTAAACCCTATACCCTATATTCATACTAGCTGGGTTGATGACATGCTTGATGTGAGTGGGGTGCTTGCATATGATTTAATCTTTAGTCTTTAGTCTTTAACCTTCACTGCCCTTGGGTAGCCTGATCTGGGAGTGAGCTCGTCAGCTCAACTCGTGATTGTCGTCACACCGACTAATCCACAAGGGGATTCACGTGCCTCTAGTCTTGGAGGGATCTCATTTTGGTCGTGTGCCTCTAATTGAAGGGATCTCTTCTGGTCACGTGCCTCAAAATTGAGGGATCTCATATGACCACGTGCCTCTATGGTAGAGGGATCTCATAGTTTTAGCTGCCTTCACAGGGAGGGATTCAATGTGCAACTACCTCCAAGTGAAGGGATTCACATTTTATCTTATTTAACTGCCTTCACAGGGTGGGTTTAATGTGCAACTGCCTCCAAGTGAAGGGACCCACATTTAATATATTCATATTATTTCATTCTCGTACATAATCATGCATAGACATGCTAAATGTACTCATACATATGCTTTATGATTTTCACATACATATTCATAACATATAAAGGCTCATAACATAACCTCTTTACTATTCTGCTGAAAACTCGGCAGCATAACGGATCAGATCCGTTTTCCCATGAATAGTGCCAGCTTCCACGGACAAATTAGTCATAGCAGTATAATCAATCTAACAAATCTTTCAATGTAAAACTTGCAATCGTCAACTCAAGCCTTATATGTTCACTAACACTTGTGAAACCATCAATTTGGTCATTTCTGCCAATTCTATTCAGTTTTATCCAAATTTTGTATAATCTACTTTTACTTCTATTCAACTCATTTAAACCTGAATTTTGGATATGTCATAGCTCTATGTGTCTATTTTCTAACCTCTTTAGTTCCATCTCATTTTGATATGTGTAGCTCAAGATATTTAAATTTTGCCTCAGCCTATTTGGTTACTAGCCTGAATTACACTCTTGGAAGTAAAAATTCACTAAAAATCGAAACCAAGGTCAAATCACATGAAGTTGGTTTCATAGAAGCTAACAAGAAAAGTTTTCATTTGCAACAAGTTCCATTTCATTTGCTTTAGTAAAGCTTGAGTTATAAGGCCCTAAATTCGACCTTCCTGAACTGTTCTGCTTTGGCTTGGTTTGGACATAGGGCAAGTTCCTCGAACCACTGAGATCAAATGGGACCATATCAAACTCGAAATTTCATTGTGGAATGTTCCCCTATGTGTAAGCTTTCTAAAAAAGTTGGTTTTACTCAATTTGGAGTTGTGTAGGATGAGTTACACTCTTCTCAAGTCACACTGCCCGGATGAAAGTCCTGATTCCTAGGTCAAACTTCAAAAATTCATATCTCTCTTAATACTAATCCAATAGCCTTATATGATATATGTATGGAAATCCTTGAATGTCTAGTTTCAAATAAAAAATAGTTTCACCAGATTTAACTAGTTGTAGGTGGAGCCATACACTCTGCCATCCGAATTGCCGTGGGGCTTCTCACTTAGGTAGCATCCCAATTCTTCACTTCTCCTAGTTTTTTTCTTCTAACTTTAATTCCAACTCAAAATTTCATATTAATCCGATCATAATACATCATATACATCCAATATATCATCAAATACATGAAGAAGAATAAAATTTCATACAGCCACTGTTCAAAGAGTTTAAGAACAGAAATGGAATCCTATCTCTTTGGAGTGTGATTTTGCTAGGTGTTCAGCTAAGTGTTGAAGCTTGAATTGATAGAACCTTGTTAAGCTTGAAGGAGTGATGGAGTTGGTTAAGAGAAGAAAAGGAGAAGAAGGCTGGAACAAGAGGGAGAGCGAGGCGCAAATCAGGCAGAAATGAGAAGGAGAGTCTGACTTAAATACACGAGGGTAATTGGAATTGTGAGTGTTGATTGGTTGAAAATTTGTGATTGAAGTTCGGCCATGTCTTCCTCTTTTGTGGCTAAATTATCCTCCATGTCATCCCAGAAGTGGAACGTGCTTCCATTCTATTTTAAGTCGGAACTCGTCTTTATTTGGTGTAAAGTCGGAACCGTGTCCACTTTATTTGAGCTTGGAGCTGAAGTCGGATGTCGGAATTCGTCCCACCTTATTTGAGACTTGGAAGTAAATTCGAATATCGGAAATCGGGTCCATTTTATTTGAAGCTTGGGAATAAAGTATGAGATCAGAACTCGTGTAAATTTTGATTAAACTCAGAGATCAACTCAAAGATCTGAACTCGTGTCCATTCTAGTTGAGTTCAACTCTAAGGTCGGAACTCGTTACATTCAACCCGGAGGTCGGTACTTGTGACCATTCTCTTAAACTATCAACTCGGAGGTTGGAAACGATGTACAGTTATCTTTGACACATGAAGTCGGAAGTCAGAAATGAGTGAATACTGGGTATGGTTAAGGTCGGAACTCGAGATTTAGGAAACATTCATAACTTGGAAGACCAATAGGAATTCAATTCGGAAATTGGAATCACAAGCACATAAAACACTTTGAAATCAAAAGTCATGGACAAGAATATCAAACCTAAAATACTTAAACCCGGAAGTCGGAAATTATGTACAATACATTTGAAACTCGAAGTCAGAGGTTGGAACTCGGAAACCACTCCATTTAATTTGAAACTAGAAGATGAAGTCGGAAATAGGGAATGATCAGGATGAAGTCGGAACTCGGAACTTGGGGGATGTTACATATTCAGCTTGAAGAATAGCCAAGTCCAACATGAAGAAGTCACTTGAAGACCCAAGATGAAGCCCAATTCGAGTGATCAAGTTGCAAACAGATTGGGCTGGAATAATTAGTTTTAAGTAGGCGTAATTTGTCTTATTTTCTTGCAGTTTTCGTGCACCTTTTAATGGTTCCAATTTCAAAAGCTTTTCAGTTGTTTTCAAAGTCAGTTTCAAGTATTTTAAGAGTTCCTAGGCAATTATGATAGATAGTGGGTCAGTTACTTGTGTTTTCAATGTTAGTAGGACTTTAATGTTTAGTGGAATGTGTAGAGGCTGCAACTCAATGTACAGTAACATTCAGATTACAAATAGGAACTCAATGTACAAACACAAGCCAAATTTTGAGTTTTCTCCTAATTGTGAGAACTTCCCTTTTGTTCTTGGGCAAAGAACTATAGATCTTATCAAGGCAACTTGTGGCGATCAAAACATGACTTATCACTCACCTTCTCACCTTCTCTTGAGTGTGGTGTCTATATCCATTTCTGATTAAAAAAAACAAACAAAACTCAAACACAACCGTAAACTTCACCCTGAAAGTGCAAGGCAATCTAGGTTTATGCTAGTTGTTGATTCAAAACCATTCAACTCAATCAAAAGTTGAATCATATCATTTGGTAATCAGAGCCAGCTTCTTTGAGTTGCAGAATTGGTCAGTTTTCTTTAGTTCACATCTTGAGTTTTGCGCATCATATTTCGATGTTTCTTAGGTCTTTTCTGAAGTCTAGAATCTCATCTTTCATCTTGTTTTTGAATCGTTGAAATCTGAATTTTGTAGCTCGAGATACAATAATTTTTTTTCTGAACTCAGTCTAGTGCGACTTTGCAATTTGTTTTCTTTGAGTTCTTGTTTGATTCATCCTTTTTACTTTGCTTAATTTCTTGATGTTCTTCTAATTTCCATTTCTGTCTTAGTTGATCTTACATTTGATCAGTGGGTTAAAAAAAGAAAACAAAAATTCTAAGCAGAGGCAAAAAAAAAAAAAAGAAGAAGAATTTGTGAATTAAAAGGACTCAATATTCTTTCTTTGTGAAATCTGAGTTCAAAGATATTCCCTTTCATTCCTCTTGATCTTTGTTGAATTTCTTTCCTATCCATTTATGTCTCTTGTTCCATTGATATTTTCTTGTTGGTTTCTTGGTCACTTGATTGTCTACTTGCTATCTTGAGAAAAAAAATCATTGATAAAGTTCTTTTCTTAAGAGCTCATAAGAGGAAGTTTGAGTGGAAAAAGGCTAGAGAGAACATTCTAGTCAAAAGCCAATTTTGAGTGACATACACGAGTGTGAGTGTCATATTTCAAGAGTGTAAACACTTTGTGAGGTTTGTGAGGTCTTATATTTTTCAGTTTCAATTAGCTAACATGGTAGGAAATGAAAATTCATCACAAGATAGAGGATTATCCACTTTATAGATGCAAGCATTGACTGGCCATCTAGAACGGCTATTCAATACAAAATTTGAAGAGCTCCAGCAGAGGATGGATAGGATGAAAAACCATGCACCTCTTAGTCAGCATGCTTCTCAAGATGAAACAAATTACCAATCTGAAGAAGAAGAGATAAGTGATCAAAACACAAGGAGAAGGATTGTTAGGCACAACAGGAGAAGAAAAAATTCTGGTGATGAACTCAGAGGGATTAACATCAAAATTCCTCCATTTCAGGGGAAGTCTGATCCGCAAGCCTATTTGGAGTGGGCAATGAGAGTGGAGCAAATATTCTCTTGTCACACATATTCTGAAGGTAATTAGGTTAAGCTTGCTGCCCTTGAATTTACTGATTATGCTCTTGTTTGGTGGAATCAATTACAGAAAGATAGAGCTAGGAATGGAGAGCAACCGGTTCGGACATGGGCTGAGATGAAGGCAATCATGAGAAGGAGATTTGTGCCTTCATATTTCCATAGGGAACTCCACAACAGGTTGCAGAGCCTCACTCAAGGCTCCAAGAGTGTGGATGACTATCACAAGGAGATGGAGATGGCCATGATTCAAGCTAACATTGTGGAGGATCAAGAATCAACCATGGCTCGATTTCTCAATGGCCTTAGCCGAGACATAGCTGATGTAACACCCTAATAGTTCTATTCTATACTTAAGTTATATTGTGGAATTACTAGTTGTTACCTTTACTCGCGGAACTAACATTACCTTTTAGAAATTATTTAACAAAAATAGGGGTAATTTTTTTTTTTTGGAATAAAAACAAGTAAACCGTTTTTGAAATCAAGAGCCATGAGCGCATCGTGAACATATAATACAAACGTCGCTATCTCATTCATACATCGCATTTAGCATACATAGAAATCATAAGAATAACCACAATCTTAGATGAAGATAACATTCATTCCATAGCCATCCCATAGTTAATATAGTAGTAGTAGTAGCAGCAGTCATACACAATGATAACAATGGGTCCGATACCTACTGTCGGCCCTACAAAATAACCTAATAAAATACATGATAAAAGGAAATATATAAGCAATCCTATACACCCATATATGCCACAAGAAAAATGATAACCCTAGCTACAACCAAAAGGGGCTATCCTCATGCTCGGCTCCACATGTAAATCAACACCTCACTCATCTGGCGGAAAGTAGCCATTCCCGAATCCACCGGGAGGAATATTACCACATCCTCCTCCTCGAGCATGACCACACCCACAAGGCACGGCACAAGTACGGATGAACCTGGGACCGCGAACCGGGGGTGGTGTGTGACGAGGGGCTACAGAAGAAGAAGACAAGTAGGATGACAGACGAATCACAGACGGGTAGGAAGGCTTAGACGGGTCCGTCTCCACATGATGGCTCGGATAAGAAGGCTCCGAAGGATCGGAATCCAACGAAACTATTGGTGTCAGGCGGGTGTCCAAATTAGAACCTCCATCAGTGGGGTACCTTGGAGAATGGAAGGGCAGGCGAACATCATCCATAGTGATGTCCTCGAACGGCTCATGAGGTCGGAAAAATGGACTCATCACGGGTGCACGGAACTGGCGGCTATGGAACATGTAGACCAGCATCGCTGCTTGAGCGGTCAGCACAGATGCACTCAACACCGGGTCGAAGTGCTAATGCATCACCGGAGACTCAATGAAAATCACCATCGTGCCCGACGCTGGCATCCTCTGAAGACGACATGGAAACGTAGGAGTGAGAAATACTAAATTTCTCAGTAGGATTGCGACTAGACAAATACAATGTCATCGTCATCATCCCAGCCACTTCGGGTTTAATTATAAAAGCAGTGGACAGATATACGTTCAATTTTAATGATTTTGGAAACTTAAACTCTGAAGCGGGTTGTTTTTAAACTTGACATCATATAGGTAGCAAAGGCTACCTTTTGCTCCTCGGTACAGGCTAACACCGTAAAAATCTTCTCAATGGCCTTGATCCACTCATCAGCTCGATCGGGGTTGTATGTTCCTCTGAAACTAGGCGGGTTTGCCTTCCGGAACTCAGCAAACTTGAGGTACTCAAGATCCACCTCAACTCCTCCATTCTGCCCTTCGGGATTCTCCTTATCCCTTTGCTCCATTCGCTTCATCATGCGATGGGTAGCAGCAACCTGCTCCCTCATGGTAGCAGCCATTTCACGGAGTGTCCCCATGACTTCCTTGGGGCCTTCCGACTTGTTACGAGGCCTACCACGTCTTCCTGAAGCCATTAGTTCCTGGAACACCAAAACAAAAGACATTGAGTTGATCAAGCTCAACATTTATGTTGAGTGAACCAGCAACTAACCATATTCAAATAGACGATCATGCACATCTAACTCCTATGTCTCATCATACAGACAAGACTCAAAGCATGACTTAACTAACACGTATACTTAGAAGCATAGTCAGTCTATCCCCAGGCTCTTCAAGGACGAACTGCTCTGATACCAAAATGTAACACCCTAATAGTTCTATTCTATGCTTAAGTCATATTGTGGAATTACTAGTTGTTACCTTTGCCTGCGGAACTAACATTACCTTATAGAAATTACTTTTTAACAAAAATAAGGGTAATTTTTTTTTTGAATAAAATAATAAACCGTTTTTGAAATCAAGAGCCATGAGCGCATCGTGAACATATAATACAAATGTCGCTATCTCATTCATACATCGCATTTAACATACATAGAAATCATAAGAATAACCACAATCTTAGATGAAGATAACATTCATTCCATAGCCATCCCATAGTTAATATAGTAGTAGTAATAGCAGCAGTCATACACAATGATAACAATGGGTCCGATACCTACTGTTGGCCCTACAAAATAACCTAACGAAATACATGATAAAAGGAAATACATAAGCAATCCCATACACCCATACATGCCACAAGAAAAAATGATAACCCTAGCTATAACCAAAAGGGGCTATCCTCATGCTTGGCTCTACATGTAAATCAACACTTCACTCATCTGGCGGAAAGTAGCTATTCCCGAATCCACCAGGAGGAATATCACCACGTCCTCCTCCTCAAGTACGGCCATGCCCACGAGGCATGGCACGAGTACGGATGAACCTGCGACTGTGAACCGGGGGTGTTGTGTGACAAGGGGCTGCAGAAGAAGAAGACAAGTCAGACAACAGACGGATCACAAACGGGTAGGAAGGCTCAGATGAGTCCGTCTCCACATGATGGCTCGGATAAGAAGGCTCCGAAGGATCAGAATCCAACGAAAATGTCGGTGTCAGGCGGGTGTCTGAATCGGAATCTCCATCAGTGGGGTACCTTGGAGGATGGAAGAGCGGGCGAACGTCATCCATAGTGATATCCTCGAATGGCTCATGAGGGCAGAAAAATGGACTCATCACCGGTGCATGGAACTGGCGGCTATAGAACATGTAGACCCACATCGTTGCCTGAGCGATCAGTACAGATGCATTCAGCACCGGGTCGAAGTGCTAATGTATCACCGGAAACTCAATAAAAATCACCACCGTGCCCGACGCCGGCATCCTCTAAAGATGACATGGAAACGTAGGAGTGAGAAATACTAAATTTCTCAGTAGCATCGTGACTAGACAAACATAGTGTTATCGTCATCATCCCAGCCACTTCGGTTTTAATTATAAAAGCAGTGGACAGATATACATTCAATTTTAATGATTTTGAAAACTTAAACTTAGAAGCGGGTTGCTTTTAAACTTAACTTTATAACTATATCATCATAATCTAACATACATACTGAAAGATAGACTAAACATTCATAATGCAAATGGGCACATAAGTGTAATGTCCGAGAAATTTATCCTCAACAACCGAGTTATTCAGTTTTTATCGATTAGGTGCGTTTAATCAGAATTTGATTAAACACTTACTTAAAGCCAATCAAGGGTGATTTGAAAAGATTAGACTTGATGGAATTCGGTTAGGAGTGTGGAAAACCTCATAGAAAAATTTCAAACCGATTTACCGATTTACGAGCAATCGGTAAGATTTCGGAGTTTTAAACCGTCAGAACCGGATCAGTAGAAATCATGCCATGAGTGCCCTAGGATCAATGGCTAAGATTTAGCCAAATAACCCACCCAAGTGGTGCCTAAGGCAGCCCTTGATGGTGGAAGCCAAACCAAAATGAATAGCAAGGAGAGATCCACCAATCACATGCATTTGGCTTCCAAAAATCTCACCTTTTTCTCTCTTTTCCCCATCCAAATTTTGGCCAGCCCTTTCTAGTGCTGAAGCTCTTCTCTTTCTCTTCTCTTTATTCTCATCTCCACTTCATTCTCATCCATTCTCAAGTCTCATAACAAATTACTTGCATCGAAGACACAAAATCAACACAAACTCAACTACACAAGGTAGGAATTTCTACTTCTCTTCTCACTTTCTCTGATTTGGGGCTGAATGGGGATCATGGATAATCTGAGAATTTGATGTTATGTGGAGTGATGATGATGGTTTATGATTAATTTTGCATGTATGTGGTGATTAAAACCAAAATTGATAGCAAATGGCTTGAAAAGGGGAGGTAAACCTAGAAGCAGGTTAGGGTTTCCCTCGGTGATCCATACGGCAGAGTGTACGGCTATGCCTACCACCATTTAAATTTGATGAAACCATTTTTATATGAAACTAGACATCCAGGGCTTTCCATACATATAAAATATAAGGCCATCTGGGTTCTCACCTAGGCAGCATGGGTTGAGAAGGGTGTAACTCACCCTATACAACTCAAATTGAGTGCAACGAAATTTGTTTGAAAAACAACACATGAGAGAACATTCCATAAAAATTTCAGAATTTAATTCGTGTCATTTATTCCCAGCACATCAGTGAAGTTAGCTTAGGTTTAAACTGGCCTAGAACAGGGCAGCCTAGTAGGGTAATGTTTCGGGACTCATAACTCAAAATCTACTTAGGCAAATGACATGAAACTTAGTTATTTTGAAAGCTTGTTGTGTTAGCTTTAATTTGGTATAAAATTCATGAGATTTCACCTAGTTTTCTATTTTTAGTGAATTTTCTTTTATAAGAACCCAAGTCTGGCTAAGAACAGAGCATGCTGAGGTAAAACACTTATATCTTGAGTTATACAAATCCAAATGAGATGGGACCAAAAGGATTAGAAACTAGGCACATAAAGCTACAACATATCAAAAATTAAGTTTAAATGAGTTGAATTGAAATAAGGGTGAAGTATACAAACCTCGGGCAGGACAGGGAAGAATAAACTGAAAACCATATTGATGCTGTGTTGAAACTAATGAATGAATCTATGAATGTATATGCATAATTGCTGGTTTATATTGAATTGTAAGTTTGTATAATTGTACTGGTTGTTTGGCACTATTCATGGGGAAGTGGACTCGATCCGTTATACTGCCAAAATTTCAGTAAGAGATTCATATGTGGTGCAATTTAAAATAGCATGAGTATATGATATATGAAGACTCAAGATAGATGTGCATCCAATTCATAATATTGTAAAGGATTCCATATCACTTGGGCCAGCTCCGAAATAAATTAAGGGGAATAGATCAGTGGGAAGGTCAGGGAAAGTAAACCCGGCAATCTTGTATAGGAACGAGCTCGGTCCTGAAAAGCGGACTATTACCCAGGAGTATATGGCCAATGACTCCCAGGGGACCAAGGATGGAAATAAATTCTAATAGGCGAAAGCCTTCAAGAATAAGATGTATTTCTAATTGCACATTCATATGCATAGCGTAATACTTATTAATTGATTGTCCTAAATACCTGTTTGTTTTTCGTAATATGCTAGTGCTCCTTTACAATTACTGTTTAATTGCCTTGGTGTTTCTGTTAATTAAAATTGAGCTTGTTTCCGTGTGTAACACCCTAATAAACCCATACTACGCTTAAGTCATATTACGACGTTTTATTAGTTGTTACTTATGCTTGTGAAAAACTAAACTTCGCTTGAAATCAAATTACGCGGAAAATATGTTAAGATTTTTTTTTTCTTTGAAATACGTCGTCGCTTTGCAGCGTGTTGAAAAGTAAAGCCTTGAGCGAGAAGATAGACAAAGAAAGAGCATGTCGCATAAGATACATAACCTAATATCATAAAACAAGAGAAAAATAAATAAATAGTAATTCACCAATACATTGCATTAAATAACTAACCATTACATTCATATGGGTTCATAATATATAGATATACATACATATACATCAGTATTACATCAAAGGAGGCTCATGGTCAGGCCATGATCCAAATACTAGATACTAAGTACAAATTTAAATGACAAAGCCCAACTAAAAAAGAAATATGCGAAGGTGCAGAACGATGGTTGCTACAAACCCCAAAACAGCTGCGTCTTGCATCCTACGTCACACGTCCGCTCACAGTGTGGGGGATCCATGCTCCACTCCACCGGATGTGCCATCGAGATCTGGTGACGAAACGGAAGAATAACTAGGGTGAGAAATGGAATTTCTCAGTAGGACTCGAACCCGACACGAAAGTGTCATCGCCATCGTCCCAGCCACTTCGGTTTTATTAATGAAAATAGTGAGAATTCATAAGGTTTCATTCTTAGGTTTTTGAAAACATGGATATCCGAAGCAGATTCAATTTTAACATACCCTCTAATCTTTTATATCATAACATACATAAGCACAAGTATAATCACATAAGACATGCATGTCCATGCTATAAGATTCTCTTAACTTCTTCCCTTTCTAGGGTTTGGACCGAAGTCCCTTTTCTTTTCCTTACTTGACCTTAATCTTATGTCTTTTTCCTTTTCTTTTCACCCACTAAACATAAGTGGTAATGAGCTCATACCGTGGCCGTCACCACCATAGAATTTCAGTACTTACACTAGCTGGGTCATGCCATGCCTCATGTAAGACCTATCCCCTATACTCACACTAGCTGGGTCATGCCATGCCTCATGTGAGTTGTGGGTGAGGGGAGCTTAAATTAGGTCACCTTCCCTTCTGAAGGATCATACCCTTAGTTCATCTTTTTCTTATTAAAGCTTATGATGCAAAGTTTTTCTAATTCTCTTCCACATTTAGGCGTTACGTATCGCCGTCCCCAAATGTGTTTCCTTTATTAATCACCTCTGGGCGTTACGTATCGCCGTCCCCAGGGTGTTCATATTTATTAATCCTTTCATGTATATCATTAAGCATCATGTCATCAACATATCATATTCATATCATCATCATTCATTATCATAATCATCATCATCATATCATATCATCATTATCATGATCATCATCATATCACATCATCATGTCATTGTCATCATATTGACACATAGAGGCATATATATCACACAAAGTCTTATGAGCTTAGCTTAGTAAACTTGGGTACAAGCTTTTAATTGATTTGCTTCTTGCATAAATTTTTTTATTAGGCATAGGGCCAATTTCATCCATTATCCTTTTTGAAACTTTTAAGTTGAATTATGAAGATTTTCCAATAGTTAGTGTAATGGTCTTAATGTCTTAAAGCTTATTTCTCATTATTCTTTAAGTTTTACCATAATCAGTTTTGACTTTTACAGTGGGGCAGTAACTTTGAAAATTCACCATAATTTCATCTTTTACTCTTTTATTTCGAGTTCTGGTATGATTATACTTCTCTGAGTCTATCTTTAAACAAAATAAGCCCCACTTAAAAATTCATTTTGTAGCTTGAGTTATGCACATTTTATTCTGACTGTTCAGACTTGAAAGTTCAACTCGGGTCAGTGATTTGTCAACTCCACTGGGAACTCCTCACATGAAATCTGACAAAACTGTTTTATGGGGGTGTTCCTCTATGTCTTAGCTTTCTAAAAAACTTGGTCCCACTAAAAAATGTTATGTATAACTTGAGTTATGCACATTTTATTACATACTGCCCGAACAGAAACTTATCTGGGGACAGCAGACTTTGAAAATTCATATCTCCCTCGTTTTAAGGCCAAAGCTAACATATTTTATATGTATGAAAAGCTCTTTGAGTCTATTTTCACAGAAAATTAGTTTCATTGCATTTTGAGTTTTGTAGAATGATTTATACAGTACGATTTATAGACTGCCAGAATTCCAGCTTAACTAGTTTTTAAGTTCTACATATCAAACTTATAGAGATGTGGTTATACCACTTCAAATCACCATTTTTGTGATTTATCTCATCATTATATTCAAGATTTTAGTCACCAAATCAGTATTTTAAAACAAAATAGAGCAAGATACATAAAACCATCATGCCACATATTCTCACTTCAAGACAACATTTTTCAACAAGACAAGAAAACTCATAGAGCAAGAAATGGTCATGAGACCTTGAAGCAAGTCCTAAAACCACCTAGCTATGAAGAGTTTAGGAGTTCTAGAGCTTGAAAAATACATGGAGAAGAAGGGTAAGAGTCACTACCACAAGGATTCTCTTGACAAGCTTGAAGGGTGAAAATGGTTGGATGTGGCCTCCTTCCTCTTGAGCTAGCAAATGAGGCTAAATGAGTATTTGTTTGGCTCTACCAAAGACCAAAGAATGTGATCCTTGATAAGTTAGTGAGGTGATGATAGAAGATGAGGGTGATGGTGATGGAAAAGTGACAAGAACAAGAAGAGAACTAGGAAGAACAAGGAGAGGTTGAGAGGAAAAGGAGTGGCTACTTGGTGTCTTTGGGAAAGAATGGAAATCACAAATGAGAGAGTGAGGGAGGGGCTTAGTTGGCACATAAAGGGGGGGTGAGGGCTGATTGGTTTTGCTTCTCTAACAAGCAAGGGAAAGTAGGTGAGTTTAACTTCTCCTTCAAGCAAGAAAGCTAGGAACCTTGGGGTAAAAGGGTGGGTTGTGTTTTCTTTGAGTCTTGGCATTTGGGTAAATACCATTTAGTGTTTTCTCAAGTGGTTAAAGGCATGACCACTCTTGGGATTGGCTTGGGTGAATATGATCACTCCAAGTGGCATAATCCTAAGGGAGGAAAGTACTTCTCTTGTCTTGACTAAAGAGATACTACTAACCTAGACTCTTGTTCTAATGGTGCATGATGAGGAGACAAATGGATGGTTGGATTTTGCTCTTGCCTTTGGCCAAGATTTGGTGTATTAATTAAGAGAAATTTTTTAAATCTTCAAAGCCATGAATTACCTAAGTTGTTAATCAATTCGATTAGTTAAATTGTTCTTTAATCAATTTCAGTTAATTACATCTTTAAGACGTTTTTCCTCTTAAAAGAATTGATCTTATGAATTATGTAATTAGGGTTTAGAATTAGTCTATCTCAATTGGTAAGGTAGAACAATTGTCTTGTACTTAATTAATAAGATTGGATTAGCTTAATTATATTTCTAAGTTACAAATTAATGAGGTTCGAATAATTAGGTTTTAATTAAACCATTTAGTGCATTATGATTCAATTATTGACTTGACTCAATTCACTAAGCTCTTGCTCATCGAGATTAGCCGATTAATTCTCAGTTAATCGTTAACCTCTCTAATTAGCCAGGATCACTGAACTAATTAGCTTAGACAAAAATTGGGGATGTTACACCGTGTATGTTTCTCAATAAGTATTTAAGTTCAATATGATTTTGTGTTGTACCACTGGAAAATTTTGAAAGATCGAAACAACTGGGAATGACAGCGATGACAGACGTGTAGAACTAGGAATTCTTACCGAGAAATTTTTATTTCTCATCCTACTATATATTTCCGCGTCATTCTCAGACTATGGAGCACGCAGCGACAGGAGTCCTATTCATAGAGTTCCCTAAGCTCCACATCCACATCAACCCGTTCCTAGATTCTGTATATATATTTGGCAGGTGCCAGTTTCATTTGTATTTTCTTTTAGGGGGATAGAAATGTAACGTCCGAGAAATTCTATCCTCAACAACCGAGTTATTCAATTTTTATCGAATAAGTGGATTTAATCAGAATTTGATTAAACACTTACTTAAAGCCAATCAAGGGTGATTTGAAAAGATTAGGCATGATGGAATTAGGTTAAGAGTGTAGAAAACCTCACAGAAAAATTTCAAATTGATTTATCGATTTACGAGCAATTGGTAAGATTTCGGAGTTTTAAACTATCGGAACCAGATCAGTAGAAATCATGCCATGAGTGCCCTAGGATCAATGGCTAAGATTTAGCCAAATAACCCACCCAAGTGGTACCTAAGGCAGCCCTTGATGGTGGAAGCCAAACCAAAATGAATAGCAAGGAGAGATCCACCAATCACATGCATTTGGCTTCCAAAAATCTCACCTTTTTCTCTCTTTTCCCCATCCAAATTTCGGCCAGCCCTTTCTAGTGCTAAAGCTCTTCTCTTTCTCTTCTCCTTACTCTCATCTCCACTCCATTCTCATCCATTCTCAATTCTCATCACAAATTACTTGCATCAAAGACACAAAATCAACACAAACTCAACTACACAAGGTAGGAATTTCTACTTCTCTTCTCACTTTCTCTAATTTGGGGCTGAATGGGGATCATGGATAATATGAGAATTTGATGTTATGTGGAGTGATGATGATGGTTTATGATTAATTTTGCTTGTATGTGGTGATTAAAATCGAAATTGATAGCAAATGGCTTGAAAAGGGGAGGTAAACCTAGAAGCAGGTTAGGGTTTCCCTCAACGGTCTGTACGGCAGAGTGTACAGCTCCGCTTACCGCCGTTTAAATTTGGTGATACCATTTTTATATGAAACTAGACATCCAGGGCTTTCCATACATTTAAAACATAAGGCCATTGGATTAGTATAGAATTAGTTATGAATTTTTGAAGTTAGACCTAGAAATCTGGGTTCTCACCCGGGCAGCATGGGTTGAGAAGGGTGTAACTCACCCTATACAACCTCAAATTGAGTGCAAACAAAGTTGTTTCAAATCTAACACATGAGAGAACATTCCATTAAAATTTCAAGATTTAATTCGTTGTCATTTGTTCCCAACACATCAGTAAAATTGGCTTAGGTTTAAACTAGCCTAGAATAGGGCATCCCAGTAGGGTAATGTTTTGGGACACATAACTCAAAATCTAATTAGGTAAATGACATGAAAATTAGTTTTTTTGAAAGCTTGTTGTGTTAGCTTTAATTTGATATAAAATTCATAAGATTTCACCTAGTTTTCTATTTTTAGTGAATTTTCTTTTATAAGAACCCAAGTCTAACTGAGAATAGAGCATGCTGAGGTAAAACACTTATATCTTGAGTTATACAAATGCAAATGAGATAGGACTAAAAGGATTAGAAACTAGACACATAAAGCTACAACATATCAAAAATTAAGTTTAAATGAGTTGAATTGAAATAAGGGTGAAGTATACAAACCTCGGGCAGGACAGGGAAGAATAAACTGAAAACCATATTGATGCTATGTTGAAACTAATGAATGAATCTATGAATGTATATGCATAATTGCTAGTTTATATTGAATTGTAAGTTTGTCTAATTATACTGGTTGTTTGGCACTATTCATGGGGAAGTGGACTCGATCCGTTATGCTACCAAAATTTCGGCAAGAGATTCATATGTGGTGCAATTTAAAATAGCATGAGTATATGATACATGAAGACTCAAGATAGATGTGCATCCAATTCATAATATTGTAAAGGATTCCATATCACTTGGGCCAGCCCCGGAATCAATTAAGGGGAATAGATTAGTGGGAAGGTCGGGGAAAGTAAACCCGACAATCCTGTATAGGAATGAGCTCGGTCCTGAAAAGCGAACTATTACCCAGGAGTATATGGCCAATTACTCCCAGGGGACTAAGGATAGAAATAAATTCTAATAGGCGAAAGCCTTCAAGAATAAGATGCATTTCTAATTGCACATTCATATGCACAGTGTAATACTTATTAATTGACTGTCCTAGATACCTGTTTGTTTTTCATAATATGCTAGTGCTCCTTTACAATTACTGTTTAATTGCCTTGGTGTTTCTGTTAATTAAAATTGAGCTTGTTTCTGTGTATGTTTTTCAATAAGTATTTAAGTTCAATATCATTTTGTGTTGTACCACTGGAAAATTTTGAAAGATCGAAACAACTGGGAATGACAGCGATGACAGATGTGTAGAACTAGGAATTCCTACTGAGAAATTTTTTTTTCTCACCCTACTGTATATTTCTGCATCATTCTCAGTTTATGGAGCACGCAGCGACAGGAGTCCTATTCATAGAGTTCCCTGAGCTCCACATCCACATCGACCCGTTCCTAGATTCTGTATATATATCTGGCAGGTGCCAGTTTCGTTTGTATTTCTTTTTCCAGAGAGACTTTGCCGTACCACTTATGCACCCACTATTTGACCCTGTTGTCCCGTATATTGCCATTCCCCTTCATATGGCTCATCCATTTCCACCTCCACCACCAAAGAAGAAGAAGACCAGCGGCAAATGACCCCACTCCTATGGCTTCTCCTGCTTCACCACAATAGACGATGCTTTCCGCCTCGATGTCAGAGGAGGACCGATCTGAGGTAGCGAGTTCTTCCTCATCCTCTGCTCCTAGCGCCGGCCACCCCCTGCAAACGCACCCATTGTAACATCCACCGAAATCCTTTTATCGTTTTCCGTTCAATTGTTCGGTTTTTATCGAATAATTGAGATTAATTAAAATTCGGTTAAACAATTATTTAGAATCAATTGATTAGTAATTACTTGAGTTTAGATATGAGAGAATTAAGTTAGAAGTATAGAAGATTTCATAAGAATTTTCACGAAACCGATTTACCGATTTAAAGGAAATCGGTAATATTACGGTATTTTAAATTGTCGGAACTGAACCAATAAAATTACAAGCTTTAAACCCTATTTTGAGTGGCTGATAACTCAGCCACTTACCACCCAAAAGTGGCGCAACCAAGGCCACTAGACCATGGAGAAGCTTGGCTGAATTTCAGCCAAGCATTTTGAGCCAATCAAATTCAAGCAAAAATCACTCAAAGCAATTAGATTTTTCAACTTCTTTAACACCCATTCAGACCCCTTCTTACGCCACTTTTCTCTCTTCTCATTCAGCTCTCTTTCTCTCTTCTTTACACACCAAAAACTCCAGCCAACATCAAGTCAATTCAAGCCTTGCTCACCCAAACCTTCAAATTCCAGCAAAATCACTTGGAACAAAGGTAGGAGTTTAATACTTGCATCAAGTCTGTGGCCTTGGCTGGCTGAGCTTGGATTATTTTCATGATCTTTGATGTGTTAATTAGATGATTATGATAATATGTGATTGGATTTGGGTTGTTTGTTTGGTAAAAATCGAAGTTGAAGCAAGAAAGAATAGAAATAAGAAGAGCTAAGGGCCTGGAGAACCAAAACCCCTCGGCAGTCCATACGGCGGAGTGTACAGCTCCCCCTACAGCCGATTAAATTTGATGAAACCAATTTTAAATGAAACTAGACATCCAGGGATTTCCATAGATGTATCATATAAGGCTTTTGGATTAGTATTGAGAGAGATATGATTTTTTGAATCTCGACCTAGGGTTTTGACTCTGATTCTGGGCAGACTGGGTTGCTCAGGATAGAACTCGACCTATACTACTTGAAAATGAATGAAACTAACTTTGTTAGAAAGCTTACACATAGGAGAATGTCCCATAAAAATTTCAGAATTAGATAAGGTCCCAGTTGCTCCCAGTGATCCAAGAAAGTTGCCCTATGTCCAAACCGGGCCAGAACAGGGTAGTCTAGGAAGGTCAGAATTCGGGGCTTATAACTCGAGGCCTACTAAGCCAAATGAAATGGAACTTTCAAATGAAACTTTACCCTGTTAGCTTTAATATGAGTGCAATTTCGTGTAATTTGAGTCAGTTTTCGATTTTTAGTGGATTTTTACTTTTAGTTGCCTAATTCTGGCTAGCCATTGGGCAGGCCAGGATAAAACCTGAATATCTTGAGCTATAGATATCAAAATTAGATGGGACCAAAAGGGTTAGAAACTAAACACATAAGGCTACAATATATCCAAGAATCAGGTTTAAAGTAGTTAAATTGAAATAAAGGTGGGATATACCATAACCGGGTAGAATGAGGCAGAAATCAACTAAAAGCCCTATTAAAGCTTGTTGAAACTAATGAATGAATTTATGAATGTATGTGCATAATTGCTGCTCTATACTGAAATTGTAAATTGTGTAAATGCATTGGCTGGCTGGCACTATTCATAGGGAAGCGAACACATTCCGTTATGCTGCCGAAATTTCGGTAGAATCCATGCATAAGTTATGAATGTCATGATAATACATGTGCATTTCAAGGAAAGTTATGAAAGTATATTAAGACTCATGTTATTATGAAAGTTCCATGCTACTTGGGCCAGTCCCGGATAAGAAGTTAAGGGGAATAGATCGATGGGAAGGTAGGGGAAAGTAAACCCGGCATTCCTATATAGGAACGAGCTCGATCCTGAGAAGCAGATTATTACCCAGGAGTCTAAATTACCGCTGCACATGGCGCACCCACCTCTAGCTCCTCCTGCACCCGTAGCACAGGCCGCACCTGCTGACCCTGCACCTGAGTCACCTGAGTCCCAGATATTCCACTGAGTTTAGAGAGTGACCCCTTAGAGGCCACTGGCTCGTCACCCTCTTCTTCCTTGGGACCCAGCGCAGACTACTCACCAGCCGAGCCTGGCATGGCTAACGGCTACCTGACAAAGTAGCTTAGTAGCCGGAGATGTTGTACAGTATGACCTTCTTTTGGACAGCATGTAACTCTGGGTCATAGACTTGACTGTAGGGTTAGCAGTAGATCACGAAATGTCCTCTGAGGACCCTAGGATCCTTTTGGCAGATACGGGCATCATGGTTTTTTTGTTATACTAGTCCACTTATGTATTCTACTTTGATACTTTGTATATAAACTAAAGCAGTGGCTCTTGATATATATATATATATATATATATGTATGTATGTATGTATATATGTATGTATGTATGTATACAGTTAATGTTATTGTACTATTTCTTATCTATTATGATATTATGTTGAGTTCCGTAATGCTCATAGTATAGCAGTGCGCCGTTTCGACTGTTTTGTAATACAAATCACGACATTTAAGCAAAATATTAACACAGTAACACAGTCTACTTAATTGAATGCTATGACTTAAGCATAACATTAAATAAGTAGGGTGTTACACCCATTGCATATGGGTTTCTCTTTTCAGACTCCGGTTAGACAGTGGATATGCCGTAGTGATAGTAGATGTACAGGACGACCCTCTTTTGGCATTCTGGGCCATGGATAGATGAGTATAGATTAGGAGTAGTATATGAAATGTCCCATGGGGACCACCTAGGGTAGTGTTCTTAGGGACCGGCCATTTTATTTTGTGCTAGCGGCCTCATATTTTTTTTCCCTGTATCATTTTGTCAAACTTTGAAAGCAGACGTGTATGTATATATTTAAGATGTATGTTGCAGTAGTTCCGTCCTTATTGCACTTTTATTTATGTTATGTTGTTTACAGTATATTAATTAACTAATATTTATTCCACTATCCAGCAGAAAATATTATTATGCGAATAGTCACCTTTATATGAGTGATTAATAATGATACAGAAAATAGAATTTAATCGGTTCACTACACGTAACCACTTATCAGATAATCTATTATGACTTAAGCATAGTACTTATCTGGTAAGGTGTTACATAAGTACATGCAAGGACATGCATCATCATAGACTTAACCATGGTTATACTTTTGACTTTACTTTCATTTTTAGCATGTGCTTTACATTCTTTACTTTCCTTTGAAATAGACTGCCTTTGGACATGAGCTCATTCCGTGACTGTTGTCACGCAGTACTAACCAAATCAAACTAAGTCGATATTGGTTACCTCTAAGTTGGAGGGTCCTCCATGTCACCCTTGCCTCCCTCATAGAGGTTCCTTGAGTTTTTGTGAATCGCCGTCTCTCACTTCCCTTACCGAAGTGATTGAAGGGTCATGTCCCATTAATTCTTTGCTTATCATTATACTTTACATGCATGATACTTCTTTGACTAGACACATGCAATGATATGACTAAGTCCATAATTTTGACGGAAATCTGGCAGCATAACAGCTAGACCAGAGCTTCCCCAAAATGCCAATCATAAACTTTCAACCAATAGTTCATCATATTTACATCGTATCATCACACTCAGTATTCAATCATGAGACAAAGCTCAATCAAACTCATCATTCATCATGCCGAATGGCATCACCCATTCATATCCGAAAGGGGTTTATAGTTGTGCTTTTCTTTGCAAAGAATACTATGAATCATCAAACTATTTCTCGTGGTTACCCAGGAGAGAATCACATAGATAGGATATGTGTTTGTGGTCTTTTAGTTACTTAGTCCTCGTATGAAAGTATCCTTTACTTAAGTACATGTCTTATGGAACACTTGCTCAAATTAATTAAATCATGTGATTGTTTCCTTTCCTTGGGATAGTGCACTTAGTGATTCCTAGGTTCATGGTATGCTCAGAGGCTCTAATCATACTTCTGTTCCCAAGGAGTTCGAGATCCCTCTAATCTTTGGGTCATGACAACGCATAACCACATCATGAACCCAACAACACTAATGTTCACTAATCACCAAGGGTGACTTTTAACTTATTCAAGTTACAAAGTTTTAAACTTTTACTAATAACATACCAAGGTTTTACCATAAACATTATTAAAGTTGTCATTCTTTATAGAGTAGTCATAAAGTTTTATTCTTTATGAAAGTGAGTGCCTTTGACATTAAGTTCTTATCTTAAGATTGGATCTTTATGAAATAATAATACAAGTTACTAGCATTTTAGATAAAAAGTCTTGTTCTCTATAAAAGTTAACACCTTTTTGCATTGTTTTGGTTCAAGGTCTAAACTTCATGAACTAAATGTTACAAAACAACACTTGTATGACTTAAAGGTTTCATTCTTGATTAAAGTTTGAAACTTTATGAAAGGTCTTTTCTTTAAGGTTTGATTTTTAAGACATAAAGTAATAAGATATCATTTTATAACTCAAAAAGGCTTGTTATTCTAAAAAGCTTAGACTTTTTCATGTATCTTTGTCTTCAAAATAAAACAAAAGAAGACTTTATGATGGCACTAAAACTTGCGCTACTCTTTGTGCATCAAGAAGCAAACTTTTTGAAGTTTAGAGCTTTAGAATGTTCATAGTCTTATCAAATCATGAAAACATAAAAAGGTGAAGCTTTTTTAATCATTAACTTATCATAAAAAGAAAGGAACAACTTTAAGTAAGATACCAACAAGAACATATTTTTCTAAAAGAGGAAACTTAAGAACACATGAAGAACATCAAGAATACATTTTTCCAAAAGAGGAAACTTAAGAACACATGAAGAACATCAAGAACACATTTTTCCAAAAATGAAAACTTTGGCTCTTGAAGAGCATGAAGGATCTTCTCAAGCTTTCACTTAGAAATCTTGGTCATGAAAGAACCAAGCTCCAAGCTTTCTTGAGTAAACAAAATGAAAAAGATGAAGATCACTACCTTTCTTGAAGATGGCGCAAAAACAAGAGAGGAGGAAGAAGAAGATGATGGCTCCTCTTGATGATGATGGTGGCGATTTTGGCAAGAAGGAAGGAGAAGCTCTTGAGATCTTGTGACAATGGAGGTTGTAGTGTTTAGATCTTGTCTCCAAAGACCAAAAATGAGGTCTTTGAAGGGCTAAGTGAGTGGTGGAGAAAGGAAGAAGAAGATGAAGAAGGTGAAGAGAGTTTTAGAGAGAAGTTGGAGAATTTTGCTTGAAGAAAGAGAATAGGATGAGTGAAAATGAAAATGGATGAGGGAGGGAGAGAGAGAAAGTGGCATCCATGACTAAGGGAGGAGGGTGAGATATTTTGCTTAATTTTGTGTCATCTTGTGTTAATTAGTGATTAAGGGGACAAATGGGATGATGGGGAGACAAAGCATGGTCAAACTCTTACATAAAGTAGTCTTGTCTAATACTTTATGCTTTAATGACATCACTCTCTACTTTATTGTCTAGTTGACTAAATTTAAATTTAATCATGTGATTAAGTGCTCATACATATTAATTAAGGTGATTAAGCAAGGATTAGTGATTAACACATAAGAACACGATTAACAAAATTTAATCTTGCGATTAAGCTTAATAAACCTTAATTAAACTCGAGTAAGCTAATTAAGGGCGATTAGTGCTTAATTAAGCTATAAAGGCTTTGACTCGCTTAATTAGAGATTATCTAATCTCGATTAAGCATTCTTTTGACTCTTCTTATTTGAGTCAACCCCTTAATTAAGCCTTAATCTCATAATTTCTCATTAAGTGCCTAATTATTCAGGGTTACTGAGGTAATTTAGCACGACATGAAATTGAGGATGTTACAGCTGATGCCGTGGAGATGTATCACTATGTGGAACTTCAAGAGATGGTGCATCAAGCAATCAAGGTGGAGCAACAAGTAAAGAGGAGAAATAGAAGAAATTCTTCTAGTTCCAATTCAAGTCCTTGGAGAAACAACCCAAAGAAGGAGCAACCAATTGCAATTCAATCTAAAGAGGCTGAATCAAAGAAAAGTCAACCATCAACAAGCATTTCAAAGAACTGAGACATAAAGCGCTTTAAGTGTCTTGGATGGGGTCACATTGCATCTCAATGTCCTAACAAGAGAGCAATGATTTTGAAGGATAATAGAGAGGTAGAGACTGAGGAGGAGTTGATGCATCACCAGAGCATGAAAGTGAAGGTGAGGAAATTAGGCCTCATGATGGTGATTTGCTAGTTGTTAAAAGGATTTTAAATGTGCTGACCAAAGAAGAAGATGACGCACAAAAGGAAAACATTTTCCATACTAGATGTCTTGTTCAAGGAAAAGTATGTAGCATGATCATTGATGGAGGGAGCTGCACCAACGTGGCTAGCACAACTTTGGTGGAAAGATTGAATTTGAGCACATCGAAGCATCCTAGGCCATATAGGTTGCAATGGCTTAGTGATAATGGAGAATTGAAGGTGGACAAGCAAGTTCTAGTACCATTCACCATTGGAGATTATGTGGACGGGGTACTTTGTGATGTAGTCCCCATGGATGCTGCACACATACTTCTTGGAAGACCGTGGCAATTTGACCGCAAGGTAATCCATAATGGATACACCAACCGATTTTCACTTGTGCGCAACAAGAAGAAATTCACTCTTGCACCTTTGTCTCCAAGACAAGTTTTTGAGGTTCAAATGAAAAAGAGGCAGTCTAGAGAGCGTGAGGCATCCAATAAAATAGAGAGTGAAAAAGAGAAAGGTAAATACCAAGAGAGTGGTGAGCAAGAAAAAGAGATTAAACACATGAGTATCATTGCAAAAGAAAGTGAGATCAAGAAAGCTTGTTTTTCTCATCAACCTATGCTTGTACTTTTGTACAAGGAGGCTTGTTTAAACTCTAACATTGATCAAACTTCTTTGCCTAGTTCTTTTGTATCTCTTTTGCAGGAATTTGAGGATGTGCTCCTGGATGAAGTTCCAAGTGGTTTGCCACCCTTGAGAGGAATTGAGAATCAAATTGATCTCATTCCCAGTGCTATACTCCCTAACAGGCTAGCCTATAGAACTAATCCCGAGGAAGCAAAAGAACTTCAAAAACAAGTTGGAGAGCTAATGGAAAAAGGATGGGTGAGGGAAACCATGAGTCCTTGTGCTGTACTTGTTATTCTTGTACCAAAGAAAGATGGATCATGGAGGATATGTACAGATTACAGAGCCATCAACAAAATCACTGTAAAGTATAGACATCCAATTCCTAGACTAGATGATATGCTTGATGAATTGCATGGTTCTTGCTATTTTTCCAAAATTGATTTGAAAAGTGGTTATCATCAAATTAGGATTAAAGAAGGGGATGAATGGAAAACAGCTTTCAAAACTAAATATGAGTTGTATGAATGGTTAGTTATGCCTTTTGGTTTAACTAATGCTCCTTGTACATTCATGCGCCTCATGAATTATGTTTTGCATGCTTTTCTTGGAAAATTTGTGGTTGTTTACTTTGATGATATCCTCATCTATAGCAAGAGTTTAGGTGAACATCTTGAGCATTTGAGGTGCGTCTTACTTGCACTGCGAAAAGAGAGGTTGTATGCTAATTTGAAAAAGTGTTCCTTTTACACTCAACAAGTAAACTTTCTTGGATTCATTGTTAATTCTAGAGGGATAGAAGTGGATGAAGAAAAAGTGAGAGCAATTAGCGAATGGCCTAAACCTAAGGGTTTGAGTGATGTGAGGAGTTTTCATGGGCTAGCTAGTTTTTATAGGAGGTTTGTCAAGAATTTTAGTACACTAGCTGCACCATTGACTGAAGTTATGAAGAAAAATGTTAGTTTCAAATGGGGATAAGAGCAAGATATGGCTTTCAATACCCTTAAAGAAAAATTGAGTAGAGCACCTTTACTTGTCTTACCCGATTTTTCTAAATCCTTTGAAATTGAGTGTGATGCTTCGGGTATAGGTATAGGGGCTATTTTGATGCAAGAAGGTAGGCCTATTGCGTATTTTAGTGAGAAATTAAGTGGAGCTAAACTTAATTACTCCACTTATGACAAAGAGTTGTATGCTTTGGTGAGAACTTTGCAGGTTTGGCAACATTATCCTTGCCGAAAGAATTTGTGGTACACACAGATCATGAATCCTTGAAACATTTAAAGGGACAAGGAAAGGTAAACAAAAGGCATGGTAATTGGATTGAATTTCTGGAACAATTCCCTTATGTGATCAAATACAAGCAACGGAAAGACACTCTACTACTAATCACTCACCTTTTGAAGTAGTCTACGATTTTAATCCTTTGACTCCATTAGATTTAATTCCTTTGCCAATGAGAGAGCAAGGTAATCTAGATGGCAATAAAAAAAAAGCTAAATTTGTCAGGCAATTCCATGAGAAGGTGGGACAACAAATTGAGAAGAAAACATGGCAGTATGCTCATCAAGCCAACAAAGGGCGCAAGAAGGTGACTTTTGAGCCAAGAGATTGGGTTTGGGTTTACATGAGGAAGGAGAGGTTTCCTGCCCAAAGGCATTCCAAGCTACAACCAAGAGGAGATGGACCTTTCTAAGTGATTGAAAAGATTAATGACAACGCATACAAGCTTGATTTTCCAGGTGAGTATCAAGTTAGTGCTACATTCAATGTAATTGATCTATCCTCGTTTGATGCAGGTGATGAGCTTGATTCGAGGACGAATCCTTTTGAATCAACAACTAGCATAAACCTAGATTGCCTTGCACTTTCAAGGTGGAAGTTTAGGGCTGTGTCAATCAGAAATGGATATAGACGCGACACTCAAGAGAAGATGAGAAGGTGAGTGATAAGTCTTGTTTTGATCGCCACAAGTTGCCTTGATAAGATCTATAGTTCTTTGCCCAAGAACAAAAGGGAAGTTCTAATAATTGCGAGAAAACTCAAAAGAAGCCTATTCAAAATCTATCTTGTGTTTGTACATTGAGTTCCTATTTGTAATATGAAGGTTACTGCACATTGAGTTGCAGCCTCTACACATTCCACTAAGCATTAAAGTCCCGCTAACATTGAAAACACAAGTAACTGACCCACTATCTATCATAATTGCCTAGGAACTCTTCAAATACTTGAAACTGACTTTGAAAACAACTGAAAACCTTCTGAAATTGGAGCCATTGAATGGTGCACGAAAACTACAAGAAAATAAGACAAATTACACCTAACTAAAACTAATTTTTCCAGCCCAATCTGTTTCCAACTTGATCACTCGAATTGGGCTTAATCTTGGGTCTTCAAGTGACTTCTTCATGTTGGACTAGGCTATTCTTCAAGCTGAATAAGATTGGTCCATTTTGGAAGCTCAGGCTCAATTGGATTGGTCTTGGTCTTTGCTTCCAGGACTAAGCGTTGCAAAGCTTCTTTTAGCCTTTTTGCTCTAGCTCTGGTCATTGGGTCATCCATGCCTTGCAACTGATCTTGAACATTATTGGCCTTGGTTGAATTCTCATCATTAAGTCAAATGATATGATTCAGTTTTTCATTGAGTTGAATGGGTTTGAATCAACAACTAGCATAAACCTAGATTGCCTTGCACTTTAAGGGTGGAAGTTTAGGGTTGTGTTAATCAGAAATGGATATAGACGCCACACTCAAGAGAAGAGGAGAAGGTGAGTGATAAGTCTTGTTTGGATTGCCACAAGTTGCTTTGATAAGATCTATAGTTCTTTGCCCAAGAACAAAAGGGAAGTTCTCACAATTGGGAGAAAACTCAAAAGAAAGCTATTTAAAATCTATCTTGTGTTTGTACATTGAGTTCCTATTTGTAATTTGAAGGTTACTGCACATTGAGTTGCAGCCTCCACACATTCCACTAAGCACTAAAGTGCCGCTAACATTGAAAACACAAGTAACTAATCCACTATCTATCATAATTGCCCAGGAACCCTTGAAATACTTGAAACTGACTTTGAAAACAACTGAAAAGATTCTGAAATTGGGGCCATTAAAAGGTGCACGAAAACTGCAAGAAAATAAGACAAATTACATCTAATTAAAACTAATTATTCCAGCCCAATCTGTTTGCAACTTGATCACATGAATTGGGCTTCATCTTGGGTCTTCAAGTGAATTCTTCATGTTGGACTTGGCTGTTCTTCAAGCTGAATAAGATTGGTCCCTTTTGGGAGCTCATGCTCAATTGGATTGGTCCTGGCCATTGCTTCCATGACTAGGCCTTGCAAAGCTTCTTTTAGCCTTTTTGTTCTAGCTCTGGTCAGTTGGCCATCCATGCCTTGCACTTGTTCTTGAACATTATTGGCCTTGGTTGAATTCTCATCATCAAGTCAAATGATATGATTCAGCTTTTGATTGAGTTGAATGGTTTTGAATCAACAGCCAGCCTAAACCTAGATTGCCTTGCACTTTCAGGGTGGAAGTTTAGGGCTATGTTAATCAGAAATGGATTTAGGTACCACACTCAAGAGAAGATGAGAAGGTGAATGATAAGTCTTGTTTTGATCGCCGCAAGTTGCCTTGATAAGATCTATAGTTCTTTGCCCAAGAACAAAAGGGAAGTTCTCACAATTGGGAGAAAACTCAAAAGAAGGCTATTCAAAATCTATCTTGTGTTTGTACATTGAGTTCCTATTTGTAATTTGAAGGTTACTGCACATTGAGTTGCAGCTTCCACACATTCCACTAAGCACTAAAGTGCCGCTAACATTGAAAACACAAGTAACTAACCCACTATCTATCATAATTGCCCAGGAACTCTTGAAATACTTGAAACTGACTTTGAAAACAACTGAAAAGATTCTGAAATTGGGGCCATTAAAAGGTGCACAAAAACTACAAGAAAATAAGACAAGTTACACCTAATTAAAACTAATTATTCCAGGCCAATCTGTTCGCAACTTGATCACTCAAATTGGGCTTCATCTCGAGTCTTCAAGTGATTTCTTCATGTTGGACTTGGCTATTCTTCAAGTTGAATAAGATTGGTGCATTTTGGAAACTCATGCTCAATTGGATCGGCCTTGGTCTTTGCTTACATGACTAGGCCTTGCAAAGCTTCTTTTAGCCATTTTGCTCTAGCTCCGATCCTTGGGCCATCCATGCCTTACAATTGATTTTGAACATTATTGGCCTTGGTTGAATTCTCATCATTAAGTCAAATGATATGATTCAGCTTTTGATTGACTTGAATGGTTTTGAATCAACAACTAGCATGAACCTAGATTGCCTTGCACTTTTAGGGTGGAAGATTAGGGCTGTGTTAATTAGAAATGGATATAGACGCGACACTCAAGAGAAGATGAGAAGGTGAGTGATAAGTCTTGTTTTGATCGCCACCAGTTGCCTTGATAAGATCTATTGTTCTTTGCCCAAGAATAAAAGGGAAGTTCTCACAATTAGGAGAAAACTCAAAAGAAGTCTATTCAAAATTTGTCTTGTGTTTGTACATTGAGTTTCTATTTGTAATCTGAAGGTTACTGCACATTGAGTTGCAGCCTCCACACATTCCACTAAGCACTAAAGTCCCGCTAACATTGAAAACACAGGTAACTGACCCACTATCTATCAGAATTGCCTAGGAACTATTAAAATACTTGAAACTAACTTTGAAAACAACTGAAAAGCTTTCGAAATTGGAGCCATTAAAAGGTGCACGAAAACTACAAGAAAATAAGACAAGTTACACCTAATTAAAACTAATTATTCCAGCCCAATCTGTTTGCAACTTGATCACTCGAATTGGGCTTCATCTTGGGTCTTCAGCTGATTTCTTCATGTTGGACTTGGCTATTCTTCAAGCTGAATAAGATTGGTCCATTTTGGAAGCTCATGCTCAATTGGATCGGCCTTGATCTTTACTTCCATGACTAGGCCTTGCAAAGCTTCTTTTAGCCTTTTTGCTGTAGCTCTAGTCATTGGGCCATCCATGCCTTGCAATTGATCTTGAACACTATTGGCCTTGGTTGAATTCTCATCATTAAGTCAAATGATACGATTCTGCTTTTAATTGAGTTGAATGGTTTTGAATCAAAAACTAGCATAAACTTAGATTGCCTTGCACTTTCAGGGTGGAAGTTTAGGGCTGTGTTAATCAGAAATGGATATAGACGCGACACTCAAGAGAAGATGAGAAGGTGAGTGATAAGCTTGTTTTGATCGCCACAAGTTGCCCTGATAAGATCTATAGTTCTTTACACAAGAACAAAAGGGAAGTTTTCACAATTGGGAGAAAACACAAGTGAAGTCTATTCAAAATCTGTCTTGTGTTTGTACATTCAGTTCCTATTTGTAGTATGATGGTTAGTGCGCATTGAGTTGCAGCCTCTACACATTCCACTACACGTTAAAGTCGCGCTATCATTGAAAACACAAGTAACTGACCCACTATCTATCATAATTGCCTAGGAACTCTTAAAATACTTGAAACTGACTTTGAAAACAACTGAAAAGCTTATGAAATTGGAGCCATTAAAAGGAGCCCGAAAACTACAAGAAAATAAGACAAATTACACGTAATTAAAACTAATTTTTCCAACGCAATCTGTTTCCAACTTGATCACTCGAATTGGGCTTTATCTTGGGTCTTCAATTGACTTCTTCATGATGGACTTGGCTATTCTTTAAGTTGAATAAGATTAGTCCATTTTGGAAGCTCATGCTCAATTGGATTGGTCTTGGTCTTTGCTTCCATGACTACGCCTGGCAAAGCTTCTTTTCTCCTTTCTGCTCTAGCTCTGGTCGTTGGGCCATCCATGCCTTGCAATTGATCTTGAACATTATTGGCCTTGGTTGAATTCTCATCATTAAGTCAAATGATATGATTCAGCTTTTGATTGAGTTGAATGGTTTTGAATCAACAACTAGCATAAACCTAGATTGCCTTGCACTTTCAGGGTGGAAGTTTAGGGCTGTGTTAATCAGAAATGGATATAGACGCGACACTCAAGAGAAGATGAGAAGGTGAGTGATAAGTCTTGTTTTGATCGCCACAAGTTGCCTTGATAAGATCTATTATTCTTTGCCCAAGAATAAAGGGGAAGTTCTCACAATTGGGAGAAAACTCAAAAGAAGTCTATTCAAAATCTGTCTTCTGTTTATACATTGAGTTCCTATTTGTAATCTGAAGGTTACTGCACATTGAGTTGCAGCCTCCACACATTCCACTAAGCACTAAAGTCCCGCTAACATTGAAAACGCAAATAACTGACCTATTATCTGTCAGAATTGCCTAGGAACTCTTAAAATACTTGAAACTGACTTTGAAAACAACTGAAAAGCTTCTGAAATTGGAGCCATTAAAAGGTACACGAAAACTACAAGAAAATAAGACAAGTTATACCTAATTAAAACTAATTTTTGCAACTCAATCTATTTCCAACATGATCACTCGAATTGGGCTTCATCTTGGGTCTTCAATTGACTTCTTCATGATGGACTTGGCTATTCTTCAAGCTGAATAAGATTAGTCCATTTTGGAAGCTCATGCTCAATTGGATTGGTCTTGGTCTTTGCTTCCATGACTAGGCCTTGCAAAGCTTCTTTTATCCTTTCTGTTCTAGCTCTGGTCGTTGGGCCATCCATGCCTTGCAATTGATCTTGAACATTATTGGCCTTGGTTGAATTCTCATCATTAAGTCAAATGATATGATTCAGCTTTTGATTGAGTTGAATGGTTTTGAATCAACAACTAGCATAAACCTAGATTGCCTTGCACTTTCAGGGTGGAAGTTTAGGGCTCTGTCAATCAGAAATGGATATAGACGCGACACTCAAGAGAAGATGAGAAGGTGAGTGATAAGTCTTGTTTTGATCGCCACAAGTTGCCTTGATAAGATCTATTATTCTTTGCCCAAGAATAAAGGGGAAGTTCTCACAATTGGGAGAAAACTCAAAAGAAGTCTATTCAAAATCTGTCTTCTGTTTATACATTGAGTTCCTATTTGTAATCTGAAGGTTACTGCACATTGAGTTGCAGCCTCCACACATTCCATTAAGCACTAAAGTCCCGCTAACATTGAAAACGAAAGTAACTGACCTATTATCTATCATAATTGCCTAGGAACTCTTAAAATACTTGAAACTGACTTTGAAAACAACTGAAAAGCTTCTGAAATTGGAGCCATTAAAAGGTACACGAAAACTACAAGAAAATAAGACAAGTTATACCTAATTAAAATTAATTTTTGCAACTCAATCTATTTCCAACATGATCACTCGAATTGGGCTTCATCTTGGGTCTTCAATTGACTTCTTCATGATGGACTTGGCTATTCTTCAAGCTGAATAAGATTAGTCCATTTTGGAAGCTCATGCTCAATTGGATTGGTCTTGGTCTTTGCTTCCATGACTAGGCCTTGCAAAGCTTCTTTTATCCTTTCTGTTCTAGCTCTGGTCGTTGGGCCATCCATGCCTTGCAATTGATCTTGAACATTATTGGCCTTGGTTGAATTCTCATCATTAAGTCAAATGATATGATTCAGCTTTTGATTGAGTTGAATGGTTTTGAATCAACAACTAGCATAAACCTAGATTGCCTTGCACTTTCAGGGTGGAAGTTTAGGGCTCTGTCAATCAGAAATGGATATAGACGCGACACTCAAGAGAAGATGAGAAGGTGAGTGACAAGTCTTGTTTTGATCGCTACAAGTTGCCTTGATAAGATCTATTGTTCTTTGCCCAAGAATAAAGGGGAAGTTCTCACAATTGGGAGAAAACTCAAAAGAAGTCTATTCAAAATCTGTCTTCTGTTTATACATTGAGTTCCTATTTGTAATCTGAAGGTTACTGCACATTGAGTTGCAGCCTCCACACATTCCATTAAGCACTAAAGTCCCGCTAACATTGAAAACGAAAGTAACTGACCTATTATCTATCATAATTGCCTAGGAACTCTTAAAATACTTGAAACTGACTTTGAAAACAACTGAAAAGCTTCTGAAATTGGAGCCATTAAAAGGTGCACGAAAACTACAAGAAAATAAGACAAATTACACCTAATTAAAACTAATTTTTCCAACTCAATCTATTTCCAACTTGATCACTCGAATTGGGCTTCATCTTGGGTCTTCAATTGGCTTCTTCATGATGGACTTGGCTATTCTTCAAGCTGAATAAGATTAGTCCATTTTGGAAGCTCATGCTCAATTGGATTGGTCTTGGTCTTTGCTTCCATGACTAGGCCTTGCAAAGCTTCTTTTATCCTTTCTGTTCTAGCTCTGGTCGTTGGGCCATCCATGCCTTGCAATTGATCTTGAACATTATTGGCCTTGGTTGAATTCTCATCATTAAGTCAAATGATATGATTCAGCTTTTGATTGAGTTGAATGGTTTTGAATCAACAACTAGCATAAACCTAGATTGCCTTGCACTTTCAGGGTGGAAGTTTAGGGCTCTGTCAATCAGAAATGGATATAGACGCGACACTCAAGAGAAGATGAGAGGTTGAGTGACAAGTCTTGTTTTGATCGCTACAAGTTGCCTTGATAAGATCTATTTTTCTTTGCCCAAGAATAAAGGGGAAGTTCTCACAATTGGGAGAAAACTCAAAAGAAGTCTATTCAAAATCTGTCTTCTGTTTATACATTGAGTTCCTATTTGTAATCTGAAGGTTACTGCACATTGAGTTGCAGCCTCCACACATTCCACTAAGCACTAAAGTCCCGCTAACATTGAAAACGCAAATAACTGACCTATTATCTGTCAGAATTGCCTAGGAACTCTTAAAATACTTGAAACTGACTTTGAAAACAACTGAAAAGCTTCTGAAATTGGAGCCATTAAAAGGTGCACGAAAACTACAAGAAAATAAGACAAGTTACACCTAATTAAAACTAATTTTTCCAACTCAATCTATTTCCAGCTTGATCACTCGAATTGGGCTTCATCTTGGGTCTTCAGGTGATTTCTTCATGTTGGACTTGGCTATTCTTCAAGCTGAATAAGATTGGTCCATGTTGGAAGCTCATGCTCAATTGGATCGGCCTTGGTCTTTGCTTCCATGACTAGGCCTTGCAAAGCTTCTTTTAGCCATTTTGCTCTAGCTATGGTCATTGGGCCATCCATGCCTTGCAATTGATCTTGAACACTATTAGCCTCGGTTGAATTCTCATCATTAAGTCAAATGATATGATTCAGCTTTTGATTGAGTTGAATGGTTTTGAATCAACAACTAGCATATACTTAGATTGCCTTACACTTTCAGGGTGGAAGTTTAGGGTTGTGTTAATCAGAAATGGATATAGACGCCACACTTAAGAGAAGATGAGAAGGTGAGTGATAAGTCTTGTTTTGATTGCGACAAGTTGCCTTGATAAGATCTATAGTTCTTTGCCCAAGAACAAAAAGGAAGTTCTCACAATTGGGAGAAAACTCAAAAGAAGTCTATTCAAATCTGTCTTGTGTTTGTACATTGAGTTCCTATTTGTAATATGAAGGTTAGTGCACCTTTAGTTGTAGCCTCTACACATTCCACTAAGCATTAAAGTCCCGCTAACATTGAAAACACAAGTAACTGACCCACTATCTATCATAATTGCCTAGGAACTCTTAAAATACTTGAAACTGACTTTGAAAACAACTGAAAACCTTCTGAAATTGGAGCCATTAAAAGGTGCGCAAAAACTGCAAGAAAATAAGACAAGTTACACCTAATTAAAACTAATTATTCCAGGCCAATCTGTTTGCAACTTGATTACTCGAATTGGGCTTCATCTTGGGTCTTCAAGTGACTACTTCATGTTGGACTTGGCTATTCTTCAAGCTGAATAAGATTGGTCCATTTTGGAAGCTCATGCTCAATTGGATTGGTCTTGGTCTTTGCTTCCATGAGTAGGCCTTGCAAAGCTTCTTTTAGCCTTTTTTCTCTAGCTCTGGTCAATGGGCCATCCATGCCTTGCAATTGATCTTGAACATTATTCGCCTTGGTTGAATTCTCATCATTAAGTCAAATGATATGATTCAGCTTTTATTGAGTTGAATGGTTTTGAATCAACAACTAGCATAAACCTAGATTGCCTTGCACTTTCAGGGTGGAAGTTTAGTGCTGAGTTAATCAGAAATGGATATAGACGACACACTCAAGAGAAGATGAGAAGGTGAGTGATATGTCTTGTTTTGATCGCCACAAGTTGCTTTGATAAGATCTATAGTTCTTTGTACAAGAACAAAGGGGAAGTTCTCACAATTGGGAGAAAACTCAAAAGAAGTCTATTCAAAATTTGTCTTGTGTTTCTACATTGAGTTCTTATTTGTAATCTGAAGGTTACTGCACATTAAGTTGCTGCCTCTACACATTCCACTGCGCATTAAAGTCCCGCTAATATTGAAAACACAAGGAACTGACCCACGATCTATCATAATTGCCTAGGAACTCTTAAAATACTTGAAACTGACTTTGAAAACAACTGAAAAGCTTCTGAAATTGGAGCCATTGAAAGATGCATGAAAACTACAAGAAAATAAGACAAATTACACCTAATTAAAACTAATTATTCTAGCCCAATCTGTTTGCAACTTGATCACTCGAATTGGGCTTCATCTTGGGTCTTTAATTGACTTCTTCATGTTGGACTTGGCTATTCTTCAAGCTAAATAAGATTGGTCCATTTTGGAAGCTCGTGCTCAATTGGATTGGTCTTGGTCTTTGCTTCCATGACTAGGCCTTGCGAAGCTTCTTTTAGGCTTTCTGCTCTAGCTCTGGTCATTGGGCCTTCCATGCCTTATAATTAATCTTGAACATTGTTGGCCTTGGTTGAATTCTCATCATTCCCTCCCTCTTGAAAAGGATTCGTCCTCAAATCAAGGTCATCACCTGCATCAAACAAGGATAGATCACTACGGTCGTACTTTCCTTGAGATACCTGATGTGCAGCTGTATTACGAACCGATGTTCAACTCGCTATACATAGTTGGCTCTTGCCGTTTCCATCTTTACCTTTTTAGTCATAGAGACTTTGCAATTCCCCTGTTTCACCTCGCGTTTGACCCTGCTGTTCCATATTTTGCCATCCTTCTACATGTAGCACACCCTGCACTTCCTCTACCACCTGCAGCATCCACAGCTCCTCTACTAGCTTCCCCTCCACGAACGGTCCCGGATATTCCGCTTAGCTCTAAGGTCGAACCCTCCGAGACTACTGATTCACCCTCCTCTTCCTCTAGACTTGATGTAGACTATGCTCCAACTGGGCCTAGTATGCCCAATAGCTACTAGATGGAGCATGTAACGTCCTCCTTTGTGCAGCACTATGCTTAAGTCATAGTACCACACTTAGGAGTCGTTACGGTTACCTGAGCGGATCTTATCTAACAGCAACTCCAGTCGTCTTTGAAAACTTCTTGAACTATCTGGAGATAACACGGAAATAAACATAGGAGTGAGAATTATAAATTCTCAGTAGGATTCCTTAAACTACCATATGTCGTGTCATCATTATTATCTCTAGCTGCTTCGATTTATTATGAAACTGTGAGCGTGTTTAGTAGGCTATTCAGTTTTATAGTTTGAAAATATATTGTCCGAAGCAGAGTTTATTTTATTTCATGCATTTGAGTCACATTGGCAATATTCCATAATGAGAATAATAATCATCGCATGAGTAGATAGAACAGTCTCAGCATCAATAAAACATGGGATATAATTATGCAAATACTCATATTTGAATTCATGCGCATGCACTGGTGCCTTCCTTTAGCTTTCTTTGCTTTCTTTCCTTGGCACACCTAGGCGTTATATATCGCCGTCCCTAGGGTGCTTGCATATGTTTAATCTTTATTCTTTACTGCCCTTGGATAGTCTGATTTGGGAGTGAGCTCGTCAGCTCAACTCGTGACCATCATCACACAGACTAACCCACAAGGGGACCCATGTGCCTCTAGTCTTGGAGGGATCTCATTTTGGCCACGTGCCTCTAAATTGAAGGGATCTCTCTTGGGCATGTGCCTCAAGAATAGAGGGATCTCAGCTAACCACTTACCTTCAATGTAGAGGAATCTTATCTGACTATGTGCCTCCAAGGTAAAGGGATCTCATAGTTTTATACTGCCTTCACAAGGAGGGATTCAATATGCCACTGCCTCCAAGGGAAGGGAACCACATCTTATCTTTTAATTGCCTTTATAAGGAGGGATCTCATAACTGTCTCCAAGTAAAGGGATTCACATTTAATATGTTCATATTATTTCGACCTCATACATAATTATGCATGGACATGTGGAATGTACTCATATATATGCTTCATCATTTACTTTCATATACTTCATATTATACTTAAATCATTCTTAACACATCAATATTGATAACCTCCTTACATTTCTACCAAATATTTCAGCAGCATAACGGATCATATCCACTTCCTTATGAATAGTGTCAGATAGCTAGGAAACTTTAATCAAATAGCAAACCCAAGATGGAATATTATAATCATACCAAGAATATAGTAATTTCATTAGGTGCAAGTTTTAGGGTCTTAAGCCTTAATCTATCTCACAAGCTTTTAACTTCTATTGATGTTCCCGAGTTTTATGTCATGACCGATTTCCGAGTTCCGAGATAATATTAGTCTCATATGTAAGGTTAATGTCTTGATTCCAACCTTCCGGGGTTGTATTAAAGACCTTAGACTTCCGGTTTTAAGTATCTTAGGTTCTATATTCTCGTCCTTGACTTTAGATTTCAAGTGATTTCTGAAATCTGATCTTAAGCCATAATCAGTCTTTCAACACTTTTATCAATGTTTCCTAAGTTTTGAGTTCCGGCATTAACCATTTCTGATCAAGTTTGCTATTTACCAATTCCCGAGTTTAGGCATTAACTATACCTGATCGGGTTTGCTATTTACTAAATCCCGAGTTCAACGTTAAGTGCACCATTCCGAGTTCAACCTTAAGTATATCATTCTGAGTTCAACCTTAAATTTTCCAGACCTAGTCCTCTGTCTGCTAAGTTCCGGGGTCAACCGAAAGTATACTGGACCTAGCTCTCTATCTGCTAGATTTCTGAGTTCAACATCTCCGAGTTCAACTTAAGTTAATTGTATTTCATCCCAGACCACCCTACTTCTAACCAAAATTACACCCTTATAAGGGAAAATTCACCAAAAATAGAAATCTGGGTGGAATTATATGAAATTTATATCTCTATAAAGCTAACAGAGCAAGCTTTCAAATGAAATAATTTGCATATTATTTGAATGAGTATATTTTGATATATAAGCCCTAAAACTTGACCTTCCTGAATTACCTTATTTTGGCCTAATTTGGACATAGGGGCAACTTCCTCGAATCACTGGGAACAAATGGCATCATAACAAACTCCAAATTTGATTATGAAATGTTCCCCTATGTGTAAGCTTTCTAACAAAGTTAGTTTCACTCAATTTGGAGTTGTATAGGGTGAGTTACACATTTCTTAATTCACACTGCCCGAATGAAAGTCCTAATTCCTAGGTCAAACTTCAAAAATTCATATCTCTCTCAATACTAATCCAATGCCCTTATATGATATATGTATATAAAGCCCTGGATGTGTAGTTTCAATAAAATTAGATTCATGGAGTTTGAATGGCTGTAGGCAGAGCCGTATACTCCGCCGTATAGATTGCCAAGGAAAAACTCTAATAGCTACTTGAGTTTTCTCCTTTCTTCAAGTTCTTTCATACCAATTCTATTTTCAATCATAAAACACATGTAAAATCAGCCATAAAACATCATCATCACTCCACATATCATTAGTAGCATAAGATATACAAGACCCACACACAACTCCAAACCAAGGAAAATAAGAAGAGAAGTAGGATTCCTACCTTGCCTAGTTGAAATCTTGTCGATTTGGTGCCTTAGATGGAAGCAAATTTTGATGAGACTTGAAGAGGGGATGAAGATGGAGTGAAAATGAGAGTGAGGAGAAGAGAAATGAGGAGAGTTCCAGCAGCTAGGTTGGTCAAATGTTTCAAGGAGAGAAGGAAAGAAAAGGTGAAGATTTTTGAAGCAACTTCACTTTGATTGGTGGACTTCACCTTACCTTCTAATTTGGCTTGACTTCCCATCCTCAATGGCTGATCAAGGTTCCACATGAGGGGGTATCTTGGCTAAATCTTGGCCATCCATTATAGGATTCTCACAGTATAACTTTTATTGATCCGGTTCTAATAGTCTTAAATACCGAAATCTTACCGATTTCTCTTAAATCGGTAAACCGATTTTAGAAGAATCCTATGAAGTTTCCTATGGTTCTAATCTAATTTCATTATAACTAATCATCTTAAATCACACTTAATTAGTTTTAAGTGAATACTAAATCGAATCCTAATTAATCACAATTATTTGCCAAAAATCGAACACTTCGATTAAATTAAAATTTTTTGGGTGTTACAGAGCAGACTCAGACCAGTAGACCATGTTGTACAGTATGGTCCTCTTTTGGTGGTGTGCAACATTAGGCCATAGACTTAGTCATATATATGCAGTTAGTTAGATTCCACTAGTTTGAAATGTCCTCTGAAGACCCTGTAGGATTCCAATTCACTAACACGGGCCATATATCTTTTTGGTGTATACTGGCCTAGCATATGTATCCATCTTTTGCACTTGTACAAAAGCTGAAGCTTTAGCTTTTGATATATATATATATATATATATAGTGGATGTTATACTACTTTACCCTATCTTTTCTGTTATGTTATTTATTTATTTATAATGCTTTGCAATGCCGATCATGCTTCTTATATATGAAGCACTGCGTCTTCTATTTAGATACTCCTTGCGACCTAAGGTATATTTCGTTAAGGTAAAAAGACAAACGGAATACTAACACAGTAATGCAACTACTAAGTTACAAGCTATGACTTAAGCATAATATTAAAGTAGTAGAGTGTTATAACCTCTGAAACAGAGCTCCATAAACTGCATATACTCATCTTCATGCCCATTTCCATATTCATTACAATTCCTATTGCCATTACCATTTCCATTTCCATTTTCCATCTGTTAGGCCATGAGAGTGGTGGCAACAGCTTGCTCCCTAACTACCCTTGCCATAACTCTAAAGCACTCCACCACGTCCTCGTTCGTTGCAGCTTCATTCCTAGTACGTTTGTGGCTTGCCATTTGGTTCTTGCACATCGAACAATAACCATTGAATTGATTAAGCTCAAATAATGCTAAGTGTGGCGGTAACCAATTGCATACACCACTAAACGGTCATGCATTTCTGACTCCTATAGCCTATCATACAAATAAGTCTCATGGCATGACATAACTATCAAACATGGAATTATACTTAGAAGCATAGTCAGTCCCATCCTCATGCTTTATTAAGATAAATTACTTTGATACCAAAATGTAATACCCTAGTAGTTCCAACACATGCTTAAGTCGCATTTGGATTCTATTAGCTATTACTTTTTAGCTTTGTGGAAAAATTAACATTGTCTTTAAATTACTTTATTTGAAAATAAAAGGTAAATTTTTTTCAAAAATAAATTTTGAAAACGTGAGACTTGATTAAAATAATAATATATGTATGCAAAGCGCTAACGTAAGAAAGGCATTGATAATAGCGTGGAGATGATAAATGCAAATAATTATAAGACTTATCATAGTAATATAAATAATTAGCATTAATCACAAACTCCATAATTCAATAATATCATTGAGAAAAACACACAAGAAAATACCCTTTAAAATATCCATAAATAATTTCAACAATTACTGGACATCCAAAGAAAGCAAATACCCCCACAAAAACTCGACAGTAAGAAACTCAATGGCCACGCTCCCGACGACCATGCCCTCGAGGTGTAAATCCAATGTGGACTAGAACTACATGCACGTCTAGGACTATGTCGGGAGACTCGACAGGTTGCTGTAAATATCACTTCTAAAGGGTTTCGACTTTGTCACAACCATCCATGGGCCGTGACTGCGGCATAGGGAATTTTCATTCCTTAGCAAGCCTAACAAAAATGAAAAACATACATAAAAATTGATGGAGTTTCCCCTAAAACTAGGACATTCCCAATATACAAAACCTGCAAAAAAATTATCCAGACAATCCAGCACAGCTTAAACACAATTATACATACATACATACATACATACATACATACATATATATATATATATATATATATATATATATATATATATATATATATATATATATATATATATGTTTGAAAACATTTACATATATAAGGCTATCAATGAGCTAATTAGTCCACATGAAATTCAACAAAATATACACCTTTATTTTACAAATTGAAAATGAAAAGCAACAGCTTAATACTAGCCAACTGATAACCCAACAATTAGACCCTGCCTGTGTTTCAAGGAGCACTATAGCAAAATATACCATTCTTGACTATACATAGACATTCCAAAAAAAGAATCTTAGGCCTTTGAAGTGGGATAACCAGATGAGCAGAACTCTACTGAACAAGTAGGGCAAGAGCTATCTCTATAGCCAAGTCTGAAAAAGATAAGGAAACCACACAGTGAGTTATGAAAACTTAGTGAGGAATACTATGTTCATAATTAGTATGAGACAAGCCTTTTAGATTCAAAATGCTCAAAATACATAGATATAGTATAACATAATATGACTAAGGGGAAGGTTCTTGCTTAGAATCTATATCAAATCCTCTCCATATCTGAGTATTATGTATTGCCGTCCCTAGTGTGGTTTTCTTAATAAATCACCTTTGTGCGTTATGTATCGCCATCCCCAGGGTGTTCTTATTTGTTGCAAACACATCGGCCAAACATGCTGCGCTAGCAACCACCCTGCTAGCTAGGCTTTCAAGGTGCACCAGAGCTAATGCTAACTGCCATTAGCAAGCAGTTTCTGATACAGTTTCCTCTCCCTTTTTCCAAAGAAAACTTTCTAGTTCATCACTTCATGCATATACTAACTTTCAACAAGAATTTCCATTGATAGAATATGAACTCAATAACATAGTTATATAGCCTTGTCTCATACTCAACATGCATAATATCAAGTCTGAATTTACTAAGTGACTAATGAAATAAGAGCTTCAAGTGTAATTATATAAGTAAATACTTCCCAAATCTTAGAGATAAATTAGTTTATCAATTATTCCAAAAAATGGCAATATGAATGTACACATATACATATAACCATGCATAATTTTTACTTCAAGGTTAACTACAAATATAATATTCACTCACAATCAAGACTCCTAATTAGGAGCTCATTTGGGTAATGCCTCTTGGTCAGCTGATAACTCCTGGGTAGAATCCAAAGCTACAAAATGCACTAATCTATCATAATTAAACTTCTAGAAACCAAACATAATCTCAATCTACCCAAAAATCTCAAAATCCCCAATTGAAAACCTAATTATACATCTCAATAATCCCAAATCTAATTCTATAGGCTAAACAAACAATATATAGCTAGAAAGGGATAGAAAGTACTAAGAATTGACTTCACAACCTTGGAAGAAGGATTTGAGTAAGAGAGAAGTGATGGGTCACTTCTACTCTTCATTTTCTCTCACAATTAGAGGAGAGAGAGAGAAGCTTAACAGAGATGATGATGGTGATGATGAAGAAGAAGATGTGAGAGGATGGATTTGTGAGGAAATCCAAAGGGAAATATGATGGATTAATGAGGTATGTGAGGGTGGAGGGTTTTTAGAGAGAGGAAACCAAGTGAGAGAGTGTTTGAATGAAAAATAAGCAAGAGAGATCGAAACTCACTCAAAAGAATCGGACAGTGGGTGCCTAGGCAGCCATTTACCGGTGCCTAGGCGCCTAGTGGCCTGAAACGCCCTCACTTGTGCTAGCAGCGGGCGCCTGGGCGACGATTTCTACTGCCGGGCGCCCAAACCCCTTAAACCCAACATGTTGATAGCACTGCTGGTGCTTTGGGCACCCCTTAAATTTTTTTTGTTTTAAAGTTTCACACACATTCTAAGCATATATCTAATCCAATAACTTCTAAATACACAAAAATACTAATCTAAAAGATTATACCAGATCCTAAGGTATGACAGACTTAGATGAGTTCTATGCTTGAAGAGGCATCGCTGCTAGGATAGTAGAATCCGCGAACTAATCTATATGACCGATACCTTTGGAACAATGGGCTCAAGGGATAGCAGATCAAGAGACATAAGTCCTATCTCCGAGAAAGAAATGTACTATGGTAATGGCTTGGGCTCTAGAATTGGCTCTACTTCTAGCATGAGCTCATGCTCTGACAAGGCTGAGGGAGGCCGTAGGAACTTTGGAAGGTTCACAAGTTCAAAAGTAGGAGGAACCTCACCTACATTATTAATATGACCCATGTATAATAGCGTATAAGTCGTAGTGGTGGGCACAATCACTACGGCATCATGCGCTCTATCATAATACCACTAAATCTTCGGTGGCATCACAAAGTGCTCCATCGAGGATGCCATTCTCGTTTGGAGATGACAAGGAAAGTAGGATAAGAAATCGAGATTTTTCAGTCGGATTCAAACATGACAATTAACGTGGCACTGTTATCATCCCTAGCCACCTCGAGTTTATTATGAAATGGGGTACATACAATCAGTTCATTTAGTTAAGTTTGAAAATGTCATTAGTCGAAGTGGGCATAGAATGATAAAGCATAATCATCATGTTATAATGGTGCATACTAAGTTACAATACTAAAATAAAAATATATGCATATGCTTAATGCAACCTTAGTAACTGGATCTTAGGCCTTGTGTGTAACATTCTCCTAAGTATAGTACTATGCTTAAGTCATAGCACCACATTCAGGAGTTGTTCTTATTACCTGAACGGACCTTGTTTGACAGCAAGCTCTGGCCATCTTCAATATTTCTTTGAACTATCTGAAGATAATATGGAAATAAACATAGGATTGAGAATTTAAAATTCTCAGTAGGATTCTCTAAATTGTCACACATAGTGTCATTGTTATTATCTTCAGCTGCTTCGATTTATTGTGGAAAAAGTGAACATGTTATATAAATTATTCATTTTTATAGTTCAAAAACATATTGTCCAAAGCATAGTTCATTTTATTCGTACTTTTGCTAAACAAGGAAAGGATTTGAACATAAATACAGCAGAATAAATAACATGTATATATGAATGTAATTAATCTCTTAATAAGCAAAGAAAGGAATTGAAGAATATAGCAGACTAAAGGACAAAGAAATAATATGCAAATGTGAATGCAATGGGACTCTTGATACAAATGATTTGTTTTATTTTAACTTTCTTTACTTCCGTTCCTTAGCACTCATAGGCGTTACGTATCGCCGTCCAAATGGTGCATCCTTCACTTTCATTTTGCCTTTCTGTACCTGGTTCCCCAGAGGTGAATGACCTCTCTTACCCTTGGGTAATAGCCTACTTCTCAGGTCTAAGCTCGTACTTATACATGAGTGATAGGTTTACTTTCCTAGACACTTACACTGGCCTATTCCTCTTAAATCTGGTCGTGGGCTGGCCCAAGCCTTAGACAATACCGCTCTGGCCCATGCTAATTGGGTCTTGCCATACCTCATATGTTTGCGTTAGCTGGGTCTCTGCCATGCCTCACATGCTCATGCTAGCTGGGTCTATGCCATGCCTCACGTGGTAGCTCGGTACGTCCCTTTGCAAGTGCTTATAGTTTTCATTCTTCCCTTCCATATCTTATCATGCATGCTGATACTTTGCGCATTCATGTCTATGTTTCATGTCATGTGTCTCATGCCACCTCTCAAGCATACTTGCATGCATTCTTTCAAGCAAATAGAATTCACCTAACCTTTACATCATGATTAAATCAACTTGAATGACATGTGAACTTGCATGTATAACTTATTATGTGCATAAGTTCTGCTGGAAATTTTGGTAGCATAACGGATTAGGTCTGCTTCCCCGTGAATAGTGTCATCAACTAAAAACTCAGTCATAATAATATAACCAATACAATGTGTCAATCTTTCAACATTGATACAAATTCTGCAACATTCAAACTTAAGTTAAGTCCATGTATGTACTATAGTGTAAAATTCTTTAGATTGGGAATTCTACCAACTACATTTAGTTCTACCTGGTTTTGTAAATCAGGCCATAATTTTTACTTGACTCATTTAAATCTAAAATTTGAATGTGTTAAAGTATTATGTGTCTAGTTTTTAACCTCTTTGGTCCCATATGATTTTGATAAGTATAACTCAAGAAATTATGGATTTATCTAGGTCTATTCTGTAGCCAAGTATATTTACACATTGAAAAGTAAAAATTCACCAAAAATAGGAATCAAATTGGATATACACTAAACTTATATCCTATTAAATCTAATTGAATAGTTTTCATTTCCAACGAGTTTCATTTCCTTTGGATGAGCAGAGCTCAAGTTGTGAGCTCACCAAGTTGGGGGAAGTTGCCTACCTTGTCTTTGTCCCGTCAGGACATAGGGCAACTTGGATGAATTCCTAGGAGTAATGAGAATAAAATTTGATTATGAAATTTTTATGAAATGTTACTCTCTGTGTTTTCTTTCTAAGAAAATTCGTTTCACTTAAATTGAAGTTGTATAGGGAGAGTTATGCCCTACACAAGCCACTCTGGTTAGATCCAGATATAAAAATCTATAGTAAACTTCAAAAAATCATATCTCACTCAATACTAATCCAATGGCTTATAATTTATATGGTTTGAAAGCTTACAATGTCTAGTTCATCTAAAATTTGTTTCATCTTATTTTGATGTTTGTAGACGAATCCGTATGCTATGTAAGTATGAACACTATAGGGTTTCCTAGTTAAATTCACTTTGGTTGCTTGCTTCTTGGTTCTTTTACTAATTAATCAATCAAAACTTAATATATACCTAAAATTCTAGCCATAAACATATACATAGTGTAACATCCGAAGAATTTTATCCTTTTTAACCAAGTTGTCAGGTTTTTATCGAATAATTAAGGTTAATTAAAATTTGACTAAATATTTATTTAAGGTCAATTAATTAGCATTTAGAGAGATTAGAGATAAGGGAATTAGATTAGACGGTTTCATAGAATTTTTTCAAAACTGTTTCACCGATTTAAAAGAAATCGGTAAGATTTTGGTATTTTAAGCTGTCAGAACCGAATCAATAGAATTACGTATCCAAATTTTATGATTCTATGGCTGAATACTCAACCACATATTCACCCATTGGTGGCGCAAGAAAAGCTACAAAATGAAGAGATTTGGCTGAAATTTAGCCAAAAACCTTCAACCAATCAAAACTTAAGAGGCCAACTACTTTATTAAAGTTTGGGTCAGATTTTTTTTTCCTTTCTTTCAAGTAGAATTCATTCACCCTCTCCCTTTTGCATCCTCCTCCTTCTCTTCTCCCTTCAACACACTCCATCAAACCTTCAAGCTTTAACAAGATTCCTTCAATAAAAAGCCCAAATCTAGCAAGACTATGTAACACCCTCTATCATATAAGCCATGCTCGAGTCATGGAATTACATAAAAAGGTTGTCACAGTGCTAAAAAATTCTTTAAAATAGGGAAAATATAATACATGGCCCTTTTATTGTCCACTTTATTACTAACTACTAAACTCTAATACATAGAGAATAAAATAATTACACTTTAAAGGCAAATTGTGACCGACAGAGTAAACAGTGTGTACTTCCGACTAATCATTAGCTAGCTTCGATGGTCTCTTGATCTGGCTAGCGCTTGAGTCGTGCTCAATGAGCGGCCCTGCATTCCGTCTTGCACTGGATGTCCAACTTAGGTACTGGAATGTTTACGGAAAAGAAGAACATACAAGCAGGCAGTGAGAACCTAGGGTTCTCAGTAGGTAAATTTGAACAAAACTTATGATGTCATCATAAACATTCCAGCCGCTACGGTTTATTATGAAAATATGAGCATATATAAACAAATAGTGGTTCAATTTTAAGTTGAAAATACCCTTCTCGAAGCGGGTTATATTTTAACCATCACTTACCATATTATATTACAGACATAGAAATATGATTAGTATGATATGCTTCGACCAGAATCATGATAATAATAATATGACTTGATGAGATAACTAAGGATGCGCTCATAGATGCTTATGCTTGACTGTATGCAAGTGCACTTGACTTAATTCATATTTTTCTTTAGCTTGCAACTTGATCTTACTTTTCTATGCTTGGTCTCCCGGAGGTGAATGGCCTTTCTCACCCCTGGGCAATAGCACCTTTTTTGGTCCGAGCTCGTACCTATACATGAGTGACGGGTTTACTTTCCCCGACCCTCACACCGGTCTATTCCCACTAATCTGGTCGAGGGCTGGCCCAAGTCTTAGACAGTACCGCTCTGGCCCACGCTAGCTGGGTCTATGCCATGCCTGACGTGGTAGCTTAGTACGTCCCTCTTGAAAGTTCTTATCATCTTTCCTTTCCATATCTTATCATGCGTACAGATGCTTTGTGCATACATGAATATGCCTCATGTCTTATTTCTCATATCATATTCTAATTATACTTGCATGCATGGCATACATGAACATAACATGTGAATGTAATATATTCAAGGTATAATCTCTCATTGCATAAGCTCTCGTAACTCATATCATGCCTAAAATTCATCTTTGCTTGTACACATTTCCTAGTTTCCTAGACTTCTGCCGTAAATTCGGCAGCATAACGGATCAGCTCCGTTTCCCCATGAATAGTGCCAGTTCTCACAGACAATTCAATCATAGCAATATAATCAATTTAACACACATATATATCAATGTCAAACTGGCAATTCTCAACTCATACCTTATATGTTTTACTAACACTTGTGAAATCATCAATTGGGTCACTTTTGCCTATCTATTCAGATCTGCCCGAATTTCATATGATCCACCTCTATTTCTATTCAACTCATTTAAATCTAAAATTTTGATATGTCATAGCTCTATATGTCTACTTCCTAACCTCTTTGGCCCCATATCATTTTGATCCATATAACTCAAGATATTCAAATCTTACCTCAACCTGTTCAGTCACTAGCTCGAATTACACTCCTGGAAGTATAAATTCACTAAAAATCGAAACTAAGCTCAAATCATAGAAATTGCTCTCATATTGAAGCTAACAGGACAACCTTTCATTTGCCACAAGTTTCATTCCATTTGCGTAAGTATACCTCGAGTTATAAGTCCTGAAAGTCGACCTTCCTGAACTACTCTGTTTTGGCCTAGTTTGGATATAGAGTAATTTCCTCGAATTACTGGGAGCAATTGGAACCATAACAAACTTGGAATCTCATATTGGGATGTTCCCCTATGTGTAAGCTTTCTAACAAAGTTGGTTTCACTCAATTTGGAGTTGTATAGGGTGAGTTATGTCCTCCTCAAGTCACCCTGCCCGGAAGAAAGTCCTGAACCCTAGGTCAAACTTCAAAAATTCATATCTCTCTCAATACTAATCCAATAACCTTATATGATATATCCATGAAAAGCCCTAAATGTCTACTTTCATCTAAAAATGGTTTCATCGGATTTGACCGATTGTAGGCGGAGCCGTACACTCCGCCGTACGGACTGCCGTGGAATTCTTCATCCAGACAGCATACTGGTTCTTCTCTCCTTCTAATTTCCTCTTCTAACCGAAATTTTAACTCAAGATTTCCTATTAATCCTATCATACACATCCAATATATCATAAAATAATCATAAAAAAATAATCTTTCATGCATCCTTCATTTAGAGAAATTAAGATTAGAGATTGAATCCTACCTCTTTGGAGTGTGATCTTGAGTTAAGTGTTGAAGCTTGAATTATTAAGACCTGGCCAAGCTTGAAGGAGTGATGGAGTTAGGTGAGTGGAGAAGAGAAAAGAAAGCTGAAGTGAGGGAGAAGAGAGGGCACAGAAAATGGGTCTGAATGAGGGGAGAAGAAGGTGTTATATAGGCATGAGTGGTAGTCAACTTAGAGGGTTCTGATTGGCCTTAAAACACAAGGCTGAAATTCTGCCAACCTTCCCCTCTTTTGTGACAATTTGCTCTCCACGTCGCTCTAACAGTGGGACTCATTTCCAGTACATTCTGAAGATGACATCGGAACTCGTGCACTTCATGAGATGAAATCGGAACTCGTGGATGATTTGGAAACCAGCTCAAAGATCCGAACTCGAGCCCTTTCTAACTGAATTCCACTTTAATACGGGACCTCGTGACATTTTACTCGGAAGTCGGTACTTGCACCATTGTGTTAAACTATAACTTCTGAGGTCGGAAATCATGTACACTATTAAGGTTAGATCGAAACTCGGGTAAATTTTCTTTGAGACATGAAGTCGGATATCGTGGAATTACGTCATGTTGTTTGGACTTGAAGTCCAAGTCGGAAGTCGTGAAAATAGGAGGTCGGAAATTATACTCACTATACTTTAACTCGAATATTGGAACTCAGAAGCCACTCCAGTTAACTCGAAGCTAAAACATTAAGTCGGAAATCGGAAAGGCCATGAAGTCGGAATGAAGAACATGCTGGGATAAGGTCGGAAATCGTAAATTGGGCTGAAAACTGAAGACAAACTCGGAAATCGAAAATTGTTCCATTTCATGTGGAATTCGAGTACGAAGTCGGAAATCATAAAACTAATGAACTCGGAACTCGGAACTCGTTGTGGAGGTAAAATGGAATAATTTAGCGCAAAGAAAATTGGGATGTTACATTTTACCTCAGACTACCCTGTACTTAGCCATAAGTACACTCTCATAAGTGAAAATGCATTAAAAATAGAAATTTGGGTGAAATCATATGAAATTTATATCAAATTAAAGCTAACAAAACAACCTTTCAAATAAAATATTTCATATCATTTTCATGAGTATATATTGAGATATAAGCCCCGTAACTTGACCCTATTGGACTACCCTATTCCAACCTGGTTTGAACTTAAGGTGATTTCATTGATGTGCTGGGAATAATTGGCAAAGAATCTGACTCTAAACCTTTCATGGGATGTTCCCTTATATGTTAGCTTTCAAACAACATTAGTTTCACTCAATTTATAGTTGTGTAGGGTGAGTTACACCCTTCTCAACTCATACTAGGTCAAAATTCAAAAATTCATAACTAACTCTATATTAATCCAATGACCTTATATTTTATATGTATGGAAAGCCCTGAATGTCTAGTTTCATATAAAAATGAATTCATCAAATTTAAATAGCTGTAAACGGATCCATACACTCTGCCGTACAGACCATCGAGGGGAATACCCTAATAGCTTCTTGAATTCTTCTTGGATTCATGTTTTCCTTAAATCAATCCATCCAATCTTCAATTCAAATTCACATATACACCTTAAACCAACCTTAATTCATCATCCCCACCTATCACAACATCAGAATCATGGATGAACAAGGGACCCTAGGCAGCCCCAATTCAAAGAAAAGAAGGACAAAGTTGAGATTCCTACCTCAAATTGATGTAGAAACTAGCTAGATTTGAGCTCTTGGTGTAGGAAGTGGGTGGAGCTTAGAGATTTGAGGAAGAGGAAGTGAGGAAGAAGAAGAATGAAGGGAGAGAAGTTGGCATGAAGGAGAAGCACGAAAATGAGGGGAGTTGGAGGGGATTATAGAGTCTTAAAGCATGACAAATGAGTGGTGATTCATGGAGGCTTGGATGGTGTATATTGAGCCAAGTTTCTCCACTCTTTGGGCAGCCACTTGGTGCCACTTAGGTGGGGGAATAGTGGCTGAATTTTAGCCACTCTTTCTAGGGTTTCTAGTGTAGAATTCTATTGGTCTGGTTCTGGTGGTTTAAAATACTGAATCTCTACCAATTTCCTGCAAATCGGCAAAACGGTTTTGAAGAATTTTGTGAGGTTTTCTATAAGTATATTTTAATTCTTCTTAATCCTAATCTCTCTAATTAACTTCAAATCAACTCCTAGTTAATCTTTAATTAACTTTTAATTAACTTTACAAACTCAATAAAAATAAATAAATCAATTAACGGTGTAACTTAAATGTTTTGCAAATTTTGGGCCTTCTATTTTCTATTTTTCATGGTTAATGGTATTTTCGTAATTTTGAGCAAGTTTAGGGGCATCCCATGTCATTTTATATATGGATACCTCTATGGTTCAATCAACCGAGGTTTAGGTTTCTATGTTTTTGCTACGTAATTCTGCTTTGTTTAAAATCTTATTCTGCTGATTCTATTGATATAGATACCTAAATATCATTTTCTAAAAAGTTCAGGGGTAATTATAAAAAAGATCTTTAGGGTAAATATGTAATTACCAAAAGTTTTGGGCAAAGCGGCAAATAATTGAAATTTGCCCACAAACGTATTCATTATTTCTTATTACATTATATGGGCATATTACACTCGAGCGTGAATAGTGCACTCTAGCGTGGCTACGATAAATGTGGAAAGTCTGTTTTTCGAAGCAATCTTGTGGCAGAAAATCTTGGGGGCATTATTTAAAGGATTTGGATGACCTTTTTGACACCTTTTGACACTCTAAACACTAGAGGCAACCCTAGAGGAGAGACTTGAAGATTCAAGGAGTATTGTGGAGAGTTTTGTGAAGAATTGGAGACGTCCTTTGTAACATCCCCATATAACGCAATAGAAAATAATAACAACAAACTTTTGTTGTTGACCACCTTGCCCCTAATTTTTTTAGAAAATGATATTTAGGTTCCTATGTCAATAGAATAAGCAGAATAAGGTTTTAAACGAAGCAAAATTACGTAGCGAAAATGTACAAACCTAAACCTCGGCCGATTGAGCCACGGAGGCATCCATATGTGAAATGACATGGGATGCCCCTAGACTTATCCATAATTACGAAAATGCCATTGGCCTTGAAAAATAGAAACGGAAGGCCCTAAAATGTGCAAAACGTTTAATGTACACTATTAATCGATTTACTCGATTTTATTGAGTTTGTAGGGTTAATTAAAAAGTTAATTAGAGGTTAACTAGGAGTTGATTAGAAGTTAAATTAAAGAAATTCGGATTAAGATAGAAACTTATAAAAACCTCACAAAATTCTTCAAAATCGTTTTACTAATTTAAAGGAAATCGGTAGAATTACGATATTTTAAACTGTCGAAACCGAACCAATGGAATTACAAGCTTTAAACCCTATGAGTTAGGGCTGATTACTCAACCACAATAACACAAGAATGTGGCGCCATTTTGGCCACAACACATGAAGAAGCTTGGCTGAATTTCAGCCATACATGCTTCACCAATCACAACCTCTCATTCTAATTACTTCCATGCTTTTATAAACACAACTCCTCTCCTTCATTCAGCATTTTCTGTGCCTCCTCTCCTCTGCTCCAGCCCTCTCCTTCTCCTCTTCACTCACATAACTCCATCAAACTCTCAAGATCAATTAGGTTTTGCTCACCCACGCCCCAAAAATCAAGCAAATCCACATATAACAAAGGTAGAGGTTTAATTCTTGCACTAATTTTGTGGTCTTGGCTGGCTGAGGTTGGATTATTCTTACAATCTTTGATGTGTTAAATGAATGATTATGATGATATATGGCTGGCTTTTGGTTGTTTGTTTGGTTAAAACCGAATTGGAAGTAAGAAAGAATGAAAATAGGAATAGATGGAGGGCTGGAGAACCAAAAACCCTCGACAGTCCGTACGGCGGAGTGTACGGCTCTGCCTACAGTCGATTAAATTCTATGAAACCAATTTTAAATGAAACTAGACATCCAAGGCTTTCCATACATATATTATATAAGGCTTTTGGATTAGTATTGAGAGAGATATGAATTTTTGAATTTCAACCTAGGTTTTTGAGTCGGATTCTAGGCAGATTGGGTTCCTCAAGGTAGAACTCACCCTATACTACTTGAAAATGAGTCAAACTAACTTTGTTAGAAAGCTTACACATAGGAGAATGTCCCATAAAAATTTCAAAATTAGATAAGGTCCCGTTTGCTCCCAGTGATCCAAGAAAATTGCCCTATGTCCAAACCGAGCCAGAATAGGGCAGTTTAGAAATGTCAGAATTCGAGGCTTATAACTCGAGCCCTACTAAATCAATTGGGATGAAGCTTTGCCCTGTTAGCTTTAATATGAAACCAATTTCGTATGATTTGAATTAGTTTTCAATTTTTAGTGGATTTTTACTTTTAAGTGTTTGATTCTAGCCAGCCACTAGGCAGGCCGGGATAAACTCTAAATATCTTGAGCTATAGATATCGAAATTAAATGGGACCAAAGAGGTTAAAAACTAGACACATAACACTTTAATATATCCAAATTTGAGGTCCAAATGAGTTAAATAGAAGTAATGGCTTGAATGATAAAAATCAGGTTGGTTGATTATGCTGAGGCAGAAACTCTGCCTTGATGAGTTTAATGCTGTTATGGGTTCCATATTGAAATATGTGTGTAATGTTGTGACCTTTATGATAAATTGATGTTCTGATGTACTGGCACTATTCATGGGGAAGCGGACTAATTCCATTATACTGCCGAATTTTCGGTAGAATTGTAAGAAGGTTATAAACACTTGTATGTTATGAATAGGTATGTAGAAGACATGTATGTAAGGATATATGAACGTAAGCGATGAAGCATATACATGAGTGCATTCACTATGTCTATTCATGATTATGTATGCGAATGAAAGGATAGAAATATATAAAATGAGATCCCTCCAAGACTGGAGGCACGTGAATCCCTTTGTGGGTCAGTACTGTGTGACGAATCAGACTACCCAAGGACAGTAAAGAATAAAGATTAAAGCATGTGCAAGCATCCCACTCACATGAGGCATGGCATTGACCCAGCTAGTGTGAGTATCAGGACAGAACTTACATGAGGCATGGCAAGATCCAGCTAGTGTAAGTACCGAATGAAGGTCCCACACCCTAAGGAATGTGACATGGTGATCACATTCTAATGGAGTATGACATGGCGATCATACTCTGGGATGTGACAGGAAGAATATATTCCTAAGGAATGTGACATGGCGATCACACCCCGATGGGGTATGACATGGCGATCATACTCTGGAACATGGCATGATGACTACATCCTAAGGAATGTGACATGGCGATCACACTTCGATGGAGTATGACATGGCGATCATGCTCTGGAATGTGCATAACAAGTAAAGCATGACCAAGAAAGAAAAGAAAATTATGTATATCTGTAGAAATTCAAATACAAGTGAAGGCAAATGCTAATTTCAAGTTTCCAGTATGATAGTGTTATTATATTTTTAATATGTTATAGTTATTATTCGTAATATGCTTCATGAATTTTTCGTGTATTGGCTCTCTCAAATGACAAGTGCATGAATAAAATGAATTCTGCTTCGGACAAGGTATTTTTTTTTCGAACTATAAAACTGAACAGTCTGGTTAACATGTTCACATTTTTCATAATAAACCGAAGCAGCTGGAGATAATAATGATGATACCGTACAAGATGTCTTAGCGAACCTTATTGAGAATTTAAAATTCTCACTCTTGTTTCTGTGTTATCTCCAGATAGTTCGAGAAGATTCTAAGACGGCTGAAGTTGCTGTCAAGTAAGGTCCGTCAAGTAACAGTAACAACTCCAGAGTGGGGTACTATGACTTAAGCATAGTACTATATAGAGGCGGACGTTACAAAATGGTATCAGAGCAGTTCGGTCCTAACCGGACCTAAGGGCTGAACTGACTATGCTTCCAGTGCACTCTGGAATCCTTAGAAAATGTCATGCGGTAAATCTTATCTGCTTAGATAAGATATAGGAAATTTGATATGTAACGTCTCGATTTCCGAATTCCTATCTCGGTTGAAATTTCTGATTTCTGAGTTCGTCTTTACTTTCAGATAAATTCCTACTTCCGACCTTAGTAATACAATGTCAGAGTTTCGATTTCTGACTTAGTCTCCAAGGCTCAAAAGGACTGCCTTGAATTTTCCGATTTTCGACCTTATGTAAGCATGTAAGAATTCCGACCTCATCAGTAATATATCCCGATTTCCAATCTTACTATGCTCAAATGGAATGGCTTGGATTTTCCTATTTCCGACCTTATGGTGAATTAGAATGTATACGATATCCGACTTCCGAGTTTATCTGAATTGGTCTCCAAGTTCGGCCAAAATTTTCACGACTTCGGAATTCGAGGCTATTGCCAAGAGCTTTTCATTTCTATGATTTTTCCGATTTCCGAGATTAAGTGTTGAGTTCCGACCTCGAGTTTATTAGCAGGAGCTTTTCATTTCTCTAACTCTCGAGTTCCGAGATTGAGTTGGAGTGCCGAGATCCTATGAGTTCCGATTTCTTGGTACACTTGATTAATGTTTTGAATCCCGATATCCGGTGTCATCCTTAGAATCAATTCGAGTTTACTTATGTCTCCCGACTTTCAGGTTCGAGTATTTTGGTTTCACATTCTGGCCCTTGACCTTCGATTTGAAGGTGATTGTACCTTACGATTCCGACGTCCGACTTTACTCTCTAGTTTTCAATAAACCAAGACGATTATTCCAAGTTCCAACTTCATCATGCATGAATTCCGACTTTAGGAAATACACGAGTTTCGATGTCATGTTCAGATACGCTGGAAGCGAGTTTCACTTCTCAGGCGACGTGGAGAGCAATTTTGTCACAAAAGAGGAAGACATGGACAAACTTTGCCCACAGAAATTTCACCCAATCAAAGCCACTCATTCTAACTACCACCTCAAAGCCTTGCCTATATATATTTCCCTCCTGCCTCTTCAGCTCATTCCTTACGTTGCCCTCTCTTCCTCACTTCAGCTCTCTTTTCTTTTCTCCACTCACCCGCTCCATTCAGCCTTCAAGATCAACCAGGCCCTATTTCCAAACTCAAGCAAGAGGTAGAGGTTTTAATTCTTGTCTTGATTTTTCTGATTCTTGGATGAATATTGGTGGTCTAATTCTTCAATTCTGATATATTGACTGAGTGATCATGATGAATTATGGTTGGTTTATTGGCCGTTTGTGAGATTAAAATTGAATTGGAAACAAGAAAGGATGAAGATATGAAGAAGTTTAGAGGCTGGAAAACTCAAAACCCTCGGCAGTCCGTACGGCGGAGTGTATGCCTCCGCCTTCCGCCATTTAAAATAAAATGAAACCATTTTTATGTAAAACTAGACATCTAGGGCTTTCTACACATATATCATATAAGACCATTGGAGTAATATTGAGAGAGATATGAATTTTTGAAGTTCGACCTAGGAATCAGGACATCCACCCGGGCAGTATGGGTTAAGAAGGGTGTAACTCACCCTATACAACTCCAAATTGAGTGAAACTAATTTTGTTGGAAAGCTTACACATAGGAGAACATCCTACCCAAAATTCCGAGTTTGTTAGCATCCTATTTGTTCCCAGTGATTCAAAGAATTTAACCTATATCCAAACTGAGCCAAAACAGTGCAGTTCAAGAAGGTTAAGTTTCGGGACTTATAACTCGAGCCCTACTAAGTCAAATGGAATGAGACTTTTTGAAAACGAAAGATGGTTCTATCAGATTTAATATGAGACCAATTTCGTATCATTTGAGCCAGTTTTCTATTTTTAGTAGATTTTTACTTTTGAGTGAGCAATTTTGGCCAGCCACAGGGCAAGTCGAGATAAAACCTGAATAACGTGAGCTATGATTATCAGAATCAGATGGGACTAAAGAGGTTAGAAAATAGACACATAACACTTTAACATATCCAAAATTGAGATCCAAAGGAGTTAAATAGAAATTATAGCATGATTTACAAAAACCAGGTTGAATGATTTATGTGAGGCTATAACTCTGTCTTGAGAAGACTAATGTTCCTATGAGCTCCATAATGAATTGTGCATGCAATATTGTAATTGCTATGAGAAATTGGCATTCTGATGTACTGGTACTATTCATGGGAAAGCGGACATGTTCCGTTATGCCGCCAAAATTACGGTAAAGTATATGCATGAGTCATGAGATACATGTAGATGCATGTGCATTCTCAAGAAAGCTATGAAATTCATGTTATGATGAACCCAAGAGTATGTTATGATGAAAGTTCCATGATACTTGGGCCAACCTCGGGTAAAAAGTTAAGGGGAATAGATCGCTGGGGACGTCGGGGAAAGTAAACCCGGCAATCCCTATATAGGAACGAGCTCGATCCTGAAAAGCAGACTATTACCCAGGAGTCTAAAATGGCCAAGAACTCCCAGGGGACCAAGTAATGGAAAAGTTTATGAGTAATGAAGAAAGTATATGAGCAAAGAAAAAGTTTATGAAGGAAAGTTCAAGAGCAAGTTTTGCATGATTGCATTATGTGCATGATTACAAGTTACTTACAGTTTAACTATTATGTTTACTTACAGCATATGTTCACTTATTCTGCTCATTATTCTATGTATTACTGTTAGTAGTTTAGATGGTTTCTTATGCTGTTTAAAGTAAAACTGGACCTTGCCTCAAACCAGACATTCTTAACCTTATTAAATATGAATGGTTAAATTTGATCTAATGTTTTCATAATTAAATGAAACCCGAGGCTTCTGAGAATGAAAGTGACGGCAGTTAAACGTCATGCACGACCCTATTGAGAATTTCCTTAAATTCTCACCTTGTTTTGCATTTCCGCCTCATTCTCAGACGTGGACGATGGACACGACAGCTACCCTCTTCATTGAGGTGCCAGACTTGCAGCTCCACCATGACCCTGCAGTAGGCTCGCTATACATAGCCGGCTCTTGCCAGTTTCATCTTTACCTTTTTAGTGATAGGAACTTTGCCGTCCCTTTGCACCATCCCGCTTTTGATCCTGCCACCCCTTACTTTGAGGTCCCACTACATGTGGCACACCCTCCACTAGCACCCCCTGCACCTGCAGCACCTGCAGCTCCTGCCGATCCTACGCTAGAGTCACCTCTGCAGGTAGTACTTGACATCTCACTCACCTCCAACAGCGACCCTTCAGAGGCCACCAGCTCATCATCCTCCTCTTCAGGACCCAGTACTGACTACTCGCCAGCCGGGCCTGATATGGCCAACGGCTACCTGACTAAGTAGGTCAGCCATAGGCAGTATTGTATAGCATGATCCTCTTTTAGCAGCATGCAGCTTTGGGTCATAGACCTAGTGGTAGGCTTTTGAAATGTCCTTTGAGGACCACATAGGATCAGGTTGACTGACATGGATCTTATGTCTTTTTGGTACACGACACCACTCATGTATCCTATTTTGAAACTTGTACATAAGCTGAAACAGTGGCTTTTTATATCTATATATATATATATATATATATATATATATGCAGTTGACAGCATCGGTGTAAATGGTTCTTATCTTTCTATTGTGATGAATTAAACCCTGTCACGTTCTTTATACAACGTTCCATTCCTTCAAATAAATAAATAAAGATACGGATAAATGAAACGTAGGCAGTGTATTAACACAGTAACACAATCTACTTAATTTCATGCTATGACTTAAGCATAACATTAAATTAGTAGGGTGTTACAAGATATGCATGACCGCCTAACTGTGATTGTTATTAGTTGCTGTCACACTTAACTTATTATTGAGCCTGATCAACTCAATCTTTTGTTGTGTGTGATTAGGAACTAATGGCTTCCAGGGGGCGTGGTAGGCCACAAACTGCACCCACCTCAGAAGACCCTGCTAACTTCATGAACACTCTACGAGAGATGGCATATGTCATGCACGAACAAGCTGCTGCAGCACACCAAATGATGGACCAGCTAGGAAGACAACCTGGAGCTGGTCACGGTAGAAACTCCAATGGCCTAAGATTGGACCTAGAATACCTCAAGTTCGCAGAATTCCGAAAGGCGAACCCGCCTAGTTTTAGAGGAGGTTTTCATCCTGATAAGGTTGACGAGTGGATTAAGACAATAGAGAAAGTCTTTTCTGTTCTAGACTGCACTGACCACCAAAAAGTGGCCTTCGCCACTTATATGCTCGAAGCAGACACAGAGTTCTGGTGGAGTGGTGTGAAACGGCTATTAGTAGAGTCCCAGATGGAGATCACTTGGATTGTGTTTAAGAACGCTTTTTACCAGAAATACTTTCCTCCATCAGTTTGGAATGCCAAGGAGTTGGAATTTATGCAACTCTGCCAGGGAAGTAGTAGCATGTCAGAGTACATCGCCAAGTTTGAGGAGTTATGCAAGTTTTTCACAATCTATCAATGGAATCCAGATGAGGCGTGGAAGTGTATCAAATTCGAAGGCGGATTGAGGGAAGATGTCCCCGCAGCAATAGGCCTTATGGTGATCAGGGATTTTCCTACCTTGGTAAACAAGTGCAGACTTGTGGAAGATTATAATAAGAAGTTGGAGATTGCCCAGTCTGATGCTTATGGAAAAAGGCCGACATCTGAAAACCAAGAACTCGAAGATGTCTCTCCACCAAAGAAGCAACTTCACCTTAGCAAGTATGAGGGCAAGCAGCTGCAGGAATCGATGGTTAGGCAACGATGCCTGAAGTGTGGGAAAAATCATGGAAATAAGCCCTGCCTGGTCAAACAGTATGTGTGTTTCAGATGCGGCAAGCCAGGACATATGATCAGAGAATGCCCCGAGAACCAACCACCGACTCCTAAACCGCAACGTTCGGGAAGAGTTTTCACTATAAACGCGGACGAGACTACACCCCAAGGGAGCCAGAGCGAGAATTAGAGATAAATCAGAATAAAGAATTGGCTAATTTAGTTTTAGTTGATCCTATTAGGCTAAGTGGTTTTACATCTGTTGTGTGCTTATGTATGAACTTTATTTAAACTGTTATAATTCTAGCTAGTTAGTTTTATAATCGAATTTTGAGGACAAAATTCATTTTAAGGGGGGTGGTAATGTAACATCCCCATATAATGCAATAGAAAATAATAACAACAAACTTTTGTTGTTGACCACCTTGCCCCTAAAATTTTTAGAAAATGACATTTAGGTCCCTATGTCAATAGAATTAGCAGAATAAGGTTTTAAACGAAGCAGAATTATGTAGCAAAAACATACAAACCTAAACCTCAGCCAATTGAACCACAGAGGCATCCATATGTGAAATGACATGGGATGCCCCTAGACTTACCCATAATTACGAAAATGCCATTGGCCTTGAAAAATAGAAACAGAAGGCCCTAAAATGTGCAAAACGTTTAATGTACACTGTTAATTGATTTACTCGATTTTATTGAGTTTGTAGGGTTAATTAAAAAGTTAATTAGAGGTTAACTAGGAGTTGATTAGAAGTTAAATTAAAGAAATTAGGATTCAGATAGAAACTTATAAAAACCTCACAACATTCTTCAAAACCGTTTTACCAATTTAAAGGAAATTGGTAAAATTACAGTATTTTAAACTGTCGAAATCGAACTAATGGAATTACAAGCTTTAAACCCTATGAGTTAGGGTTGATTACTCAGCCGCAATAACACAAGAATGTGGCACCATTTTGGCCACAACACATGAAGAAGCTTGGCTGAATTTCAGCCATACATGCTTCACCAATCACAACCTCACATTCTAATTACTTCCATGCTTTTATAAACACAACTCCTCTCCTTCATTCTGCATTTTCTGCGCCTCCTCTCCTCTGCTCTAGCCCTCTCCTTCTCCTCTTCACTCACATAACTCCATCAAACTCTCAAGATCAATTAGGTTTTGCTCACCCAAGCCCCAAAAATCAAGCAAAATCACATATAATAAAGGTAGAGGTTTAATTCTTGCACTAATTCTGTGGTCTTGGCTGGCTGAGGTTGGATTATTCTTACAATCTTTGATGATTATATGGCTGGCTTTTGGTTGTTTGTTTGGTTAAAATCGAATTGGAAGTAAGAAAGAATGAAAATAGGAATAGATGGAGGGCTGGAGAACCAAAAACCCTCGATAGTCCATACGGCGGAGTGTACGAATCTGTCTACAGCCAATTAAATTTAATGAAACCAATTTTAAATGAAACTAGACATCCAGGGCTTTCCATACATATATCATATAAGGCTTTTGGATTAGTATTGAGAGAGATATGAAATTTTGAATTTTGACCTAGGTTTCTGACTCTGATTCTGGGCAAATCGGGTTCCTTAGGGTAGAACTTGCCCTATACTAATCGAAAATGAGTCAAACTAACTTTGTTAGAAAGCTTGAATGTCTCATAAAAATTTCAGAGTTAGATAAGGTCCCATTTGCTCCCAATGATCCAAGAAAATTGCCCTATATCCAAACTGGGCTAGAACATGGCAGTTTAGAAAGGTCAGAATTTGAGGCTTATAACTTGAGCCCTACTAAGTCAATTGGGATGGAACTTTTTGCAAATGAAACTTTGCCCTGTTAACTTTAATATGAAAGCAATTTCATATGATTTGAATTATTTTCGATTTTTAGTAGATTTTTACTTTTAAGTGTCTGATTCTGGCCAGCCACTGAGCAGGCCGAGATACACTATAAATATCTCGAGCTATAGATATCAAAATTAGATGGGACCAAAGAGGTTAGAAACTAGACACATAACACTTTAACATATCCAAATTTGAGGTCCAAATGAGTTAAATAGAAGTAATGGCTTGAATTATAAAAACTGGGTTGGTTGATTATGCTTAGGCAAAAACTCTGCCTTGATGAGTTTAATCCTATTATGGGTTCCATATTGAAATATGTGTGTAATGTTGTAACCTTTATGATAAATTGATGTTCTGATGTATTGGCACTATTCATAAGGAAGCGGACTGGTTCCGTTATGCTGCCGAATTTTCGGTAGAATTGTAAGAAGGTTATAAACACTTGTATGTTATGAATAGGTATGTAGAAGACATGTATGTAAGGATATATGAACGTAAGCGATGAAGCATATACATGAGTGCATTCAGTATGTCTATCCATGATTATGTATGCGAATGAAAGGATAGAAATATATAAAATGAGATCCCTCCAAGACTGGAGGCATGTGAATCCCCTTGTGGGTCAGTACTGTGTGACGAATCAGACTACCCAAGGACAGTAAAGAATAAAGATTAAAGCATGTGCAAGCATCCCACTCACATGAGGCATGGCATCGACCTAGCTAGTGTAAGTATCAAATGAAGGTCCCACACCCTAAGGAATGTGACATGGCGATCACATTCTAATGGAGTATGACATGGCGATCATACTCTGGGACGTGGCAGGAAGAATATATTCCTAAGGAATGTGACATGGCGATCACACCACGATGGGGTATGACATGGCGATCATACTCTGGAACATGGCATGATGACTACATCCTAAGGAATGTGACATGGCGATCACACTCCGATAGAGTATGACATGGCGATCATGCTCTGGAATGTGCATAACAAGTAAAGCAAGACTAAGAAAGAAAAGAAAATTATATATATCTGTAGAAATTCAAATACAAGTGAAGGCAGATGCTAATTTCAAGTTTCCAGTTTGATAGTGTTATTATATTTTTAATATGTTATAGTTATTATTCATAATATACTTCATGACTTTTTCGTGTATTGGCTCTTCCAAATGACAAGTGCATGAATAAAACGAATTCTGCTTCGGACAAGGTATTTTTTTTCGAATTATAAAACTGAACAGTCTAGTTAACATATTCACATTTTTCATAATAAACCGAAGCAGCTGGAGATAATAATGATGATACCGTACAAGATGTCTTAGCGAACCCTATTGAGAATTTAAAATTCTCACTCTTGTTTCCGTGTTATCTCCAGATAGTTCGAGAAGATTCTAAGACGGCTGAAGTTGCTGTCAAGTAAGGTCCGTCAAATAACAGTAACAACTCTAGAGTGGGGTACTATGACTTAAGCATAGTACTATAGAGAGGAGGACGTTACATCCTTCACCCTCAAGATATTAGAATCCTTGTTTTTCTTCATGGCTACTCTTTCTTTTGTTCTTTCTTTTACTTTTTTTGTTGTTTGTGATTCCATCATGAACTAAACCCATTCTAGGGCGTTGATGGATTCAGCTATGTGGTGATATTACTCATGGATTGATTTTATTTATGTTTTTATCTTGATTATTAAGTGTTTATGATTGTTCCTAATACTTTTGAGTGATTGGCCACCATTCAACTGATTTGTTAGTTTGCAATAACTAGAGACAGGCTTGTAAACAAAGCTTCTTATCATAAATACTGTGAGTTGAATGAAAACTAGAGATAGATAAATGCGACTCATGTGGCCATCTTAGGAATCCATAAAGCTTTAACCTTTTCCTTAGGAATCCATAAAGCTTCAACCTTTTCCTAAATTAGTTTGTAACTAAGAGATTAGGCAATCAATTTAGGATAAAGAAAATTTCTTGACCTTGAGAAAGGCTTGGAATTAGTTTAGGGAATTTGACCATTAATCAATTAAGGTAAAAACTAGATAATTGAGATCCATGGTAATTGAGTCCATATTTAGGTGAAGTCAGTTAACCCTAGTGTCCATCCCAGTGATTTAAGTTGTCTTTAAATGCAATTTCGTTCTCTTATTTTATTTGATTTCTTTTATTTTTCTCTACTCATTCCATTCTTCTAGTCCAAATAGTCATTCATGTTAGTTACTTGATAATTGATCTATCCTCGTGGGAACGATACTTTTCTCATCACTTTATTACTTGTACGATCCGGTATACTTGCCGGAGCCGCATTAATTAATAATCCATGCCTCACACATCATATGATGGCTAAGTCACATACACTCTTGATACAAGCATATGATCATACATGAATGTTTATGTAGGTCTTTGTTGCACGTACAAGCCCATAATAAAATAGAATAATGTAACATCCTCCTTTGTGCAGTACTATTCTTAAGTCATAGTACCACACTCAGGAGTTGTTATGGTTACCTGAGTGGACCTTAACTGACAAAAACTTTAGCCGTCTTTGTAACTTCTCGAACTATCTGGAGATAACACGAAAATAGGAGTGAGAATCTTGAATTCTCAATAGGATTCCTTAACCATCATACATACTGTTATCGTTGTCATCTCCAGTTTGCTTCGGTTTATTATGAAAAAGATTAACATGTTATATAAACTATTAGATTTTATAGTTTGAAAATATATTATCCGAAGCAAAGTTCATTTTACTCATATACTTGGCATTTAGGAGAGCCTATACAAATTCAATTCATGATTATACTATGAATAACAACTGCAACATATTAAAATATGATATCATCAATATACTGAAGATATAACATCTGCACATGCCTTTGAATTTATTCAAATATATAAGATTTACTTGTCCTTCTTTGTCTTCCTATGATATTTATCTTTATTTTCTTCATTCTACACACCTAGGCATTACGTACCACTGTCCCTAGGGTGTCTGAATTTGCCTGCACTTGAGCGTTATGTATCGCCATCCTCAAGTGTAGCATTACTCATCTTCCTTTACTTGTCATACATATTCCAGAGTACGATCGCCATGTCATACTACATCGGGGTGTGATCACCATGTCACACTCCTTAGGAATATGTTCTTCCTGCCACGTCCCAGAGCATGATCGTCATGTCATACTCTATTGGGATGTGATCGCCATGTCACATTCCTTAGGGTGTAGGATCATCATGCCATATTACAGAGTATAATCGCCACGTCATACTCCATCAGAGCGTGATTGTCATGTCACGTCCCTTAGGATCATTTATTTTCATATACTTCATATCTTACTTAAATCATTCTTGCATATAGAATTTCCACATACATATTCATAACATATAAATGCTCATAGCCTCTTTACTATTCTACCGAAAACTCGGCAGCATAACGGATCATGTCCGCTTCTCCCTGAATAGTGCCAGGCAACCAAGAAACTTTAATCAGATAACAACCCAATGATAGGACATTGTAATTATGCTAAGAATATAATAATATCAACAGGTGCAAGTTTTATAATCTTAAGCCTTAAGCTGTCTCATAAGCTTTTTAACTTTTATTGATGTTCCCGAGTTCGAGCTCATAACCGACTTCCGAGTTCCGATATCATATCGGCTTCAACTTCCGGAGTTATAAGTCTATATCTTGATTCCTGACTTCCGGAGTTACGTATATAATGTTTATGTCTTGATTCCCGTCTTCCGGAATCATGTATCCAATGTCTTTATTCCCAACTTCCAACTTTAATCCATAATTGGTCCTCCAAGACTCTTAAGGATGTTTCCCTAAGTCCTGAATTCCGACATTAACCATACCCCGTCTTCCCTAATTTCTGAGTTACGGCTTTAGCTATGTCCGACTAATTTCCTATATGCTCAGTCTCGAGTTCTGGGATTATCTACACCTGATCAAGCTCTCTCTACTAGGTTCCGAGTTTAACCTTAAGCATTCCCGATATGGGTTCCTATTCACTATGTCCGAGTTCAACATCAACCATACCCGATCTAGCTCTCTCTCTACTAAGTTCCGAGTTCAATCATTAAGCATACCCTTTCAAGTTCATCCTTAAGTATATTATTCCGAGTTGAACCTTAAGTACACTCTATCTAGCTCTTCGTCTGCTAAGTCCCGATTTCTGATATCACGGAGCTTGATATAGTATTCATACATGTCTTTAGCCCAAATTACACTCTTATAAGAGAAAATTCACCAAAAACAGAAATCTAGGTGAAATCATACGAAATTTATATCTCTGAAAAGCTAACAGGGCAAGCTTTCAAATGAAAAGAATTGCATATTATTTGAATGAGTATATTTTGAGATATAAGCCCTGAAACTCGACCTTCCTGAACTACCCTATTTTGGCCTAGTTTGGACATAGGGCAACTTTCTTGACTCACTGGGAACAAATGGGACCTTAACTAACTCGAAATTTCTTTATAGGATGTTCTCATATGTGTAAGCTTTCTAACAAAGTTGGTTTCACTCAATTTCAAGTCATATAGGGCGAGTTTTTCCCTGAACAACCTAGTTTGCCCAGAATCAAACTCAAAAACCTAGGTCAAGTTTCAAAAATTCATATCTCTCTGAATACTAATCCAATGGCCTTATATGATATATTTATGGAAAGCCCTGGATGTCTAGTTTCAATAAGATTAGATTCATGGAGTTTGAACAGCTTTAGGTGAAGTCGTACACTCCGCCGTACGGTCTACCGAGGAAAAACCCTACTAGCTTCATGAGTTTTCTCCTTCCTTCATGATATGATTCAGGGGGGGAAGTTTAGGGTTGTGTTTGAGTTTTGTTTGTTTTTAATCAGAAATGGATATAGACGCCACACTCAAGAGAAGATGAGAAGGTGAGTGATAAGTCTTGTTTTGATCGCCACAAGTTGCCTTGATAAGATCTGATTTAGTTCTTTGCCCAAGAACAAAAGGGAAGTTCTCACAATTGGAAGAAAACTCAAAAGAAGTCTATTCATAATCTGTCTTGTGTTTGTACATTGAGTTCCTATTTGTAATCTGAAAGTTACTGCACATTGAGTTGCAGCCACTACACATTCCACTAAATAGTAACTCCCAATAACATTGAAAACACAAGTAACTGAGCCATTATCTATCATAATTGCCTAGGAACTCTTAAAAACTTGAAACTGACTTGGAAAACAGCTGAAAAGCTTCTAAAATTGGAGACATTAAAAGGTGCACGAAAACTACAAGAAAATAAGACAAATTACACCTAATTAAAACTAATTATTCCAGCCCAATCTGATTGCAACTTGATCACTTGAATTGGGCTTCATCTTGGTCTTCAAGTGACTTCTACATGTTGGACTTGGCTATTCTTCAAGCTGAATAAGATTGGTCCATTTTGGAAGCTCATGCTCAATTGGATTGCTCTTGGTCTTTGCTTCCTTGACTAGGCCTTGCAAAGTTTCTTTTAGCCTTTTTGCTCTAGCTCTGGTCATTGGGCCATCCATGCCTTGTAATTGATCTTGAACATTATTGGCCTTGATTGAATTCTCATCATTCCCTCCCTCTTGAAAAGGATTCGTCCTCGAATCAAGCTCATCACCTGCATCAAACAAGGATAGATCGATTACATTGAAAGTAGCACTAACTTGATACTCACCTGGAAGATCAAGCTTATATGCATTGTCATTGATCTTTTCAATCACTTGGAAAGGTCCATCTCCTCTTGGTTGTAGCTTGGAACGCCTTTGGGCAGGAAACCTCTCCTTCCTCATGTGAACCCAAACCCAATCTCCTGGCTCAAAAGTCACCTTCTTGCGCCCTTTGTTGGCTTGATGAGCATACTGCCATGTTTTCTTCTCAATTTGTTGTCTCACCTTCTCATGGAATTGCTTGACAAATTCAGCCTTCTTTTTGCCATCTAGATTACCTTGCTCTCTCATTGGCAAAGGAATTAAATCTAATGGAGTCAAAGGGTTAAAACCATAGACCACTTCAAAAGGTGAGTGATTAGTAGTAGAGTGTGTTGCCCTATTATAAGCAAATTCTACATGAGGCAAACAATCTTCCCAAGACTTTAGATTCTTACTAATCACAGCCCTTAACAAGGTAGAGAGGGTTCTATTCACTACCTCTGTTTGTCCATCAGTTTGTGGATGACAAGTTGTAGAGAAAAGAAGCTTGGTTCCTAACTTGTTCCACAAGGTCTTCCAAAAGTGACTTAAGAACTTGGTATCACGATCGGAGACAATGCTTCTTGGCATGCCATGCAATCTCACAACTTCTTTGAAAAACAATTCAGCAATTTGAATGGCATTGTCCGTTTTGTGGCAAGCTATGAAGTGTGCCATCTTTGAAAACCTGTCCACAACAACGAAAATAGAATCTTTGCCCCTCTTAGTTCGAGGCAAACCCAGTACAAAGTCCATAGACAAATCAGTCCAAGGGAAATCAGGAATAGGTAACGGGTTATACAATCCATGAGGCATAACCTTGGATTTGGCCTTCTTGCAAGTAACACAATGACCACAAATTTTTTCTACATGCTTTTTCATTTGAGGCCAAAAGAAATGTTCAACCAAGGTACTCAAAGTCTTACTAACCCCAAAATGACCCATCAAACCCCCTCCATGAGCCTCTCTAACAAGTAATTCACGCAAGGAACAATTAGGCACACAAAGTCTATTTCCTTTAAACAAATAACCATCATGCCTAAAGAAATCCTTTTCGCCTCTTTTCACAAGCAATGTATAATTGTGCAAAATCAGAATCATTTATGTACAAGTCTTTCAAATACTCAAAACCAAGCAATTTTGCATCTAAGGTAGAAAGTAGTGCATACCTCCTAGAAAGTGCATCAGCCACCACATTTTCTTTCCCTTGCTTGTATTTGATCACATAAGGGAATTGTTCCAGAAATTCAATCCACTTACCATGCCTTTTGTTTACCTTTCCTTGTCCCTTTAAATGTTTCAAGGATTCATGATCCGTGTGTACCACAAATTCTTTTGGCAAAAGATAATGCAGCCAAACCTGCAAAGTTCTCACCAAAGCATACAACTCTTTGTCATAAGTAGAGTAATTAAGTTTAGCTCCACTCAATTTCTCACTAAAGTACGCAATAGGCCTACCTTCTTGCATCAAAACAGCCCCTATACCTATACCCAAGCATCACACTCAATTTCAAAGGATTTAAAAATCGGGTAAGACAAGTAAAGGTGCTCCACTCAATTTTTCTTTAAGGGTATTGAAAGCCATATCTTGCTCTTGTTCCCACTTGAAACCAACATTTTTCTTGACAACTTCAGTCAATGGTGCAACTAGTGTACTAAAATCCTTGACAAACCTCCTATAAAAACTAGCTAACCCATGAAAACTCCTCACATCACTCAAACCCTTAGGTTTAGGCCATTCCCTAATTGCTCTCACTTTTTCTTCATCCACTTCTAACCCTCTAGAACTAACAATGAATCCAAGAAAGTTTACTTGTTGAGTGCAAAGGAACACTTTCAAATTAGCATACAACCTCTCTTTTCTTAGTGCAAGTAAGACACACCTCAAATGCTCAAGATGTTCACCTAAGCTCTTGCTATAGATGAGGATATCATCAAAGTAAACAACCACAAATTTTCCAAGAAAAGCACGTAAAACATAATTCATGAGGCGCATGAATGTACTAGGAGCATTGGTTAAACCAAAAGGCATAACTAACCATTCATACAACCCATATTTAGTTTTGAAAGCTGTTTTCCATTCATCCCCTTCTTTCATCCTAATTTGATGATAACCACTTTTCAAATCAATTTTGGAGAAATAACAAGAACCATGCAATTCATCAAGCATATCATCTAATCTAGGAATTGGATGTCTATACTTTCTGATGATTTTGTTGATGGCTCTGCAATCTGTACACATCCTCCATGATCCATCTTTCTTTGGTACAAGAATACTTGAGGCACACACAAGGACTCATGCTTTCCTCACCCATCCTTTTTCCATAAGCTCTCCAACTTGTTTTTGAAGTTCTTTTGCTTCCTCGGGATTAGTTCTATAGGCTGGCCTATTAGGGAGTACAGCACCAGGAATGAGATCAATTTGATGCTCAATTCCTCTAAAGGGTGGGAAACCACTTGGAACTTCATCCGGGAACACATCCTCAAATTCCTGCAAAAGAGATACAAAAGAACTAGGCAAAGAAGTTTGATCAATGTTAGAGTTTAAACAAGCCTCCTTGTACAAAAGTACAAGCATAGGTTGATGAGAAAAACAAGCTCTCTTGATCTCACTTTCTTTTGCAATAATACTCATGTATTTACTCTCTTTTTCTAGCTCACCACTCTCTTGGTGTTTACCTTTCTTTTTCACTCTTTTTTATTGGATGCCTCATGCTCTCTAGACTGCCTCATTTTTATTTGATCCTCAAAAACTTGTCTTGGAGACAAAGGTGCAAGAGTGAATTTCTTCTTATTGTGCACAAGTGAAAACCGGTTGGTGTATCCATTGTGGATCACCTTACGGTCAAATTGCCATGGTCTTCCAAGAAGTATGTGTGCAGCATCCATGGGGACTACATCACAAAGTACCTCATCCACATAATCTCCAATAGTGAATGGTACTAGAACTTGCTTGTCCACCTTCAATTCTCCATTATCACTAAGCCATTGCAACCTATATGGCCTAGGATGCTTTGATGTGCTCAAATTCAATCTTTCCACCAAAGTTGTGCTAGCCACATTGGTGCAGCTCCCTCCATCAATGATCATCTTGCATACTTTTCCTTGAATAAGACATCTAGTATGGAAAATGTTTTCCCTTTGTGCATCATCTTCTTCTTTGGTCTGCACATTTAAAATCCTTCTAACAACTAGCAAATCACCATCATGAGGCCTAATTTCATCACCTTCACTTTCATGCTCTAGTGATGCATCAGACTCCTCCTCGCCTCTACCTCTCCATTATCCTTCAAAATCATTGCTCTCTTGTTAGGACATTGAGAAGCAATGTGACCCTTCCAAGACACTTAAAGCACTTTATGTCTCGGTTCTTTGAAATGCTTGTTGATGGTTGACTTCTCTTTGATTCAGCCTCTTTAGACTGAATTGCAACTGGTTGCTCCTTCTTTGGGTTGTTTCTCCAAGGACTTGAATTGGAACTTGAAGAATTTCTTCTATTTCTCCTCTTTAATTGTTGCTCCACCTTGATTGCTTGATGCACCATCTCTTGAAGTTCCACATAGTGATACATCTCCACGGCATCAGCTATGTCTCGGTTAAGGCCATTGAGAAACCGAGCCATGGTTGCTTCTTGATCCTCCACAATGTTAGCTTGAATCATGGCCATCTCCATCTCCTTGTGATAGTCATCCACACTCTTAGAGCCTTAAGTGAGAATCGCAACTTGTTGTGGAGTTCCCTATGGAAATATGAAGGCACAAATCTCCTTCTCATGATTGCCTTCATCTCACCCATGTCCGAATCGGTTGCTCTCCATTCCTAGCTCTATCTTTCTGCAATTGATCCCACCAAACAAGAGCATAATCAGTAAATTCAAGGGCAGCAAGCTTAACCTTATTACCTTGAGTATATGTGTGACAAGAGAATATTTGCTCCACTCTCATTGCCCACTCCAAATAGGCTTGTGGATCGGACTTCCCTTGAAATGGAGGAATTTTGATGTTAATTCCTCTGAGTTCATCGCCAGAATTTCTTCTTCTCCCATTGTGCCTAACAATCCTTCTTCTCCTTGTGTTTTGATCACTTGGCTCTTCCTCTTGATTGGTAATTTGTTTCATCTTGAGAAGCATCTTTGACTAAGAGGTGCATGGTTTTCCATCCTATCTATCCTCTCATGGAGCTCTTCAAATTTCGTATTGAATAGCCGTTCTAGATGGCCACCAATGCTTGCATCTGTAAGCGGATAATCCTCCATCTTGTGATGAATTTTCATTTCATGCCATGTTAGCTAATGGAAACTGAAAAATATAGGCCTCACAAACCTCACAAAGTGTTTACACTCTTGAAATATGACACTCACACTCGTGTATGTCACTCAAAATTGGCTTTTGACTAAGATGTTCTCTCTAGCCTTTTTCCACTCAAACTTCCTCTTATGAGCTCTTAAGAAAAGAACCTTATCAATGATTTTTTTCAAGACAGCAAGTAGACAATCAAGTGACCAAAAAAAAAAAAAAAAAAACCAACAAGAAAATATCAATGGAACAAGAGACAAAAACGGATAGGAAAGAAATTCAACAAAGATCAAGAGGAATGAAAGGAATATCTTTGAACTCAGATTTCATAAAGAAAGAATATTGAGTCCTTTTAATTCACAAATCCTTTTTTTTCTTTTTTTTTTTTACTATGCCCAGAATTTTCGTTTTTTTTTTTCCACTGATCAAATGTAATATCAACAAAGACAGAAATGGAAATTAGAATAACATCAAGAAATTAAGCAAAGTAAAAAGGATGAATCAAACAAGAACTGAAGGAAAACAAATCACAAAGTCGCACTAGACTGAGTTCAGAAAAGAAAAAACAATGTATCTCGAGCTACGAAATTCGGATTTCAACGATTCAAAAAGGAGATGAAAGATGAGATTCTGAACTTCAGAAAAGACCCAAGAAACACCAAAATATGATGCGTAAAACTCAAGATATGAACCAAAGAAAACTGACTAATTCTGCAACTCGAAGAAGCTGGCTCTGATTACCAAATGATATGATTCAGGGGGGGAAGTTTAGGGTTGTGTTTGAGTTTTGTTTGTTTTTAATCAGAAATGGATATAGATGCCACACTCAAGAGAAGATGAGAAGGTGAGTGATAAGTCTTGTTTTGATCGCCACAAGTTGCCTTGATAAGATCAGATTTAGTTCTTTGCCCAAGAACAAAAGGGAAGTTCTCACAATTGGAAGAAAACTCAAAAGAAGTCTATTCATAATCTGTCTTGTGTTTGTACATTGAGTTCCTATTTGTAATCTGAAAGTTACTGCACATTGAGTTGCAGCCACTACACATTCCACTAAATAGTAACTCCCAATAACATTGAAAACACAAGTAACTGACCTATTATCTATCATAATTGCCTAGGAACTCTTAAAAACTTGAAACTGGCTTGGAAAATGGCTGAAAAGCTTCTGAAATTGGAGACATTAAAAGGTGCACAAAAACTACAAGAAAATAAGACAAATTACACCTAATTAAAACTAATTATTCCAGCCCAATCTGATTGCAACTTGATCACTTGAATTGGGCTTCATCTTGGGTCTTCAAGTGACTTCTACATGTTGGACTTGGCTATTCTTCAAGCTAAATAAGATTGGTCCATTTTGGAAGCTCATGCTCAATTGGATTGCTCTTGGTCTTTGCTTCCTTGACTAGGCCTTGCAAAGCTTCTTTTAGCCTTTTTGCTCTAGCTCTGGTCATTGGGCCATCCATGCCTTGTAATTGATCTTGAACATTATTGGCCTTGATTGAATTCTCATCACTTCAAGTTCTTTCATACCAATTCTAATTCTAATCATAATATACATACAAAATCAGCCATAAAACATCATTGTCACTCTACATATCATCAGTAGCACAAAGTATACAAGACCCACACGTGACTCCAAACCAAGGAAAATAAGAAGAGAGTAGGATTCCTACCTTGTCTAGTTGAAAACTTGTTGATTTGGTGTCTTAGATAGAAGCAACTCTTGAGGAAACTTGAAGAGGAGATGAAGATGGAGTGGGATGAGTGTGAGGAGAAGAGAAATGGAGAGTGGCCAGCTCCTGATACTAGCCGAAAGTTCCAAGAAGAGAAGGAAAGAAAAGGTGAAGATTTTTGTAGCAAGCTTCATGTTGATTGGTGGCTCCTATCTTGCCTTCCAATTTGGCTTGGCTTCCCCCTCTACATGGCTGAAAATAGCGCCACATGTGGGGGTATCTTGGCTGAATCTTGGCCATCCATTATACGGTTCTCACAGTATAACTTTTATTGACCCGGTTCCGATAGTCTTAAATACCGAAATCTTGCCGATTTCTCTTAAATCGGTAAATTGATTTTAGAAGAATCCTGTGAAGTTTCCTATGGTTCTAATCTAATTTCATTATAACTAATCATCTTAAATCACACTTAATTAGTTTTAAGTGAATACTAAATCGAATCCTAATTAATCACAATTATTTGCTAAAAACCGAACACTTCGATTAAAAACGATTAAAATTTTTTGGGCATTACATTACTACCCTCCTTAAAAAGAATTTTACCCTCAAAATTCCTTTATTCCTAGTAAGCCAGTTGAATGCCGTAGATCTTCGCATACACTGAACTTTATATTGAGGTGATCAGGCTCAATATGCAGTCAAGTGCAATAGAGATGCTACAACACACAACAGGGCTGCCATGCACAAACATCTATGTCCTTTTCATGCAAGGACCTAAAGCACGACCTTTCTAAACTTTCAGAGTATGCCTCTTTGGAAGCATAATCAGCCCATCCCAAGTCTAGTTAGGACGAACTACTCTGATACCATTAGTATAACATCCTCCTTTGTGCAGTACTATGCTTAAATCATAGTAACACACTCAGGAGTTGTTACGGTTACCTAAGCGGACCTTAACTGATAGCAACTTCAGCCGTCTTTGCAACTTTTCAAACTATCTGGAGATAACACGGAAATAGGAATGAGAATTTTGAATTCTCAGTAAGATTCCTTAACCATCATACATACTGTCATCGTTGTCATCTCTAGTTTGCTTCGGTTTATTATGAAAAAGGTGAACACGTTATGTAAACTATTAGATTTTATAGATCAAAAATATATTATCCGAAGCAAAGTTCATTTTACTCATATACTTGGCATTTGGGAGAGCCTATACAAATTCAATTCATGAATTATACTATGAATAACAACTGCAACATATTAAAATACGATAGCATCAATGTACTGGAGATATAACACTACACATGCCTTTGAATTTATGCAAATATATAAGATTTACTTTTCCTTCTTTGTCTTCCTATGATATTCATCTTTATTTTTGTCACGACCCAAACCCAGGGCCGTGACCGGCGCATAGGGACAAGTCCCTACGCAAGCCTTCACCACAAAAATTTTATAAAAATTTCGATAGAGTCCCCTTTGTAATTCGGATATTCCCCAATTACAGAAGGTTACCCTGCAAGATAAACAAATACAACATTTCATCGGGAATTCAGGTATTTTCAGAATACACCCCTCAGCACATAGTATAATAGTAAAATATATAAATACCATCATATGTCCAAAAATACATAGTTCAAGTTCTTCAGAAAACAAATCCTTTACACAACTTTAATTCTAACAAGTTGAAATATATATATCTATACATATATGAATAAATACATAACAACAACAAAAACAGAACAAGGCCGGACCCTGCCTGTAGTACTATGGAGCTACATACTAAGATTACAACTAAAACAGAATTACAAATCAAGGCCCATTACTAAATAGGGCTCACCCAGATAGGAATCAAATGATGCTGAACTGAAGAATCGGCTCCTAAGCCTAAACCTGTATCTGAAAAGGATAGAACAATCATGGGGTGAGTTTTGAGAAACTCAGTGAGAGATAGAATGTCCCTAACCCACATGAGACAATGTACAAACTTAGATATTAAGATGATACTATAATATGTATAACGAAACCAAAAATAGAAATCTTAATCCATATTATCCAAATCTTCTTTCAAAAATAGAGTCCATCTATTCCAGGATAAATCCGTCAGGAATCACACTTAGGTGGCCTTTCCTTCGTGTGAAACCTATAATCAAGCACACACCACTCTTCCCGTGGCCATGAATAATAGGCACGCACCACACTATATGTGTGGCCATGAATAACAGGCACGCACCACTCCCTTGAGTGGCCATGAAATCCAACATCCTAGGTGCACCCAGGGCTAATGTCTACTGCTGTTAGCCTACAGATCTCGGTCTAGACTTTCTCAAATCTTTCTTTTCCATTATACAGAATATTTAATAAAGATTCTTATAAAACAAACCAATATATCTTATATAAAATAATAAAATCGTAACTTTAAAGAAAGTAAAGCTTTAACACTTTAATAAATCAAAAACAAGTAAAAGTCCAAAGCCTTTCAAAACAAAGAGAACTTTCCAAAGTTTAATACGAAACTAACGCAACAAACATTTGTCATATTTTCTTCCCAAAAATCAAGTCATTGTCTCATGTGACCAAGTCAAAGTAAATAAGCTACCAAAATTTAAGTTATATTGCTAAGACATACCAAATCATTTGCATATGAATATATATAGACAAAAATACATTAAAACTAAAAAAGGGATAAGCTATCCACTCACAAACTTAACGCCAAAAGTGAAATCCTAATCCCTTGAACTCTGAGAGCCAAAGCCAATCCTCCAGTGGTGTATACTATCAATAATATGGAAATTTAATTCAAGGTCAGTCCCTTAGACTATGGATTAATCTAATTTACTCCTAGATATGAAAATTACTAATTCTTCTAACCTAGGGTTCTCCAGGGACTCACTATAGAGGAAATAATTTGTACCTTATAGGAAAGGAAGAGGAAAGGAGTTTGAAGATTACCTTTTTGAAGGGAAAATGGAAGAGGAAATCTTTTAGGAACCTTGGTGTCACCTCCTCCAAGCTCCAAGATCAAATGTGTTGATTTTTGGATGAGGGTATGATTTGAGATTAAAGAAAGGAATTGAGTTTAAGTGATTCGGAATGGTGTAATTTGATGGAAGGATATGAAGAATTGGGTTTAAGAAGGAAAGAGAGATATGTCTTAGAGAGAAGGGAGAGAGTTTTGAGGGTAGAGAGAGAAAGGAAATCGTGAAATGAGGGCGTGGGACGCGTCCGGGCCTATATGTTGGCCTTTGGTAATTGATTGCCAAGGGCTGGTAATCGATTACCACGAAGAATTGGTAATCAATTATCACAGCCAAAAAGCTGGTAATCGATTACCACCAACCCGGAACCAATAATCGATTACCAAATATGGTAATCGATTACCACGCGAAAAATTTCAACCTGTGGGCATACAGAGAGGACTGTAATCGATTACAGATCCTCTGTAATCGATTACCAACTCCAAAAACTTGGTTCCCTCCTTCTGCAGTCCTTTCCCAGGTCCTGGATGTTGCACAGACTTATTTACATTAAGTTAATGTCCTCTTTAACTTTACTCTCCATTAACTTTAAAACATAAATGTAAATAAGGGAATACCCCCCATTTGGATTCAATAAAAATATCTAAAAATTCAAAATCCTTAAAGATTAGAATCCAACTTTTGGGTTTTAGTACAATTCTCCGAAAACTTGCATTTTTCAAAACTTGAGGGTTGAAAATGAAGGGGTTATCCATTCTCTAAAATTCATTAAAAATCCCTCTTCAACTCATTGATGTCTAGAGAACCATTACCGGGACTTTTGATCTTAAGAAAATGCCTCAAACCTATAGCCCTCCAAGGAGGCATAGGGTTCAGACTCAAAATTTTTTAGGTTTCGGTTTCGACAGATAACTGCACTCAGGCTGGGGTGTTACAATTTTCTTCATTCGACACACCTAGGCATTATGTATCGCCATCCCTAGGGTGTCTGCATTTGCCTACACTTGAGCGTTATATATCGCCGTCCTCAAGTGCAGCATTACTCATCTTCCTTTACTTGTCACACATATTCCAGAGTACGATCGCCATGTCATACTACATCGGCGTGTGATCACCATGTCATACTCCTTAGGAATATGTTCTTCCTGGCACGTCCCAAAACATGATCGTCATGTCATACTCCATCGGGATGTGATTGCCATGTCACATTCCTTAGGGTGTGGGATCATCATGCTATATTACAGAGTATGATCGCCATGTCATACCCCATCAGAGCGTGATCGTCATGTCACATCCCTTAGGATCATTTATTTTCATATACCTCATATCTTACTTAAATCATTCTTGCACATAGAATTTCCACATATATATTCATAACATATAAATGCTCATAGCCTCTTTACTATTTTACCGAAAACTTGGCAGCATAACGGATCATGTCCGCTTCTCCCTGAATAGTGCCAGGCAACCAAGAAACTTTAATCAGACAGCAAACCCAAGATAGGACATTGTAATTGTAACATCCTCCCGAAATACAGTACTGTGCTTAAGTCGTAGTACCATACTCAGGACTTGTTACTATTACCTGAATGGACCTCTTCTGACAGCAATTTCAGCCGTCTTCTAAACATCTCGAGCTATCTGGAGATAACACGAAAATAAATATAGGAGTGAGAATTATAAATTCTCAGTAGGGTTCGCTAAGAAATTTTGTACGGTGGCATCATTATTATCTCCAGCTGCTTCAGTTTATTATGAAAAATGTAAACACGTTAGCTAGACTGTTCAGTTTTATAGTTAAAAAAATACATTGTCCGAAGCAGAATTCATTTTATTCATGCACTTGTCATTTAGGAGAGCCAATACACGAAAAAGTCATGAAGCATATTACGAATAATAACTATAACATATTAAAATATAAAACACCAATATATTGGAAACTTGAAATTTACATCTGCCTTCACTTGTACTTGAATTTATTGCAGATATACACAATTTTTTTTTTCTTTCTTGGTCTTTCTTTACTTGTCATGCACATTCCAGAGTAGGATCACCATGTCATACTCCATCGGAGTGTGATCGCCATGTCACATTCCTTAGGATGTAGTCATCATGTCATACTCCAGAGTATGATCGCTATGTCATACCCCATCGGGGTGTGATCACCATGTCACACTCCTTAAAAATATATTCATCCTATCATGTCCCAGAGTATGATTGCCATGTCACATTCCTTAGGGGTGGGATTCTTATGCCACATTCCAGAGTATAATCGCTGTGTCATACCCTATCAGAGCGTGATCATCATGTCACATTCCTTTGGAATATGGACTCATCATCATATCTTTTATCATAAAATCATAAATACATCGGCTTCGTACCTTATTCTCAATTAATATTTGCTTAGTATTCCTACATGTCACATAACAACATTGAGAACAACAACATTGAGAACTATTACTAACTTCTGCTGGAAATTCGACAGCATAACGGATCAAGTCCGCTTCCCCGTGACTAATGCCAGACAAACAGTACATTTGTACAACTTGTAATTTCAGAATAGACCAGCAATTACATATATACATTCATAGCATCATTCAACAATTCCAAATCAAGCATCAATAAGGTTTCAGTTTGTTCCTCCCTGTTCTGCCCGAATTTGGCATGCCCCAATTTTTATTCAATTCAACTCATTTAAATTTGATTTTATGTCACAGCCTCATGTGTCTAGTTTATAATCCTTTTGGTCCCATCTCATTTTGATGTGTATAACTCTAGATATAAACAATTTATCTCAGTATGTCCTGTTCTTAGACAGAATTGGGTTCCTATAGAAGAAAATTCACTAAAAATCGAAAACTAGATAAAATCATGCGAATTTTATATAAAAATGAATCTAACACAACAAGATTTAAAATGAGTTAAGTTTCATGTCATTTTTCCAAGTAGATTATGAGTTATGAGTCTCGAAACATTACCCTACTGGGCTGCCCTGTTCTAGGCCAGTTTAACCCTAAGCCAACTTCATTGATGTGCTGAGAACAAATGACAATGGATTTAATTTTGAAATTTTTATGGAATGTCATCCTATATGTTAGCTTTCAAACAACTTTAGTTGCACTCAATTTGGAGTTGTATAGGGTGAGTTACACCCTTCTCAACTTGTGCTGCCCGGGTAAGAACCTAGATTTCTAGGTCTAAATTCAAAAATTCATAACTAATTCTATACTAATCCAATGGCCTTATATGATATATGTATGGAAAGCCCTAGATGTCTAGTTTCATTTAAAAAATGGTTTCATCCAATTTAAATAGCAGGACCATCGAGGAGAAAATCCTAACAGCTTCTTGAACTCTTCTTGGATTCATGTTTTTCTCTAATCAATCCACCCAATCTTCAATTCAAACTCACATATACACCTTAAACGAATCTTAATTCATCATCATCACTCAAGATAGCATCAGAATCTTGCAAGTAATTGGGAAGAAAGTGGAGTCCCAATCAGCCTAATTCAAAGAAAACAAGAAAAGAAGTTGGAATTCCTACCTTGGTGGTGTGAAATCTTGATGGAACTTGATCTTGGAGTGAAGTTGATGGTTAGGGCTTGAGTTTGGGGATGAGAGAAAGTGGAAGAAGATGAAGAAGAGTGGGGAAATGAGGCTGGTAGTGGGGAGGTCGAAAATGATAAGAAGAAGGAAAGAAAAGGTGAGATATTTGGAAGTTACTTAGTCTTGATTGGTGGATTCAACTTGGTCATAAAATCTGGTTTAACTTCCCATCATCAAGGGCTGTTAAGGCGCCACTTGAGGGAGTTATTTGGCTAAATCTTAGCCGTTGATTCTAGGGCATTCATAGAAAAATTCTACTAGTCCGGTTCCGACAGTTTGAAGTATTGAAATCTTGCCAATTTCCTTTAAATCGGTAAACCGATTTTAAAAAAATCCTGTGAAGTTTCCTATGGTTCTAATCTAATTCCATTATACCTAATCATTCTAAACCACACTCAATTGGCTTTAAGTGAATGCTTAATCGAATCCTAATTAATCCCAATTATTCGATGAAAACCGAAAACTCGGTTAGTAACGATAGAATTTTTCGGATGTTACACTCTTCACTCACATGGCGGCCAATTGGCGCCATTCATTAGGGTAGAAGTGGCTCAATTTTCATCCACTCAAACTAGTGAAATTTTATTGATTCAGTTCTGGCGGTTTAAAGCACCGAATTTTCGCCGATTTTCTTCAAATCGGCAAAAATTTACTAAATGACTTTGAGAAGATTTCTATATCTCTATCCTAATTGTTCATAAGCCTCATCCCTCTAATTAACATCTATTTAACTTCTGATTAATATTTAATTAACTCTTAATTGCCCTTACATAACTGTTGAAACCGAATAGATAGATTAATTCATAAGTTAGACATTTTCGCAATTTCGGAGCCTTTTTGTTTTCTGTTTTCTATAACTAATGGCATTTCCGTAATTTTGAGCAAGTCTAGGGGCACCCCTCGTCATTTCATGTATGGATACCTCTGTGGCTCAATCGGCCGAGGTTTAGGTTTCTAAGTTTTCGCTACGTGATTCTGCTTCGTTTAAAACCTTATTTTGCTAATTCTATTCATATAGGGACCTAAATGTCATTTTCTAAAAAGTTTAGGGGCAAAGTGGTGAATAACAAAAGTTTGTTGTTATTACTTCCTATTACATTATATGGGAATGTTACAGTAATTATGCTAAGAATATGATAATATCAATAGGTGTAAGTTTTATAGTCTTAAGTCTTAAGCTGTCTCGTAAGCTTTTTAACTTTTACTGATGTTCCCGAGTTTGAGCTCATAACCGACTTTTGAGTTCTGATATCATATCGGCATCAACTTCCGGAATTACGTATATAATGTTTATGTCTTGATTCCCGTCTTCCGAAATCATGTTTCCAATGTCTTTATTCCCGACTTCCGACTTTAATCCATAATTGGTCCTCCAAGACTCTTAAGGATGTTTTCTTAAGTCCCGAATTCCGACATTAACCATACCCCGTCTTCCCTAATTTTTGTGTTATGACTTTAGCTATGTCCGACTAGTTTCCTATTTGCTCAGTCCCGAGTTTTGGCATTATCTATACCTGATCTAGCTCTCTCTACTAGGTTCTGAGTTCAGCCTTAAGCATTCCTAATATGGGTTCCTATTCACTAAGTCCAAATTCAACATCAACCATACCCGATCTAGCTCTCTCTCTACTAAGTTCCGAGTTCAATCATTAAGCATACCCTTTCGAGTTCATCCTTAAGTATATTATTCCGAGTTCAACCTTAACTGCACTCTATCTAGCTCTTCGTCTGCTAAGTCCCGAGTTCCGATATCACGGAGCTTGATCTAGTATTTATACATATCTCTAGCCCGAATTACACTCTTATAAGAGAAAATTCACCAAAAATAGAAATCCAGGTGAAATCGTACGAAATTTATATCTCTGTAAAGCTAACATGGCAAGCCTTCAAATGAAAAAAACTGGATATTATTTGAATGAGTATATTTTGAGATATAAACCCTGAAACTCGACCTTCCTGAACTACCCTATTTTGGCCTAGTTTGGATATAGGGTAACTTTCTCGACTCACTGGGAACAAATGGGACCTTAACTAACTCATAATTTCTTTATAGGATGTTCTCCTATGCGTAAGCTTTCTAACAAAGTTGGTTTCACTCAATTCCAAGTCGTATAGGGCGAGTTCTTCCCTGAACAACCTAGTTTGCCTAGAATCAAACTCAAAAACCTAGGTCAAGCTTCAAAAATTTATATCTCTCTTAATAATAATCCAATGGCCTTATATGATATATTTATAGAAAGCCCTGGATGTCTAGTTTCACATAAAATTAGATTCATGGAATTTGAACGGCTGTAGGCAGAGCCATACACTTTGTTGTACGGATTGCCAAGGAAAAACCCTACCAGCTTCATGAGTTTTCTCCTTCCTTCAAGTTCTTTCATACCAATTCTAATTCTAATCATAATATACATACAAAATCAGCCATAAAACATCATCGCCACTCTACATGTCATCAGTAGCACAAAGTATACAAGACCCACACAACTCCAAACTAAGGAAAATAAGAAGAGAGTAGGATTCCTACCTTGTTTGGTTGAAAACTTGTTGATTTGGTGTCTTAGATGGAAGCAACTCTTGAGGAAACTTGAAGAGAAGATGAAGATGGAGTGGGATGAGTGTGAGGAGAAGAGAAATGGAGAGTGGTCAGCTCCTTATGCTGGCCGAAAGTTACAAGAAGAGAAGGAAAGAAAAGGTGAAGATTTTTGTAGCAAGCTTCATGTTGATTGGTGGATCCCATCTTACCTTCCAATTTGGCTTGGCTTCCCCCTCTACATGGCTGAAAATGGCACCACATGTGGGGATATCTTGGCTGAATCTTGGCCATCCATTCTAGTGTTCTCATAGTATAACTTTTATTGATCCGGTTCCGACAATCTTAAATACTGAAATCTTACCGATTTCTCTTAAATCGGTAAACCGGTTTTAGAAGAATTCTATGAAGTTTCCTATGGTTCTTATCTAATTTCATTATAACTAATCATCTTAAATCACACTTAATTAGTTTTAAGTGAATACTAAATTGAATCCTAATTAATCACAATTATTTGCTAAAAATCGAACACTTTGATTAAAAACGATTAAAATTTTTCGAGCGTTACAAATAAGGCATTGAAGAATAAATCATTAGTTTAGTTCTACAAGCAAAATGGGCCAAGCCTATGCCTTCTTTAGGTTTCTTACCTTAAATACCAATTGGCCCCTTACTATTATATTCAATATATATTATTTTAACTTAAGAAATGCATTCCTTTCTGTTTTTTATACTAAATGGGCCAAACTTGAAACAAACCATCTAACTTCATACTCTTTGTAAGAAAATAGCAAGGTCTAGAATCAGGGCTGTTCAGTAAATAAATCTAAAAAAAATAGCAAACCATTTCTAAAATTTATGAAAATTTTCCAGTAAGTCCCCGAGGGTACTAGGTTTGATATATAGAAATTTCGGGTCAAAATTTAAGGCATAGCTAGGGTAATAAAATCCAATCACTTGTGCAGTCCAAAGTTCTTTTTTAGCTAGCAAGTTTCAACTTCTTGAATTTATTAAAAATAGTAAAACAATTCTAAAATTTTCATAAAAATTCCCAACCATATAAAGTTTTATTAACATGCTATCTATAACATCCCGAAGAACAGTGCATCTGATTAGTATTGTTAATTGATTTATTTCATTGTATTAGAGATATACAAGTAATTAGTGTTGAGATACGAAAGTTAGGGTTAGAAAAAAGTATTTAAGCTACCTTGTAGAAAAATTTCACGGAGACTGTAACACCCTATCAACTTGATGTTATGCTTAAGTCATAGCATGAAATTGGATAGGTTGCGTTCTGATATTAACTCTTGTCTAAAGTTGTATTCAGTATTTTATATCCTGATATATATGTATATAACTGACGAAAGAATCTACAAAACCGGACGCTCCATATAATAAACGTGATTAACATAGAAGTATCATTAGTTGCTTATATATACATATACATATGTAAGTTGGAAGCCAGGGCTTCGGTCCATAAATATACATATCAAGAGTAGAGTGAAGGAAAAGGCATAACAAAAATGGCGGAAGCCGGCTAGAACAAATGAATCCAACTCGAGGTCCCGTGCGATTGCAGTGTCCGGAACCTCAATGAAGAGGTAGCTGCGAGTCCATTGCCCACGCGAGAATGAGGCGGAAAAGTAAAATCGAGGTGAGAATTTAAGAAAATTCTCAGTAGGGTTGTGCACGACGGCTATCGACATCGCATTCATTCTCATTTGCCTCGGGTTTATTTACTTATGAAGACATGAGATTAAACTTAACTATTCATACTTAATAAGGTTGGGAAAATGTCGGTCCGAGGTAAGGTCCAATTTTACTTAAGACATATAAGGAGCGAGAATAAACCAATATCGATAATAAGCGAATAATGAGTATATGGCGATGCGTGAATGCGACATAGAAACTATAAATGACATATAATAACCATTCGATGTAAGTATGCAATCATGCAGACTTGCTCTTGAATCTTTCTTCATAAACTTTCTCATAAACTTTTCTATTACTTGTCATCATTTTCCATCTCTTGGTCCCCTGGGGAGTTCTTGGCCATCTTAGACTCCTGGGTAATAGATGCCGCTCATCGTGATCGAGCCTCGTTCCTATATGCGAATTGCCGGGTTTACTTTCCCGACGTTCCCACCGATCTATTCCCCTTAACTTCTTATCCGAGGTGGCCCAAGAAGCATGGAACTTTCATAAGTACATAATCTTTTTCATAACTTTCATAACTTTCTTAAGGATGCACATGCATTAACATAGAATTCATAACTTGTGCATGGGTCTTACTGCAATTTTGGCATCATAACTAAACGTGTCCGCTTTCCCATGAATAGCCAACATACGTAACATCAATTTATCACAAGGATCACAATATTACATTCATATTCCAATATTGAACTCATATCCACATCATATTCATTAAGGCAGAGTTTCTGCCTTAGCATATTCAATCAACCCGGTTTTTATAATTCAAGCCATAATTCCTACTTAACTCATCTGGACCTCAAATTTGATATGTAAAAGTGTTATGTCTCTATTTTCTAACCCCTTTGGTCCCATCTAATCGATATCTATAGCTCAAGATATTCAGATTTTATCCAGCATGCCCAAAGTGGCTTGCCAGAATCAGGCAACTAAAAGTAAAAATCTACTAAAAATCGAAAACTGACTCAAATGATACGAAATTGGACTCATATTAAATTTAACAGGATAAGGTTTCATTTACAAAAAGTCCCATCCCATTTGGCTTGGTAGGGCTCGAGTTGTAAGCCCCGCAACTTAACCTTCTTGAACTGCTCTGATTTGGTTCGGTTTGGACATCGGTTAACTTTTTCAAATCACTGGGAACAAATAAGATGGTAACAAACTCGGAATTTCTGCAGGATGTTCCCTATGTGTAAGCTTTCCAACAAAATTAGTTTCACTCAATTTGGAGTTATATAGGGTGAGTTACACCCTTTTCAACCCATACTGCTCAGGTGGATGTCTGGATTCCTAGGTCAAACTTCAAAAATTCATATCTCCCTCAATATTAATCTAATGGTCTTATATGATATATGTATGGAAAGCCCTAGATGTCTAGTTTTATATAAAAATGGTTTCACTAATTTTAAACGACGGGAGGCGGAGCCGTACACTCCGCCGTACGGACCGCCGAGGGTTTTGAGTTTCCCAGCCTCTCAATTTCTTCATATCTTCATCCTTTCTTGTTTCCAATTCAATCTTAATCTCACAAACAGCCAATCAATCAATTATAATTCATCATAATCAGTCAACTAACATATCCAATTCAAGGAATTAAATCAACACCAATCATCCAATAGTCAGAAAATCAAGAAAGAAGAAAACCCCTACCTCCTACTATGAGTGATTTGGCTTGAGTTTATAGCTGAAACTTGATTGAATCTCAACGTTGGGTGGAGTTGGGTGAGTGAAGAAAGAAAAGAGGGAGCTGAAGTGAAGAAGAAGTTACGTAGAAGGGGTCTGAATCGAGAGGAGGAGAGTGTGTTATATAGGCATGAGTGGGGAGCTAACTTGGAAGGTTTTGATTGGCCTCAAAACATAAGGCTGAGTTTCAGCCAGCCTTGCTCTCCACGTCGCCCTCTTTGTGTGATAGAATTGCTCTCCACGTTGCCTAAAGTGGGACTAGCTTCTAGTATATTCTGAAATGAGATCGAAACTCGTGCTATTTATAAAGTCGGAACTAGTGAACATCCTGCATGTGAAGTCGGAATCCGGGAAACATGTCCAGTTATTCGAAACTTGAAAGCAAAACCTGATGTGAAGCCAAGCACTTAAAGTCAAGTCGTGAATTATAGGACCTCGATATCGAAATCGGGAGAATAGGAAATAAGAGCTATTGGTATTGATCTCTAGATCGGAACTTCGTACATTGTGAACATGAGGTCGGAAATTGGAATATAACCAGTTCATTTGAGCCTTAGAGACGAAGTCGGAAATCGGAAATTTTGATCTTTAATCGCTAAGGTCGGAAGTTGTAAATTGCGCTGAAGCCGAAGATGAACTCGGAAGTCGTAAGCATCAGTCACTCCATTTCAGCTCCTGAAATCGGAAATCGAAAAATGCAAGGCAATCCGTCTGACCCTTCCTAAGATCGGAAATCGGAATTTTTGCACTGAGGTCGGAAATTGTAACTCGTTGTCCGTCCAGTCTAGATGAATTCGGAAGTCGGGAATACTAATGGGATCGGAGGGCGGAAGTTGCGGATGTTACAGAGACTATTAGCAATATTTTGCTAATTTAAGGAAAATCAGTTTATTTGCAGTGTCGTGTAATGCAAGAACCAAATTAGTAGAAATTTATATTGTAGGATAACATGAGTGCCAGTTTAAAACCCTACAACATGTGGCTAGTTTCTAGCCACCCACACCCCTTTGTTGGCCAAAGGATGGCCACAAAAAATGAGGAGCTCAAGAGTAATTGAACTAATTTTGAGTTCCACTAATTACAAGCACATGAGTCATCTGCACTTTATGACTAATGACACACTAATTTCTTCCTCCCCAAATTTTCAGCCCTACATCAAACCTCTCTCTTCCATTTTTTCTTCAACTTCATCTCTCCATCCTGATTTCTTCATCCTACTGCTACATCTTCACCTAAACTTGTTTTTTTTCTTGCTCAAACTTGAGATTTGAGGTTGGATTCTTCAATTTTATGGACTTTTAAGGTGTAGGAAATCTGCTAGGGTTTCTTGTGCTCTCTTTTATATGATGTTGCTTGATGATTATAAGACTTGTTTCTAATGAATTAAGATGGAAATTCTTGGTTTGGGTTGAAATTTGATCATAAGCTCAAAGAAACATTCAAACAAGGCTACTAGATATGAAACCCTAGAGACCAGTTCGTACCACAAACAGTGTATCTTGACCTACAAAAGTCAAAATTTAGTGAAACCATTTTTATATGAATCTAGACTTCTAGGGTTTTCTAGCCATATAAATTATTTGGACCTGAAATGAGAGAGTTGTGAATTTTTGAATTACCCTCTTGAATCTTGTTCACTATTTTGACCAATATGGGTTGTGAAGGGCATAACTTGCCCTATACAACATCAAATTGAGTGTAACAAATTTTGTTTAAAACCTAGCTCATAGAGGATTATGTCACAAAAATTTTAGGTTTAGATCATAAATACGTTGTTACCAATAATTCCCTAAATTTGACACATGCTCTATTCAAGTTATATATGGCAGTCCACTTTAGATCATAAATACGTTGTTACCAATAATTCCCTAAATTTGACACATGCTCTATTCAAGTTATATATGGCAGTCCACTTTAGTCTAATTTAGGAGCTTATAACTTGAGCTCTCCTTACCTAATCAAACTAAAACTTTTGGAAAATGAAAGATGGTTCAATTAGCTTTATTTAGGTATAAATTTTGGATAGAAATGAGGAGAATTGGATTTTTTGTGATTTTCTAAATATAAGTGCTCAAGTCTATCCTGAAATTGGCCAGCCTTTGGTAAAACCTTAATAACTCAATTTATACATCTCAAAACTTAATGGGACTAACCAGCTTTAAAATTAGACAAACAAAGCTATAACATATTAAAATTTCATATTAAAATGAGTTAAAATGAAATTATGGTGCAATTTATAAAACAGGATAGATTTGAGAACTTTAAGGTGTTTTGACAACCCTAAGTATTAGGAGCCTTATAAGCCATGAGTGGCCAATGATTGAATTCTTGATGATGATTATTATGATTCTTATATCTTGACTAGCTAGCTAGAATTCTATTAGCATTTTGGGAAAGCATTACATTTCAGCCGTTATACTATCAAATTTTCGACAGAAGACATATGAATGATATACTCTAATTATAAGTCCTTCAAGTTTGATTATTCATGAACACTTGATTTATGTTGAAAGTAAGGATTCCATATGACTTGGGCTAGCCCTGAAATAAATTAAGGGAATAGATCGGTGGGAGAGTCAGGGAAAGTAAACCCAATAATCCTGTATAGGAAATGAGCTCGATCCTATAAAGTAGACTATTACATAGGAGCTATATGGCCAAATGCTCCCAGGGTACTAAGTATGGATGAAAGATAAGAGCAGACACCCTCGGGGCGGCGATACGTAACGCCTAGGTGTCTTAAGTAAATAAAGGGAAATGGAAGTCAAGAAGTTCAACACAATTGCATGATTCAACAAGTGCATCTACATATGCATACTGTACAGCTATTACCCTTATTATTATGGTTGTAGTTTACCTAATACTATTCTTATATCTGTTCTAGTTTATCTGTTACTATTTTAATATCTGCTCTAAAAGCTGTTAAGTGATTGATAAAAGTAACCTGTTTCAGAAGAATACATTTTCGAAACTTAATAAATGAATTCCTATCACTATGCATGAGATCACTTTTTCTAAATAAACCAGAGCAGATGGGACAGCGATGATGACATAAATTGTCAGTCAACTTAGGAAGCCTACTAAGAATGAAAATTATCATGCCTACGTGGTTCTCGTGTTGTCTCCAAGTAGTTTCAGAGAATCTTGATGAGGACTAAGCTAATGAAGTTTTACCTTAAGCCTCTTGAATTAGGATCTATCGAGGACTTGGACACAAGAAATTTGATCAAACCAAAAACAAATTTAGGCAGAAATAGGGCTCCAAATGTCTTGTTAGAAAGGATTCGTATCTCACGCCACAGACCATGGAATTGAGAAATTTCAAAAAGAGGTGAATGTACACTTTCGGAAACTCAATTTAGACTCAAGAATCACTGAAAAACAATACTTATAACTCCAGATATGAGCAAGAGTTAATTGAGACAAATTCTAGGGAATTGATATGAAATTGATGAAAAAGAAACAAGATAAGAATGGCGCCACAAATCTAGTTTCATAATCCAAAAAGTATCGCCACAAGAATTGGAGGATTCTAGATAAGATCAAAAGATGCAAGGGAGAACCCTAGCAGAGCAAAAATCACAATTTGTGCAACATACGTATTCTGCTCTCTGTATTGACCTCCAAAGGTTTTAATACAAATCAATTTAAGAGTTTACCCTTGAGGCTTAACAAAACTAAAAAGTAAAACCCTTTAGAATAAGCATTACTGATATGTTCCAATGGTTAAGGAAACATATTTAGCCTCAGGTGCTTGGGTTCTAATCCTACTACAGATAATTATATTTTTATCACAAAAATAACAATAGAAAAATAAAATAAAAACATTCCCAAAAAAAAAAAAAATAACTAAAGTCTAGCAAATTCATATTAACTCTTTGGGTTCTTTTCCTCTCATTCCAAGTGGGCTATACATGTGTAAACCCTAAAATTCATGTGATAGGCTTCATTTAGATATTAGGCTTCAAATTGTGATTGGGCTTCCAACAGAGAGATAATCAAGTGTTTGACAACTTCTTGGGTCTTCCTTGCTCTAGCTCTTGTCATGGGTCCTCCTAGTCCTTGTATTGGATCTTGGGCTTCTTTTTGGGCTTGAATCGGGGCTTGGACTTGGGCATTGGTGTCCTCATCATTCCCTCCTTCTTGAGAAACATTTGTCCTCAAATCTTGTAAGTCATCACCTGCATCATAGAGGGACAAGTTAGCAATGCTAAAAGTAGCACTTACACCATACTCACCTAGCAAATCAATCTTATAGGCATTATCATTAATCTTGGCCAATACTTGGAAAGGTCCATCTTCCCTTGGCATCAACTTAGACTTCCGTTGAGATGGAAATCTTTCTTTCCTGAAGTGTACCCATACGCAATCACCTGGTTCAAATGTTACCTTCCTCCTTCCTTTGTTTGCATGTTTAGCATACCCTTCCATTTTCTTCTCGATTTGGGCCGGCCTTGATCTTCTCATGCAACTTCTTGATATAATTAGCTTTTTCCTGCCCAGACTTATCTTTCAATTGAGAAATGTTAGGTAAAGACAATAAATCCAAAGGAGTCAGAGGATTAAAACCATAAACAATTTCAAAAGGTGAAAGTTGAGTAGTATTATGTACTGCCCTATTATAAGCAAACTCAATATGTGGCAAACACTCTTCCTAAGTTCTAAGATTTTTCTTAATAATAGCTCTAAGAAGAGTAGAAAGAGTTCTATTTACCAGCTCTGGGGTTTGCCCATCAGTTTGGGGATGACACGTAGTTGAAAACAAAAGTTTAGTGCCAATCTTTTCCCATAAGGTCCTCCAAAAATGACTAAGGAATTTAGAGTCTCAATCACTCACAATACTCCTAGGCAAACTATGCAATCTTACCACCTCTTTGAAGAACAAGTCAGCTACATAACATGCCTCATCTACCTTCTTGAAAGGTATAAAGTGACCCATTTTAGAAAACTTGTCAACCACTACAAAAATTGAGTCCTGTCCTCCCTTGGACCGAGGCAAACCTATGACAAAATCCATAGAAATATCAATCCAAGGGTGTTCAGGAATGAGCAACAGAGTATACAAACCATGTGACATGACCTTAAATTTAGCCTTTTTACAAACAAGACACTTATCACACAACTTATGTACATCATGCATCATGTGAGACCAATAGAAATGTGCAAGATGTCATATGTCTTTTGCACCCCAAAGTGCCCTATTAAGCCCCTTTCATGTGCCTCCTGAACAAGCATTTTCCTAATTGAACTCTTAGGCACACAAAGTCTCTTATCCTTTATTAAATAACCATCATGCTTAAAATACCCATCAGATGCAGTATAAGAGCATGTTTGATAAATATGAGAAAAATCAGCATCATGCTCATATAATTCCTTAATGCACTCAAAACCAAGAAACTTTCAAGAGTAGGCAATAAAGCATACCTGCATGACAAAGCATTAGCTACTACATTGGACTTACCTTTCTCATGCTTGATCATATATGGTAATTGTTCAAGGAATTCCACCCACTTGGCATGCCTCTTGTTCAACTTTGCCTACCCTTTCAAATACTTCAAGGATTCATGATCACTATGAATGATAAATTCTTTAGGCAGAAGATAATGTTGCCAAGTTTGCAAAGCTTTAACTAAAGCATACAATTCCTTATCATATATAGGTAGTTAAGGGTAGCCCTATTCAATTTTTCACTAACATATGCAATGGGATGTCCTTCTTGCATTAAACGAGCTCCTATGCCTACCCCATATGCGTCACACTCCAATTCAAAGGATTTTCCAAAGTTAGGCAAAGCAAGTATGGGTGCATGTGTTAATTTCTCTTTAGGGCAGCAAATGCTTTCTCTTGTTTCTCTCCCCATTTAAATCACACATGCTTCTTGACTAGTTCATTTAGAGGTGCAACAATAGTACTAGAATCTTTAACAAACCTCCTACAGAAACTAGCAAGCCCATGGAAACTTCTTACCTTACTCACACTTATTTTTGGAGTTGGCCATTCTTGGATTGCTCTTATTTTCTCTTTTTCTACATGCACTCTACTAGAATTAACCACAAATCCTAAAAACACAACATGGTCCTTATAAAATGTGCACTTTTCCAAATTAGCATACAATCTTTCTTTTTTAAGCACATGCAAAACAGATTTCAAATGATGCAAATGCTCATCCAAATTTTTACAATATACCAGAATATCATCAAAGTAAACAACTACAAATTTCCATAAAAACTCTCTCAAAACATGGTTCATCAATCTCATGAAGGTACTAGGGGCATTTGTCAAGTCAAATGGCATTACTTTCCACTCACACAAGCCATACCTGGTTTTAAAAGCTATTTTATCACCTTCTCTAATCCTAATCTAATTATATCCACTTTTTAAATCAATCTTAGAGAAATAACAAGAACCATATAGCTCATCAAGAAGATCATCTAAACTCGGAATGGGATGTCTGTACTTGATGGTGATGTTGTTGATGGCTCTGCAATTAGAACACATCCTCCAGCTTCCATCCTTTTTGGGCACCAATATAACAAGTACAGCACAAGAGCTCAAGCTCTCCTCAACCCAACCTTTGCTAATCAAGTCAGCAACTTGCCTTTGAATTTCCTGGGTCTCTTGGGGATTACTCCTGTATGGTGGCCTGTTAGGTAGCACAGCTCCTAGAACCAAACCAATCTGATGTTCTGTACCTCTCAATGGTGGAAGTCCTGGTGGTATCTTTTCAAGAAATACATCTTGAAAGTCTTGCAAAATAGATTCAATACCACTTGGCAGATCAAGGTTAAAAATAGAATTATGAGTAAGTGAAGTGACTTCCTTACTATATAGAATATACATGAATTTTCTTGCCAAAAGGATTCTCCTCACCTCTCCACTTTTCACAAACAGAGCATTTTTCCTCTCTTTCTTTTCTCTCTTTCTTTGAATTCTTTTTCTCTTTCTGTTTCTCTTCTAGCTCTCGGCCACTCTCACTCTTTTTACCCTTTTTTTCATTTTATTTTCTTTCTTTTCTTTCTTGCTCTCTTTTCTCTCTCATTGTATTTTGATTCTCACAAACCTCTCTAGGAAACAATGGAACAAGAGTGACCTTGCGGTCATTATGGACAAAGGTGTACTTGTTGGCGTGTCTATCATGGTGAGCTTTCTTATCAAATTGCCATGGTCTCCCAAGTAACAAATGACTAGCCTTCATAGGAACTACATCACAAATGATCTTATCCATATACCTTCCAATGGAAAACTCAATTTATACTTGCTTATCCACCTTCATTTCACCTTCCTTACTTAACCATTGTAGCTTATAAGGTCTAAGGTGAGGTTTGGTCTCCAAATTCATCTTTGTCATCCTAGCACTAGTCACATTTGTGCAACTCCCTCCATCTATGATCAAAGAATGCAGCTTCCCTTGGATAAGGCATCTAGTATGGAAAATGCTTTCTCTTTGGCTTCCCTCATCTTCTTTAGCTATAACTCCTAGCATCCTCCTCACAATGAATAAATCTCCCTCGAGAACCTCCTCCTTTTCCTTACTCTCTTCCTCACTAGTTGGTTCAGATTGAGAACTCTCACTTGTGATTTCCCCATCATCTTTTAACACTATAACTTTCTTAGTGGGACACTCAGAAGCTATGTGTCCTCTACCCAAACACTTAAAACATTTTATGTCTCTAGACCGAGACTTGTTGGCCATTTCTTTGCCCTTGTTTTGGGTTAGTTGTAGTGTTGCTCTTGACGTCCTATTAAATGAAGTTTCCTCCTTCTTAAACCTATCCTTCCATCTAAAGTTATCATAGTTTGAAGCACTCTTCATCACACTTTTTCTTTTTAATTGTTGCTCTACTTTCATGACCTGATGGACTAGGTCCTCAATCTTTACATAATTTTGAAGCTCCACTACATCCCTTATTTCTCCATTCAACCCATTAAGAAACCTTGCCATAGTAACCTCCCTTTCCTCCTCAAAATTGGCTCGAATCATGGCTATTTCTAGCTCCTTTTAATACTCATCCACACTCCTACTACCTTGGGTAAGTTTTTGCAGCCTATTATGTAATTCTCTATGGTAATGGGATGGTACATATTTTCTTCTCAAGACTCTTTTTAACTCCTCCCAAGTCTGCAACATAGGCTCTCCATACCTCTTTCTCTCCTTTTGAAATTGATCCCACCACACCAAGGCATAATCTGTGAACTCTAAGGTAACCAATTTAATTTTTCTCTCTTTAGTTAGGGTATGATAAGAAAAAATTGGTTCTACCATCATCCCCCACTTTACATAAGCTTCGGGATTACTTTTACCCCTAAACGGTGGAATGGTAACTCACTCCCTTATCTCAGTTTCCTCTTGGTTCTTCCTTATTTTCTCTCTTTCTTCTCTTTTCATGTCTATCATTCTGATTTCCCTCCATCTTATTGTTTTGACCTTCTAAGTTTTCAAGCCTCTTATAGGTTCCCTCGGAATACTCCCTCAACACTTGGTTTATTCTTTGAGTTAAGGTATCTAACAACAACCTATGATCTCTAGTGGGGGATGGTGGTCCTTCTCTTTCAGCCATAATAATCTAAACCTTACCGAGTGTTTCACTCAATTAGAATTTTGTGTAATGTAACTCTCTTGCCTTTTCCACTCTTCCTTTAGCTTAAGGTTCTTACTAGAATCAAATAATCAATTATCAAGAATCACTTAAGGGCAGCAAACACAAGACAAGACAGAAAAACATGGACTCTATAGAAAACAAAGATGAGACAAGACACAAGGCACAACTTAAGAAAACGATAAGAAAACAAAACTCATAAGTTTAGGACAACAAAAGTACAAACTTCAACTAAGAAGAACAAAGGAACACAAATTATTACAAACAAAAGATTAACAACCAAAGGACCAAGGATATCAATTTAGAAACAAGAAATAGACCAAAGAAATGTAGTTAAGAGAAATTTCAAGCCCTCTAAATCCAGAATTTCAAGTTAGCTCAAAAACTCAATTTTTTTCTTCCACCAACTCAAGTTTCCCACGTCAACTTCAGTCACTTCCTCTTTACTCCTTTTTTTTTTAACTTCAATTCTATTTTCCTTCAAATTAGGCTTCAAACAAGCAATTAAAATTAGCGTTTTACGAACATCTACTTGGCAGCCAATGCAATGCCTCCTTGCAGCCTTCAAGCAATCAAATTTCTGCGTTTTTCTTTTGCAAAAGCAGCACTTTCCTCTAAATTCACGTCCACAACTAGCCCTAGTGACTAGCTCTGATTACCAAATGATGAAGTTTTGCCTTAATCCTCTGGAATTAGGATCTATCTAGGACCTGGACACAAGAAATTTGATCAAACCAAAAACAAACTTACACAGAAATAGGGCTCCAAATGTCTTGTTAGAAAGGATTTGTATCTCATGCTACAAACCTTGGAATTGAGTGATTCCAAAATGAGGTGAACGTACACTTTTTGAAACTCAATTTAGACTCAAGAATCACCGAAAAACAATACTTATAACTCGAGATATGAGTAAGAGTTAATTGAGATGAATTCTGGGGAATTGATATGAAATTGATGACAAAGAAACAAGAATGGCACCACAAACCTAGTTTGATAAGCCAAGAAGAATCGCCACAAGAATTGGAGGATTCTTGATAAGATCAAAAGATTCAAGGAAGAACCCTAGCAAAGTAAAACTCACAATTTATGCAACATACATATTATGCTCTCTATATTTATCTCCAAAGGTTTTAATACAACTCAGTTTAAGAGTTTGCCCTTGAGGCTTAACAAAACTAAAAAGCAAAACCCTTTAGCATAAGCATTACTGATATGTTTCAATAGTTAAGGAGACATATTCAACCTCAGGTGCTTGGGTTCTAATCCTGCTATAGATAATTATATTTTTATCACAAAAATAACAATAGAAAAATAAAATAAAAATAATACCAAAAAAAAAAACAACTAAAGTCTTACAAATTCATATTGACTCTTTGGGCTCTTTTCCTCTCATTCCAAGTGGACTATGCATGTGTAAACCCTAAGATTCATGTGTTGGGCTTCATTTAGATATTGGGCTTCAAATAGAGAGATAATCACGTGTTTGACAGCTTCTTGGGCCTTCCTTGCTCTAGCTCTTGTCATGGGTCGTCCTAGGCCTTATATTAGATCTTGGGCTTCTTTTTCGGCTTGAATCTTTGCTTGGGCTTGGGCCTTGGTGTCCTCATCATAAGCAAGAAGAATTCATGCCAAGCTGGGTTGATTGTTGAAGACAGTTGACGGATATCCATATATGTTAGCTTTATGTTACTAATTCCTTAATTACAAGCTCCTAGCAGAGCTGCTTATGAAATTTGATATGTGTAACATCCCTATTTTCTTAAAACGGCATCATAGAAACTTTAAATTATTTCCTCTAGGCAGCGTTATGCTATGACAATCCTCACTCTCAGAACAATAGGGTAGCATAACACTACCATTGAAAATATGGCACTGCCATATGACAAAAATTAGAAAATGATGAAAATGCCCTTACATAAACTTTTGTTATTTGTAATTTTACCCTAGAACTTTTAATAATTACATATTGACCCTCAAAGATTCTTTCCATAATTACCCCTAAACTTTTTAGAAAATGACATTTAGATCCCTACATCAATAGAATTAGCAGAATAAAGTTTTAAACAAAGCAGGATCACGTAGCAAAAATGTAGAAACGTAATTCTTGGCCAATTGGGCCACAAAGGTGTCCACATGAGAAATGACGTGGGATGCCCCTAGACTTGCTCAAAATTACGAAAATTCCATTAGTTACAGGAAAGAGAAAAAAAAATAGATAGAAAATATTAAAGGATTTACAGAAAACTAAAGTAAAGCAATCTAGAAGAAACAGTGCGTCTGATTAGCACTGTTAATTAATTTATTTCATTGTGTCAAAAAAAATAAAAGCAATTAGAAATTAAATGTAAACATTAGGATTAGAAGGAGTTGAGTTTATTATGTAGAAAGTTTAAAAGAGACCATTGGCAATGTTTTGAAAATTTAAGAGAAACGATAACGATTTCTGTAACTTTCTAAATTGCAATATGTTTAATTTATGTTGTTAATCGATTTACTCAACTTTATTAGAGGTATATAAATAATTTGAGGTGAATTATAGAGAGATTGGGAGTAGGAGAATTTGAATTAATCATGTAGAAATTATAGGAAGATTTCTAGTAACGTTTCACTAGTTTGAAGGAAATCAGTGGACTTTCGATATTGTATACCACAAGAACTGAATCAGTAGACATTTATACTATTAAAACCCAATTTGGGTGGCTAGAATTTAGCCACCACCATCCACAAAGTGGCGCCACCATCAGCCACCAAAAATGGGGAAGATTTGGCTAAATCTCCACCACCTAAGCCATCAACCACACTACACGCTTCTATCTTTCAATTATGACTCAAACACCTCAATAGTTCCTCATTTCTCCTTCTCATTTTCGTGCATGAGAAGGCTGAGCTCTCTTTCCCTCATTTTGCTATCCATTTCATCATTTTTCTTTTTAGTTCTTCATCCCATACAACCTACTACACCCAAAGCTTCCATCTTTCAAGCTCAAGTTTCAATTTTGAGGTAGGATTCTCACTCTTTGCTTGATTTTAGTGATACATAGTTGATTGGGTCTGAGCTACTCTCTCTTGTTCTGATGTTATTTGATGATCTTATGATATTTTTCAAATGATTAAAGATGGGTACTCTTGGTTTAGGATGGTTAATTAGGCAAAAACTCAAAAAAGAACAAAAATAGGGTTGCTGGAAAATAGAAACCCTATAGCGTTTGTACTTGCGAAGTGTATGTCTTTACACATATCCATCAGAATTTGATGAAAATAATTTTAAATGAAACTAGACATTTATAACTTTAAGATATGATTTTTTGAAGTTTACCCTAGATTTCTGCCCCTGTATCTGACCAAAGTGGCTTGTGCAGGCCATAACTTGCACTATAAAACTTCAAATTGAGTGCAACCAATTTTTTTAGAAATCTTACACATAGGGAAACATTCCATAAAAATTTCATAGTCAAATTTGATCTTTGTTACTCCCAGTAATTTATTGAAGTCGTCCCATGTGTTGACTGGGCTAGAACGGGGCAGCTCAAGTTAGTCAACTTCAAGAGCTCATAACTTGAGCTCTGGCTCAAATGAAATGAAACTTATTGGAAATGAAAGCTAGTTAAGTCAGATTTAAAATGATATAGGTTCGTATCATTTGAATAAGTTTCCTATTTTTAAGGAATTTTTACTTTTTAGTGTCTAAATCTATCTAGCAATAGGATAGACATAGGTTAAACCTTAATAACTTGAGTTATACTTATCAAAACTTTAAAGGACCAAAGAGGTTAAAAATTAGACACATAAAACTTCAACATATCAAAAATTTAGATTAAATAAGTTAAGTAGGAATTATGGCATAAATTACAAAATCAAGCAGAATTGAATGAGGGTAGTAGAATTTCCAAATTGAAGGTGTTGTATACCTTAGTACATATATGAAATTCAATTTAAGTTTGAATGATTGCAAAATCCATGTTATTGTTGAAATGTTGGTACATTATATTGGTTCTGCTATTGTGACTGGCTACCTGTTTCAAGTTGGTGCTGTAACACCCTCTATTATATAAGCCATGCTCGAGTCATGGAGTTATATTAAGAGGTTGTCACTGTGCTAAGAAAACTTTAAAATATGGAAAATATAATACATGGCCCTTTAACTGCTTACTTTATTACCGACTAATAGTCTCTGATACATAGAAAAATATAAAATAATTACACTTTAAAAGAAATTGTGACTGATATAATACACAGCGTCTACTTCTGACTAGTCGTTACTAGCTTCAATGATCTCTTGATCTGGCTTACGCCCGATACTTGCTCCATGAATGGCCCTCAGATCGCCTCATACTTGGTTTCCAACTTGGGTGCTTTGGAATGTTTACTTAAAAGAGAAACATACAGCAGCAAAGTGAGAACCTAAGGTTCTCAGTAGGTAACTCAAAACAGTCTTATAATGCCATCATAAACATTCCAGCCGTTTCGGTTTCTTATGAAAATATAAGCACATATAAACACAGTGGTTCAATTTTAAGTTGAAAACACCGTTCTCGAAGCGGGTCATATTTTAACAACCACTTGCCATTTCATATGACTGACATAGAGATACAGATAGTACAATATGCTTCAGTAAGAGTCATAATAGCATCATGACATAATGAGAGGATTAGAAATGCACATATAAATGCTTGTATTTGATTGTATGCAAATGCACTTGACTTAATTCATTTCTCTCTTTAACTTGCAATTTAACCTTGCTCTTTTGTACTTGGTCCACCGGAGGTGAATGGTCTCTCTCACCCCCGGGTGATAGCCTGCTTTTCAGGTCCGAGCTCGTACCTATACATGAGTAACGGGTTTACTTTCTCCGACCCTCACACCGATCTATTCCCCTTAAATCTGGTCGGGGGCTGGCCCAAGTCTTAGACAGTACCGCTCTGGCCCACACTAGCTGGGTCTATGCCATGCATACCTCACGTGGTAGCTTGGTACGTCTTTCTTGCAAGTTCTTATTATCTTTTTCCTTTTCATATCTTGTCATGCATGTAGACGCTTGGTGCATTCATGAGTATGTCTCATACTTTATATATCATATCATGTTCTAAGCATATACTTGCATGCATGATGTTCATGAATACGATATGTAAACATAAATACATTCAAAGCATAATCATTCATAGCATAAGTTCTCATAAATCCTTGCCGGAATTTCGGCAGCATAACGGATCGAGTCCACTTCCCCATGAATAGTGCCAGACCACCAGTACAATCTTTCAAACTTGTAATTCAATATGGATCAGCCATTATATAGATATTCATAGAATCATTCATCAAGTTCAATTCAAGCATCTATAAGGTTTTCAGTTTACTCCTTCCTATTCTGCCCGATTTTGGTATACTCCACCTTTATTGAAATTCAACTTATTTGAGTCTAATTTTTGGATATGTCATAGCATTATGTGTCTAGTTTCTAACCTTTTTGGTCCCATCTCATTTTGAGTTGTATAACTCAAGATATAAACATTTTATCTTAGCATGTCTTGTTCTTAGCCAGAATTGGGTTCCTATAGAAGAAAATCTAGTAAAAATTGAAAACTAGGTGAAATCATACGAATTTTACATCAAACTAAAGCTAACACAACAAGCTTTAAAATGAGTTAAGTTTCATGTCATTTTCCTAAGTAGATTTTGAGTTATGAGTCTCGAAACATTACCCTATTGGTCTATCCTGTTCTAGGCCAGTTTAAACTTAAGCCAACTCCATTGATGTGCTGGGAACAAATGAAAACGAGTTAAATTCTGAAATTTTTATGGGATGTTCTCTCATGTGTTAGCTTTCAAACATCTTTAGTTGCACTCAATTTGTGGTTGTATAGGGTGGGATACACCCTTCTCAACCCATGCTGCCCGGGTGAGAACCCAGATTTCTAGGTCTAACTTCAAAAATTCATAACTAATTCTATACTAATCCAATGGCCTATTATGATATATGTATGAAAAGCCCTAGATGTCTAGTTTCATTTAAAAATAGTTTCATCCAATTTAAACGGCAGTAGGCGGAACCGTACACTCCACCGAGGGAAAATCCTAACAGACTCTAGATTTGTCTTCCCCCTTCAAGCTACTTGCCCTCAAATCCGATTTTAATCACAACATATATGCAAAATCAGTCATAAAACATCATCATCACTCTATAAAACACCAACATCTTAGAGTATACATGCCCCACATGCAGCCCCAAATCAGAGAAACAAGAGGAGAAGTAGGATTTCCTACATTATCTTGTGTAATCTTGGCTGATTTTGTGTCTTTGATGAAAGCAACTTGTGATGAGACTTGAAAATGGATGAGAATGGAGTGGAAATGAGAGTAAAGAGAAGAGAAGGAGATAACCTTCAGCAGCTGGAGAGGGAGGACGAAAATGGTAAGGGAAGGAAGGAAAAGTTAGAGATATTTGGAAGTAAAGGCATGTGATTGGTGGATCCCTCAAGGCTTTCCATTTTGGTTGAGCTCCCCATCATCAAGGGCTGCCAAGGCGCCACTTGAGGGAGCTATTTGGCTAAATCTTGGCCGTTGATTCTAGGGCACTCATAGAAAAATTCTACTGCTCCGGTTTCGACAGTTTGAAATACCGAAATCTTACCGATTTCCTTTAAATCGGTAAATCAGTTTTGGAAAAATTCTATGAAGTTTCCTGTGCTTTCAATCTAATTCTCTCATATCTAATTTCTCTAAATGATACTTAATTAGCTCTAAGTAAAAATTTAATCGAATGCTTATTAATCTTAAGTAGTTGATAAAACCGAATAACTAGGCGAAAACGATAAAAATCTGATGAAGGTAAAGCCAAGTTTTTCCACTATCTTGAGCAACACTTGGCGCCACTCATATGCGGTAGGAGAGGTTGAATTTCAGCCACTTAAGTGAGGGATTCCAGTAGAAAATCCTACTAGTTCGGTTCTGGTGGTTTAAAATACCGAATCTTCGCCGATTTTCTCCAAACCGGTCAAATGTTACTTAATAGTTTTGTAAGATGTCTATATGTTCATTTTTAATTTATCTTAAGCCTAATCTCCCTAACTAATACCTAGTTAACTCTTGATTAATATTCACTTAACCTCTAATTGCCCTTACATAACTATTGAAACCGAATAAGTGAATTAACGGAGTAAATTAGACAATTTCGTAAACCCGGAGCCTTTCTATTTTCAATTTTTTGTAACTAAAGGCATTTTTGTAATTTTGAGCAAGTCCAGGGGCACCCCACGTCTTTTCACACCCGACTACCTCCATGGCCCAATCGGCAGAGATTTAAACTTCTACGCTTTCACCACGCGATTCTGCTCCGTTTAAAACCCTATTCTGCTAATTCTATAGATGTGGGGACATAAGGGTCATTATATGAAAAGTTATGGGATGGACACAAAGGTCATTTTATAAAAAGTCCAAGGGTTGTTGTGGAAATAATTCTTTGGGGTCAAAATATAATTTCTAAAAATTTTGGGTGTCATTGTAATTGATAAAGGTTTACAAGGGCACTGTTGTCATTTCCTAATTTTTAACATAGGGCCGTGCCATATTTTTAATGGCAGTGTTACACTACCCTATAATTCCAAGTGTGAGAATCGTCATGGCATAGCGCTGCCTGAGAAATTCTCACACTGCCTAAGAGAAATAATTCAAAATTTCCATTACGTTCTGCTTACGAAAGTAGGGATGTTACAGGTGCTATTCACGGGTAAACGAATCTGATCCGTTATGCTGCCGAAATTCTAGCAGTAACATGTGAACTTCAATCATGTTTATTATGTACATGAAGATGTGTCATGCAAGCATGAATATTTGAAAATAAGGTATGGAGCATGTGCATATGAACGATATGAAGGACAAATGAGATCCTTCCAAATTAGAGGCATGTTGAGATCATGCTCTGGAATGTGTATGTTAAATAAAGAAAGATATAACAAAAACTTGCAAGAGGACATACAAAGCTACCACGTGAGGCATGACATAGACCTAGCTGGCGTGAGTACATGAGACATGGCAGAGACACAGCTAGCGTGAGCACGTGAGGCATGGCAAGACCTAACTAGCATGGACCGAAGTAATATTGTCTAAAGCTCAGGCCAGCCCTCAACCAGATTTAAGGGGAATAGACCGATGTGAAGGTCAGGAAAAGTAAACCCGTCACTCATATATAGGTATGAGCTCAGACCTAAAAAGAAAGCTATTACCTAGGGGTGAAAGAGGCCATTCACCTTCGAAGGACCAAGTATAGGTGAAAGATAAATAAGGGAGTGCACTTGAGGACAACAATACGTAACGCTCAAGTGCAGACCGGAAAACGCACCCTAGGGATGCTGATACGTAACGGTTAGATGTGCCAAGTAAAGAAAGTTAGCACTTGATGACGGCGATACGTAACACTCAAGTGCAGACCGGTATATGCACCCTAGGGATAGCGATCTGTAATGTCTAGGTGTGCCAAGGAAGGAAAATAAAGAAAGTTAAAAAAGGTAAAGACCCTTACACCAAAAAGTCATATGCATTCATTTGCATGAAAATCAATTGTTCCTTATGTTATCATGAATCTATGCACCTTATTCAATTATTCTTCATGTTATTTATGTTGATGTTTAGATTCTCTCTCTGTTCAACAGGTGAATGAGTAAAATGAACTCTGCTTCGGACAATATATTTTCGAACTATAAAATTGAACAGTTTATGTAACATGTTCACTGTTTTCATAATGAACCGAAGCAGTTGGAGATAATAATGATAACACTATATATGACAATTTAGAGAATCCTAGTTAGAATTTTAAATTCTCACTTCTATGTTTATTTCTGTATTATCTTCAGATAGTTCAAGAAATATTTAAGATGGCCATTGGTATTCAAGTACATTATCATTTTCAGATCACTTCTAATATCTTGAGCATTCCTTGACTTAAGCGTCAGAGTTCTTGTAGGTGCACCCTCATCACTCTGGAGCCAGGATCAGCTACTAGCATTAGGATTTCAATAGCATTGTTTTTCGAACTCATTCGGAGGATTCAAGTAACCCGTTATCCATTCTCTGACCTCCAAACAATAATCAAATTAGAATGAATTACAATTAATTATACTTATTTTTATAATTGTTGCAATTGGTATATTATCTAAATAAATAACTTGGAGAAAAAAATGTTCATATCTAAATAAATAACTTGAGCGAAAGGTACTAATAAAATTCGAATCAATTATAATTAATTGTATTTATTATTATAATTAATGTAATTGGTATATTCTATAAACAAATAACCTAAACCAAAAAAAAAAAGTGTTCATATTGTTATGAAAGTAATAGTAAAAGAGAATAGAGGAAGAGGAGGAAGAGAGAATTCTATTATTGATATTCTCAAGGGAGTTCTCCTACATGGAGCACCCAAAGGGCTATTTATAGCCAAAGGGTGAGAGATACAATATATGATCAAATAACTGATTCTATCTAATCAAATCTTAACTGAATCAGGATAAAGATATGGACATCCACATTCAGATTCAAATAATATTTCATAACACTCCCCCTTTGATGTCCATTAGGGATATGCCTCATTAAAACCTTACTAAGAAAAAACCCTTTGGGGAAAAAATCTTAGTGAAGGAAAAAGAGTACAATATCCTCATAATAGGAACTGCCTCGTTAAAAACCTTATTAAGGAAAACCCAATGGGACAAAAACCTTAATTAAGGAAAAAAGAGTACAGTATTTCTTGTAACATCCTCAATTTCATGTCGTGCTAAATTACCTCAGTAATCCTAAGTAATTAGGCACTTAAAGAGAAATTATGAGATTAAGGCTTAATTAAGTGGTTAACTCGGATGGGAAGAGTCAAGAGAATGCTTAATCGAGATTAGATAATATCTAATTAAGCGAGTTTGAGCCTTTGTAGCTTAATTAAGCACTAATCGCCCTTAATTAGCTTAATCGAGTTTAATTAAGGTTAACTAAGCTTAATCACAAGATTAATTTTTGTTAATCATGTTCTTATGTGTTAATCACTAATTATTGCTTAATCATCTTAATTAAGTTGTATGAGCACTTAATCACATGATTAAATTCAAATTTAATCAACTAGCCAATAAAACATTGATGACATCACTAAAGTGAAAAAGTAAAAGACAATATTGCTTTATGTAAGAAAAGTATTAGGTCTTGTCTAAAGTAAACCCTTTAATTAACCATTTTGTTCCCTTAATTACAACAAATTAAAGAAAATATCCTCCCTATGCCCATATGAAGGCTACGGCCACCCCTCCCCCTCCATGCATATTCATTTTCATTTTATGACTTTTCACTCTCTCTCTAAGTCTCTAACACCCTCTCACTTCTCTCTATATCCTTTCTTCTTCTTCTTCATCTTCTTCATCATTCTCCACCTCCATAACCAAACCTTCCTTACTAAGCCCTTCAAAGATCACATCTTTTGGTCTTTGGAGACAAGATCTAAACACTACAAGACTCATTTTCAAGAGAACTCAAGAGTTCTCTCCTTGCTCATTCAAAACCACCACTATCATCAACCAAGGAGGAGTCTTCTTCATCTTCTTCTCCTTTCTCAAAGATGCCATTTTCCAAGCTTAGGTTGTGATCTTTATCTTTTTCATTTTGTTTGCTCAAAAAAGCTTGGAGCTTGATTCTTTCGTGACCAAGATCTCTAAGTGAAAACTTGAGAAGATCCTTCATACTTTTCAAGAGAAAAAGTTTCCATTTTTGGCAAAATATGTTCTTGTTGTTCTTCATGTGTTCTTAAGTTTGCTTTTTTGGAAAAATATGTTCTTGCTGTTCTTCAAGTGTTCTTAAGTTTCCTCTTTTGGAAAAATATGTTCTTGTTGTTCTTGAAAAAATATGTTCTTGTTGTTCTTCATGTGTTCTTAAGTTTCCTCTTTTAGAAAAATATGTTCTTGATGGTATCTTGCTTAAAGTTGTTCCTTTCTTTTTTTTATGATGAGTTGATGATTAGAAAAGCTTCATCTTATTATGTTTTCATGATTTGATAAGACTATGAACATTCTAAAAGCTTTAAACTTTAAAAAGTTCGCTTCTTGATACACAAAAGTGGCGCAAGTTTGAGTGCCATCATAAAGTGTTCTTTTGTTTTATTTTGAAGACAAAGATACATGTAAAAGTCTAAGTTTTTTAGAATAATAAGCCTTTTTGAGTTATAAAATGATATCTTGTTACTTTATGTCTTAGAAATCAAACCTTAAAGAAAAGACCTTTCATAAAGTTTCAAACTTTAATCAAGAATGATACCTTTAAGTCATAGAAGTGTTGTTTTGTAACATTTAATTCATAAAGTTTAGATCTTGAACCAAAACAATGCAAAAAGGTATTAACTTTTATGAAGATTAAGACTTTTTAACCTTAAAGTCAATGTTTTATATCACTAGTTAATAAAGTAGGAATCTTTTTAATGTAGAGACAACTTTAAGTCATAAAGTTGAGACCTTGATGGTCCTAGAATAATTAAATGAGTCAACTTTTATAAAGAACAAGACTTTTTATTTAAAAAGCTAGTAACTTGTATCATCATTTCATAAAGATCCAATCTTAAGATAAGAGCTTAATGTCAAAGGCACTTACTTTCATAAAGAATAAAACTTTATTACTACTTTATAAAGAATGATAACTTTAATAATGTTTAAGGTAAAACCTTGATATGTTATTAATGAAAGCTTAAAACTTTGTAAGTTGAATAAGTTAAAAATGACCCTTGGTGATTGGTGAACATTGGTGTTGTTGGGTTCATGATATGGTTATGCATTATCATGACCCAAGGATTAGAGGGATCTCGAACTCCTTGGGAACAGAAGTATGATTAGGGCCTCTGAGCATATCATGAACCTAGGAATCACTAATGCACTATCTCAAGGAAAGGAAACAATCATTTAACTTAACTAATTTGAATAACTGTCCCATAAGACATGAACTAAAGTAAAGAATAATTTCGTATGAGAGCTAAGTAACTAAAAGACCCCAAACACATATCCTAACTATGTGATTCTCTCATGGGTAATCACAAGAAATCATATGATGACTCATAATATTCTTTGCAAAGAAAAACACAACTATAAACCCCTTTAGGGTATGAATGAATGATGTCATTCGGCATGATGAATGATGAGTTTGATTGAGCTTTGTCTCATGATTGAATGATGAGTGTGATGATATGATATAAATATGATGAGCTGTTGGTTGAAAGTTTATGATTGGCATTTTGAGGAAGCTCTGGTCTAGCCGTTATGCTGCCGGATTTTCGTCAAAATTATGGACTTAGTCATATCATTGCATGTGTCTAGTCAAAGAAGTATTATGCATGTAAAGTATAATGATAAGAAATGAAAGAATGGGACACAACCCCTCGATCACTTCTGGGAAGTGGGAGACGGCGATCCACAAGGAACCTCTATGAGGGAGGCAAGGGTGACATGGAGGACCCTCCAACTTAGAGATAACCAATATTGGCTTAGTCTGATTTGATTAGTACTGCATGACGACGGTCACAAAATGAGCTCATGTCCAAAAGCAATCTATTTCAAAGGAAAGTAAAGAATGTTAAGTACGCACTAAAAATGAAAGTAAAGTCAAAAGTATAACCATAGTTAAATCTATGATGATCCATGTCCTTGCATGTACTTATGTTGTCCATTTGCATTATGAATGTTTATCCTATGTTTCAGTATGTATGTTAGATTATGATGATGTAGTTATGATGTTAAGTTTAAAAGCAACCCACTTCGGAGTTTAAGTTTTCAAAACCATTAAAATTGAACTTATATCTGTCCACTGCTTTTATAATTAAACCCGAAGTGGCTGGGACGATGACGATGACACAGTGTTTGTCTAGTCGCAATCCTACTGAGAAATCTTGCATTTCTCACTCCTATGTTTCCGTATCATCTTCAGATGGAGTTAATAACATTAGTGGTAGCACTACTGACGATACCTGACTGGATAAGACGAGGAGCTGCCATGTTTCTTCACCTAGCTAAGGAGGATCGAGAGAGTAGCATAGTATTTTCATTTTATTATGAGCCCCTAGTTGGGCAGTTCATGTGTAATTAACAACATGTAGGAAGTCATGCTGCTTAATTTGACATATTACGTATATGATACTTATTAAGTGTAATAATGACTTTGATTATCTCTAATTGCATTCTTGGCTTAAGTTATTGTGTTACGTTGTTTCCATTTTGTCATATGTCTTATTAGGAACTCAGTAACATGAAGAACAACGTTTACCCGTATGCAAGAAAATAAGCGCTTAAAGGCTCAGTTTTCAAGCATAAAGGTTTTACAAAAAAAATTTATATGCTATTTTCGTATATTATGCTAATTTCAACGATAAGAACTTCCGCTAGTTAAGAGTAATAACTAGTAATTCCATAAATTACTTGAGCATAGTATGGTATTATTATTAGGGTGTTACATTTCTCCCCCTCTGCAAAGCTTCATTTAAGGTCTTGGAATTGATGCATTCCGATCTTGTGTATTAGTTTCTCAAAGGAAGAAGTAGGTAGTGACTTGATAAATAAGTCTATGCATGCTACATTGTCCTCATATAAAGTGGGAGTTTCTTCCTTATAAGATTACCCACATGACCCTTGAATATATTGATCTATTGCTTTCCACATGTAAATAACTTGTTTGAGATCTACATTAACGTAGATCTAACAAATATCTTGCATCTGCATAGCCAACTAATTATAACTTGGATTCATATGAATAACCACATATCAATCGTTCTACAGAGGTATATGTTTAACTTCATTCCAATAGCTATATAGCTAGTTTGGAAAGGAAATATACATGCTAATACACTTATAATGAATATTATATCAATCATGTATTATTAGCAAGATATATAAGTTCTCTTATGGTACTAAGATATGGTACTTCAGGACGAAGAACTTCATTACCTTCTCAAGAACGAAACGAGCCCTTTTTTCACATCCAATGATCTTAAAATCATTGGGGTACTTAATGAATGTAATTTATCCATATAAAAACTCATAAAGATTTTCTATGTGTAAATTGATTGACAAACAAACATTTTATTTGTCAAATGCTCGATCTATAGGTCGAGGTAAAATATTTTCCTTCGAGGACTTTTTATCACAAACTCTTGTAACGTCCCGATTTCCGAGATCCGACTTCGCCCTCAGGACGGATCAATTTCAATTCACGACTTCATCTTCGAATTCTACACAAAGTGGGATAAATTCCGATTTCCGAGTTCGGCTTACGTAAGTACATGATTTCCAACTTCATGACATACGATTTCCGATTTCATCTAGTCTTGACTACTCCTGATTTCCGACTTCATCTTATATATTCTCCGATTTTCGAGTTCGTCTCACATGTGTCAACGACTTCCGACTTCATCTAAATTACTTCTACATCTTCCGAGTTTAACATTCGAGTCCGAACAACATGAACGTGATTCACCGGTATCCGACTTCATGTCTCAAAGATATTGTGACCGATTTCCGATCTCATCAAATGTAAGATACCGACTTCCGGGTTTAAGTACTTGGGTTTGGAAATGTGATTCGAATCACCCGAGTTCCGACCTTAAGAACCCTCATTCCGACCTCATACCTCATGCTTCATCCGACCTCAGAAGTTATAGTTTAACACAATGATACAAGCACTGAACTCCGAGTTTCATGTAACGAGTTCCGGCCTTGGAGTTGAACTCAATTAGAATGGACCAAGTTCCGATATCCGAGCTTATTACGAGGAGTCCCGACTTTGAACTTGGAGTTCCGAGATCAGTTGATTGTCAGCTGCATGACTTCCGACCTCCGACCTTGATTCTAAGTCTCGAAATAAACCAGACAAGATTTCCTCAAGTCACAAACAAGATGGTACGAGTTCCGACATCCGGCTTCAGCCCCAAGCAATGTAAAAAGGTCACGAGTTCCGACTTCAAGTATTATGGGGATGATTTCCGATTTCAGGTAGAACGAAAGCGTATCCCACTTTGGGGACGACGTGGAGAGCAACTCAGCCACAAAAGCAGGCGACATGGCCGAACTTCAATCACAAAACTTCAACCAATCAACACCCACAATTCCAACTACCCCCATCTATTTAAGTCAGACCTTTCCCCTCATTTCTGGCTGATCTACGCCACTCTCCCTCTTCCTCTGGTTCCAGCCTCCTCCTCCCCTTCTCTCAATCAACTCCATCATTCCTCCAAGCTTAGCAAGGTTCTAACACTCCAAGTTTCAGCACTTAGCTCAAGTCATACTCCAAAGAGGTAGGATTCTACTTCTATTCTTGAATTCCTTGCACTGTGATTGCATGAAATTGTACTCCTCTTCATGCATTTGATGAATTATTGAATGTATTATGATGGATTACGATGAATTATGATTGAATTAATAGGAGATTTTGAGTTAGGATTATGATTAGAAGGAGAAAATAAGAAGGAATGGACAAGTGGGATGCTGTCTTGGTGAGGAAGTCCACGGCAGTCCATACGGCGGAGTGTACAGCTCCGGGTACAATTGGTAAAATCCGATGAAACCATTTTTAGATGAAAGTAGACATTCAGGGCTTTTCATAGATATATCATATAAGGTTATTGGATTAGTATTGAAGGAGATACGAATTTTTGAAGTTTGACCTAGGGTTCAGGATTTTCATCCGGGCAGGGTGACATGAGGAGGACATAACTCCCCCTATACAACTCCAAATTGAGTGAAACGAAATTTTTTAGAAAGCTTACACATAGGGGAACATCCCAATATGAGATTCCTGGTTTGTTATGGTCCCAATTGTTCCCAGTAATCCAAGGAAGTTACTCTATGTCCAAACCGAGCCAAAATAGGGTAGCTCAGGAAGGTTGACTTTTAGGACTCATAGCTCGAGGTATACTTAAGCAAATGGAATGAAACTTGTGGCAAATGAAAGGTTGTCCTGTTAGCTTCAATATGAAACCAATTTTGTATGATTTGAGCTTAGTTTCGATTTTTAGTGAGTTTATACTTCCAAGAGTGTAATTCGGTCTAGTGACTGAATAGGTTGAGATAAGAATTGAATATCTTGAGTTATATGGATCAAAATGATATGGGACCAAAGAGGTTAGAAAGTAGACATATAGATCTATGACATATCCAAAATTCAGGTTCAAATGAGTTGAATAGAAATAAAGGTGGATCATATGAAATTCGGGCAGATCTGAATAGATGGGCAAAAGTGACCCAATTGATGATTTCACAGGTATTAGGAAAACATATAAGGTATGAGTTGAGAATTGCTAGTTAGACCTTGATATATATGTGTTAAATTGATTATATGGCTATGATTGAATTGTCTGTGAAGACTGGCACTATTCATGGGGAGACGGAACTGATCCGTTATGCTGCCGAATTTACGGCAGAAGTCTAGGAAACTAGGAAATGTGTACAAGCAAGGATGAATTTGAAGATGATATGGGTTATCAAGGATGAAGTAGAGTAAGAATGGGTATATATATTCAAGAATGACATAAGTATGAGATGAGGTATATGAAAGTAAAGGACAAAGCATATGTATGAGTGCCGATAGAATGGCAAATAGGCTACAGGCCTTTAAATGTTATGACTATGTAAGTGAAGATCATGTATGCAATGACGTATGAAATTAAATGAAGTATAGGTACGTTCAGTATGACTATGCATGACCTTGTATGAGAATGAAAAGACATGAGTTTAATGAATGTAAATCCCTTCACTCGGAGGCAGTTAATTGAGATCCCTCCCGGTGAAGGTAGTTAAATGATAAAGATATGAATCCCTTCACTTGGAGGCAATTGCACTTTGAATCCCTCCTTGTGAAGGCAGATACCCTCTACCTTGGAGGCATGTGGTCAGATGAGATCCCTCTATGTTGAAGGCACGTGGTCAGATGAGATCCCTCAGTTTTGAGGCACGTGACCAGAAGAGATCCCTTCACTTAGAGGCACGTGACCAGAATGAGATCCCTCCAAGACTAGAGGCACGTGGGTCCCCTTGCGGGTGAGTCGGTGTGACGACGGTCACGGGTGAAGCTGACAAGCTCACTCCAAGGCCAGGCTACCCAAGGGCAGTAATAGCACCCTAGGGATAGCGATACGTAATGCCTAGGTGTGCCAAGTAAAAGACTAAAGACCAAAGGCTAAAGATTTAAGTATATGCCCCACTCACATCAGGCATGGCATCGACCCAGCTAGTGTGAGTATATGGGGGGTAGGACTTACATGAGGCATGGCATGACCCAGCTAGTATAAGTACCGAATGAAGGTCCTATATTCCTAAGGAACGTGACATGGCGATCACGCTCTGATGGGGTATGACATGGCGATCATACTCTGGAATATAGCATGAGGATACCATATTCCTAAGGAACGTGACATGGCGATCACGCTCCGACGGGGTATGACATGGCGATCATACTCTGGAATGTGGCATGCAAAGATATGATGATGAATCTATATTCCTAAGGAACGTGACATGGCGATCACGCTCTGACAGAGTATGACACGGCGATCATACTCTGGGATATAGCATGAGGATACCGTATTCCTAAGGAACGTGACATGGCGATCACGCTCTGATAGGGTATGACATGGCGATCATACTCTGGGATGTGGTATAATGCTACACTTGAGGACGGCGATACGTAACGCTCAAGTGTAGACAGATGCAAGCACCCTAGGGATGGCGATACGTAACGCCTAGGTGTGTCGAATGAAAGAAAGTAAAATTTTATGTATATGTATGAATTCAAGTGCAAGTTAAGTTATGTACAGAGGTTATGTCCCCAGTAGATTAATGCTATGTGCGTTTTATATATTGAAGTTATTATCCATGGTATTATTCATGAATTAATCTTGTATAGACTTCCCCAAATGACCAGTATATGAGTAAAAATGAACTTTGCTTCGGATAAGACATTTTTTTTGAAATGTAAAATTAAACAGTTTGTGCAGCATGTTCACCTTTTCCATAACAAACCGAAGCAAACTGGAGATGACAACGATGACATTACATGTGTATCATAGAGAATCCTACTGAGAATTTATGATTCTCACTCCTATTTTTCCGTGTTGTCTCCAGAAAGTTCAAGAGGTATCAGAGTAGCGCAGCGGAAGTTGCTGTCAGATAAGGTCCATTCAGGTAACCGTAACAACTCTAGGGTGTGGTACTATGACTTAAGCATAGTACTGTACTTGGGAGGGTGTTACAACTCTTCTTGTAGACTTTCTATGACTATGGGAACTTCTTCAAGAGTCTGAATAATATTTAAGTCATCAACATACACAGCAATTATAATGAATCCAAATGCAAATTTCATTATATGAACACAGGGGCAAATAGTATCATTCATAAACCCATTCTTGATCAAATACTCATTGAGATGGTTATACCACATCTGTCCAGATTGCTTTAGACCATATAAAGATCTTTGCAACTTGATTGAATAGATTCCTTGGAAACGTTCATTACACATTGATATCTTTAATCCTTAAGGGATTTTCATGTAAATATCAGTATCTAATGACCCGTATAGATAAGCCGTGACAACATCTATAACGCCTTACCAGACAAAATACTATGCTTAAGTCATAATATGTCACCTAATAAGTTATTACGTGCGACAGTATAATTATATTCCATTTTCTGATTTAATGTTAATTACCCATATAGAGTTACGTGTTCACATAATTAATTTCCGTTTGGTTACAGAATAAGTAATGGATAATCGTTGTAATAGAAATAACATAAATAAAAATGCGGAATAGACAAAACTACTGAAATTGCATCATATATATATATATATATATATACATATATATATATATATATATATATATATATATACATAGATGTCTGTTTTCAAAGTTTGACAAAAGATACATAAATAGTATAGGGTAATAAAATGAGGCTGCTAACACAAAATAAATCGGCCTGTCTCTATGAACAATACCCTTACTAGTCCCCACGGGACATTTCATGTATAACTCCTAACTCCTACCCGCCTGCCCATGAACCAGGTTGCCAAAAGAAGGCCACTCTGTACACCTCCTACTGCTACGGCACGCACACTATCTAGATGGATTCCGAGGAAAGGAATCCATTGGCCATGCCGGCATCAGCCGGTGCATACCCGCCGCTGGGTGAAGGGGATGATAACGATGAACTCGCTGCCTCAGAAGGATCCTCTTCCTCCCCAAAGAGCAAAATAGAGGTAGCCTGCGGAGGTGATGCCACCGATGGTGCTGGAGGAGCTGCGGCTACTGGTGCCGCAACTAGTGCTACGTGTGGAGGTGGAAAGCGATGGACCATGTACAGAGGGATAGCGATATAAGGTGCGGTGGGATCGAAGATGGGTGAGTTAGGGGAACAGCAAAATCTCTACAAAAGAAGAAATAAAGACGGAACTAACATCCACCGGATATATATATATATATATATATAGAATCTAAAAACGAGTCCAGGTGGATATGAAGCTCATGGAACTCGATGAAAAGGACACCGGTTGCTGAATTCTCCATGATCTGAGAATGACACGGAAACATACAATAGGGTGAGAAACAAATATTTCTCAGTAGGAATCCTCATTTTATATATACATCTGTCATCACTGTCATTCTCAGTTGGTTTGATTTTTCTGTAATTTTAAATAGTACGGCATAATGGTAATATTCACTTAAATTCTTATTATAGAAATATACACCGAAACAAACTAAATTTTAAATTGGGACAACGAAAATAGAGTTAACAGATATATTAACACAATTAAGGCAGTAACCATAAATAAATAATAACGTATCATAAGAAGTAAATAGATAACTATGACAATCAATTAAGAATTATCATACAGTACATATAAATGTGCAACTGGGGGATGCATCTTATCTTTGAAGGCTTTCACCTCTTAAAACTCATTTCCATCCTTGGTCCCCTGGGAGTTATTGGCCATATACTCCTGGGTAATAGTCCGCTTTTCAGGACCGAGCTTGTTTCTATACAGAGTTACCGGGTTTACTTTCCCCGACCTTTCCACTGATCTATTCCCCTTAAACTTATTCAGGGGCTAGTCCAAGTAATATGGAATCCTTGGTAATATTCATGAATTGCATGCACAACTAGCTTATTCTTGCAAACATCATGTGTTCATGCAAATTGTAGCTCACACAACATATGAATTTCTTACCGAAATTTTGGCAGCATAACGGATCGAGTCTACTTCCCCATGAATAGTGCCAGACTACTAGTAAAATCATTCAAACTTGCAATTCAATATAGAATAGTAATTATATATCTACAATATCACTCATCAAATTCAACTCAAACATCAATAGGGTTTCCTGTTTACTTACTCCTATTCTGCCCGATTTTGGTATAATCCACACTTAGTCCAATTCAACTCATTTAAACCTGAATTTTGGATATATCCTAGCCCTATGTGTTTAGTTTCCAACGCTCTTGGTCCCATCTCATTTTGATTTGTATAACTTAAGTTATTAGTATTTTACCTCAGATTGCCCTGTTCCTAGCCAGAATTGCACCCTTATAAGTGAAAATTCACTAAAAATAGAAATCTGGGTGAAATCATACAAATTTCATGAGTATAGTTTGAGATATAAGCCCTATAACTTGACCCTACTAGACTACCCTGTTCCAGCCCGTTCTGATCTTAAGGTAAATTCATTGATGTGCTGGGAATAATAGACAACGAATCTGACTCTGAAATTTTTATGGGATGTTATCTTATTTGTTAGCTTTCAAACAACGTTAGGTTCACTCAATTTGGAGTTGTGTAGGGTGAGTTACACCCTTCTCAACTCATACTGCCTAGATAAGAATCCAAATTTCTAGGTCAAACTTCAAAAATTCATAACTAATTCTATACTAATCCAATGGCCTTATAATGTATAGAAATCCATGAATGTCTAGTTTCATGTAAAAATAGACTCATCAAATTTAAACGATTGTAGGCGGAGCCGTACACTCTGCCATACTGACCACCGAGGAAAATCCTAATAGCTTCTTGAGTTTTTCTCTGTTCTTCAAATTCTTTCGTACCAATTCCAATTCTATTCACAACACACATGCAAAATCAATCATGAACCATCATCATCACTCCAAATCACATCAGTATCACGAGGAAAATAAGATCCCCACATAGCCCCAAATCAAAGAAAACAAAAGGAGAAGTTGGATTCCTACCTTGTCTACTTGAATTCTTGGTGGTTTGGTGTCTTAGATTGATGAAACTCTTGATGAGACTTGAAGAGAGGTTGAAGATGGAGTAGAGATGAGTGTGAATGGAAGAGAAATGAAGGGGAGTCAGCTCCTTATGTTGGCCAAAATTCACAAGGGCAAAGAAGGAATAGAACACAAACTTGTGAAGTAGGGATTCATGTGATTAGTGGATTTGTGTTGGAGTTTCAACTTGATTTTGTGGCTGCCATCTTTGGCTGAAAGTAGCGCCACGTGTAGGGAGGTCTTGGCTAAATCCTAGCCATTCATCCTAGGGTACTCATAATATAAGTTCTATTGATCCGGTTCCGATAGTTTAAAATATCGAAATCTTACCGATTTCTTTCAAATCGGTAAACCGGTTTTAGAAAAATTCTGTGAGGTTTCCTATGTTCCTAATCTAATTCCATCAAGCCTAATCCTTCTAAATCACACTTAATTGGCTTTAAGTGAATGCTTAATAAAATTCTAATTAATCCCAATTATTCAATGAAAACTGAACAACTTGGTTATTAATGATGAAAATTTTTGGATGTTACATTTCTGCCCTCCTAAAAAAAATTTTGTCCTCAAAATTTAGTACTTGAGAATAATTTAGGATACTCCTTCCTCATATCAGACTCTAATTCCCACGTACAGTCCACTGAGTCTTTGTTTCCTCATGCCACCTTCACTAACGGTACGGCTTTATTCCGAAGGTGTTTGATGCTCCTGTCCACCATCTGTGCTGGGGATACATGGAAAGTTAAGTTATCCCTTAACTGGATTGATTCAGGCTCCAAGAAGTGAGTGGGGTTAGGTTGGTATTTTCTGAGTTGAGAAACATGGAAAACATCATGAAGTTGGACAGATGCGGAGATAAGGCAACTCGATATGCAACTAGCCCGATTCGCTTCAAGATTTGAAAAGGACCTATAAAGCGAGGGCTTAGCTTTTTAATTTTAATAGCTCTGCCTATTCCAATTATGGGTGTGATCTTTAGGATCACATGGTCTCCTTCTTGAAACTCCAAAGGCTTTCTCCTAACATCCGCGTAATTCTTCTGACGACTCTGGGCTGCAAGTATCTTGCTCCAGATTCTTTTGATTTGCTCTGTAGTTTGCTTGATTAACTTTGGTCCTAATAGACTTTGTTTCCCCGATTCATACCAACATAATGGAGATTGGCATTTTCATCCATATAACGCTTCGTACGGGGCCATGTTGATGCTAGCATGATAACTATTGTTATATGCAAATTTGGCTAACGGTAAATATCGATCCCAGCTCCCGTGCTGTTCTAAAATATACGCTCGCAGCATGTCTTCCAGAGTCTGAATAGTTCACTCGGTCTGACCATTTGTTTGTGGATGGTATGTTGTACTTAGACACAATCTGGTGCCGAAGACCTTCTGAATGCTCCCCAAAATCGTGAGGTAAATCTGGGATCTCTATCTGAGATGATTGTTGAAGGAATACCATGTAGTCATACCACTTCTTGAACATACAATTAAGCCAGCTTCTCCAAAGAATAATATGCTCATATGGGTAAAAATTGAGCATACTTGGTTAGTCTATCCACTATGACCCATATAGCGTTATATCCCGAGGGTGTCCTTGTAAGCCTATCACGAAATCCATAGAAATGCTCTCCCATTTCCATTCTGAAATCTCCAAGGGTTGTAGTGTCCCTGCTGGTTTCTGATGCTCTATTTTTACCTTCTAGTAGGTTAGACATTTATTTACAAAATTTGCCACATCTATCTTAAGGCCTAACCACCAAAACATCTTCTTGAGATCTTGATACATCTTGTTAATGCCAAGATGTACAATAAACTCACCTTATGGGCTTCCTCCAAGATCTTCTTCCTGAGGTTGTCCTCCTCAGGTACGCATATTCTCCCCTGATATCGCCATATTCCTTCTGCATCCCGAGTAAATCCTGTTAGCTTGCCAGATTGCACTAGTTGCACTGTATGCTGGAATTCGTCATTCCTTTGTTGTGCTTACTGGATTTGGTCTTTGAAATCACTGGTTGCCTTAAGTTGGTTTAATTGAATGGCATTGGGGGTCATAGAGATTTCCAAGTTGAGATCTCGGAAACTCTCTATGAGTTCCGTCTCCTTGATTATCATCCATGCCACAATTAAAGACTCCCTACTCAGGGCGTCTGCCACCACATTTGCTTTGCCAGGGTGGTAGTTTAGCTCAAACTCGTAATCTTTAAGAAACTCCATCCACCTTTGCTGCCTCTTGTTCAATTCCTTCTGATCAAAAATGTATTTCAAGCTTTTGTGATCAGAAAATACTTCAAACTTCACTCCGTAGAGGTCGTATCTCCATATCTTCAAGGCAAACACTATCACCGCTAACTCGAGGTCATGGTTAGATAATTTTTTTCATGAATTTTCAATTGCTTAGAAGCATATGCGACGACATTCCTGTTCTGCATTAACACGCACCCTAATCCTTTCTTAGAAGCATCACAGTAGACTCCAAATGATCCATGAGGATCTGGCAGAGTAAGTACTGGGGCTATCATCAACTTTTCTTTTAATTCTTGGAAACTCTGCTCATATTGGGGTGTCCATTCAAATGGGGCATTCTTCCTGGTTAACTTTGTTAGGAGCAGGGCTATTTGAGAGAAGTTCTTAACAAATCTCTTGTAGTATCCTGCTAGACCTAAGAAACTTTTGAGTTCTATGACCGTCGTTGGCCGTTCCCAGGTTAATACCGCCTCCACCTTACTGGGATCCATGGAAATTCCCCCTTGGGATACTACATGGCCAAGAAATTTTACTTTTTTTATCCAAAATTCACATTTGGATAGCTTAGCGTAAAGTTTCTTCTCTCTTAGAATTTGCAGAACCAGTCACCAATGTTCTGCGTGTTCCTACTCTATCTTCGAGTAAACAAGTATGTCATCAATGAATACCACCACAAATTTGTTTGTCAAGATATGGTTGAAATCTCCGATTCATGTAATCCATAAATATTGTTGGCGCATTTGTCAACCCAAAGGACATCACAGTGTATTCATAATGCCTGTAACGAGTCCAAAATGCCGTCTTCGGAATATCTTCTTCTCGAACCTGGATCTGGTGATATCCAGACCATAGATCAATCTTGGAAAATATAGTAGCCCCTTGTAGTCAATCCATAAGATCATCAATCCTTGGCAACGGATACTTATTCTTGATTGTCACCTTATTCAACTGCCTATAGTCCACACATAGTTGCATGCCTCTATCTTTCTTCTTAGCTAATAGGACTGGGACTCTCCATGGTGAGGCACTTGGCCTAATAAATTTCTTTTCCAAGAGCTCTTCAATCTGCTTCTTAAGTTCAGTCAATTCCAAGGGTGACATCCAGTACGGCGCTATAGATATCGATCCTGCTCCTGGTACCAAGTCAATGGCAAACTTGATTTCCTTCTCAGGAAGAAAATCAGGGATATCCTTAGGGAATACATCAGGATATTCCCTAGCAACTGGAAAATCATCTAACTTTTGATCAACCTCCGTGACATTGGTTGATAACAGAATGTACCCTCGACCCCTATTTCCACAATGGTGCACTGCTAAATAGCTTAAATAAAGGTTTACAACGATTACTGATTCAGAAGGTGAAACAGAGGGAAGCACAATGGATTTATTAGAGCAATTTAATAGGGCTTGGTTGGTAAAAAGCCAATCCATACCCAAAATAATGTCAAGTCCGAACAAGGGGAGAGAAATTAAATTAGCTAAAAAAGTTCGACCCCTTATCTGATAGGGGACATTCGTACAAATATGATTGGTCTTAACGGGCTCACTTATAGGTGTAGAGACTAGCAAGTCATAGGGTAATTCAGAGATAGGTAATTACAAGACTGACATGCAATCATGAGAGATGAAAGAGTGAGATGCACTGGAATAGTATAAAATAGTCAAGGTCTTACCATTCACTTCACACGTGTCCTGAATCAAATCTTCTGACTTGTTGACTTTCTGTGCATCCATAGTAAAAACTCTTCCCTGACGTTGCGGCCTGGGAGTCGGCTGAGGATTTTTGGCTGGGCATTCATAGATATTGTGGCCTAGCTTACCACATCCAAAACAGACATTCTAACCTGCTAGGCACGGGCGGTTGCCATGATTCTTGCCGCACTGGCTACAAGTCTGGTTCCCAAAAGGCCTCTGAGGTTGCTTGCCTTTGTTGCCCGCAGGCTGAAACTTTCCCTACTGCTGGAAGTTGGGCTTGAACCTTGAGCCTTGCGGAGCCAACCCCTTCTTAAAGTTACTGCTGGTTGACCTAGCAGCCACCAACTTCTTGTTATAATCCTCCACCAAGCGGCACTTGTTTACCAAAGTAGGGAAGTCTCTGATCTCCATTGGCCCTATGGCAGTAAGAATGTCTTCTTGTAGCCCACCTTCGAACTTCTCACATTTCCACACTTAGTCGGGGTTTCACTGATAGATGGTGGAAAATTTGCACAGCTCTTCAAATTTGGCGATATATTTCGATATGCTCCTATTCCCCTGACGAAGGTGCATAAACTCTAACTCCTTAGCATTGCGGACAGAAGCAGGGAAATACTTTTGATAGAACGCATCTCTAAATACGTCCCAAGTAATATCTATTTGGGATCCCTCTAATAATCGCCGTGTACCATTCCACCAGAACTCTGTATCTGCCTCTAACATAGAGGTGGCAAAGGTTACTTTCTATTGATCTAAGCAGTCTAAAACTAAAGACTTTTTCCATGGCCTTAACCAACTCATCTACTTTATCTGGGTCCAAGGCCCCTCTGAAGCTGGGCGGGTTAGCCTTTCGAAACTCGGCAAACTTAAGGTATTCTAGGTCCATTCTTTGACCATTAGAATTTCCTCCACGACCAACCTCAGGCTATCTTCCTAGTTGGTCCATCATCTGGGTTGCCGCAGTTGCTTGTTCTCTCATGGCTTACGCCATCTCCCGCATTGTATCCATAAACTCAGTAGACTGCTCCTGAGCTGAATTCATTCGTGGCCTAACCCACTTTTCGGAAGCCATCAAGTTCTAAACACATAAAACAAGAGTGATTGAGTTGATCAGGCTCAATACTAAGTCTAGTGTGCTAGTACATAATAGCATACAGTTAGGCAAATCCCTTACATGCATCATATCTATATGGACAAGACTCAGTGCATGATAATATTTAAGGAATACAGAGCATATGCGAAGCATAGTCAGTCCAATCCTCAGGCCTATATTAGGACGAGCTGCTCTGATACAAAAAATGTAACACATTACCAGACAAAATACTATGCTTAAGTCATAATATGTTACCTGATAAGTTATTACGTTTGATAGTATAATTATATTTCATTTTCTGATTTAATGTTAATTGCCCATATAGAGTTAATTGTTCACTTAATTAATTTCTATTTGGTTACAGAGTAAGTAATGAATAATTGTTGTAACAAAAATAACATAAATAAAAATGCGAAATAGACAAAACTACTGAAATTGCATCATATATATATATATATATATATATATATATATATATATATATATATATATACATAGATGTCTATTTTCAAAGTTTGACAAAAGATATATAAATAGTATAGGATAATAAAATGAGGCCGTTAACACAAAATAAATCAGTCTGTCTCTATGAACAATACCATAACTAGTCCCCACAGGACATTTCATGTACAACTCCTAACTCCTACCCACCTACCCATGACCTAGGCTGCCAAAAGAGGGCCACTCTGTACATTTCCTATTGCTACAGCATGCACACTATCTAGATGGATTCCGACGAAAGGAATCCATTGGCCATGCCAGCATCGGTAGGTGCATAGCCGCCGCTGGGTGAAGAGGATGATGACGCTGAACTTGCCGCCTCAGAAAGGTCCTCCTCCTCCCCAGAGAGCGAGATAGAGGGAGCCTGCGGAGGTGATGCCGTCGGTGGTGCTGCAGGAGCTGCGACTGCTGGTGCTACGTGTGGAGGTGGGAAAGGATGGGCCATGTATAGAGGAATAGCGATATAAGGTGTGGTGGGATCGAAGAATGGGTGAATCAAGGGAACAGCAAAATCTCTACGAAAGAAGAAATAAAGATGGAACTGACATCTACCGGATATATATATATATATATATATATATATAATATATATATATATATATATATATAGAATCTAAAAACGGGTCCAGGTGCATATGAAGCTCATGGAACTTGATGAAAAGGACACCGGTTGCTACGTTCTCCATGATCTGAGAATGACATGGAAACATACAGTAGTATGAGAAACAAAGATTTCTCAATAGGAATCCTCATTTTATATACATCTGTCATTGCTGTCATTCTCAGTTGTTTCGATTTTTCCATAATTTTAAATAGTACAGTGTAATAGTAATATTCACTTAAATTCTTATTATAGAAACATACACCGAAACAAACTAAATTTTAAATTGGGACAATGAAAATAGAGTTAACAGATATATTAACACAATTAAGACAGTAACCATAAATAAATAATAACGTATCATACGAAGTAAATAGATAACTATGACAATCAATTAAGAATTATCATACAGTACAAATAAATGTGCAACTGGGGGATGCATCTTATCTTTGAAGGCTTTCGCCTTTTAAAACTCATTTACATCCTTGGTCCCCTGGGAGTTATTGGCCATATACTCCTGGGTAATAGTCCGCTTTTCAGAACCGAGCTTGTTCCTATACAGGATTGCCGGGTTTACTTTCCCTGACCTTGCCACTGATCTATTCCCCTTAAACTTATTCAGGGGCTCGCCCAAGTAATATGGAATCCTTTGTAATATTCATGAATTACATGCACAACTAGCTTATTCTTGCAAACATCATGTGTTCAAGCAAATTGTAGCTCACACAACATATGAATTTCTTACCGAAATTTCGGCAGCATAACAGATCGAGTCTGCTTCCTTATGCATAGTGCCAGACTACCAGTAAAATCATTCAAACTTGCAATTCAATATAGAACAGCAATTATATATTTGTAATATCACTCATCAAATTCAACCCAAACATCAATAGGGTTTTCTGTTTACTTCCTCCTATTCTGCTCGATTTTGGTATAATCCACACTTAGTCTAATTCAAATCATTTAAACCTGAATTTTGGATATATCCTAGCTCTATGTGTCTAGTTTCTAACCCTCTTAGTCCCATCTCATTTTGATTTGTATAACTCAAGTTATTAGTATTTTACCTCAGACTACCCTGTTCCTAGCCAGAATTGCACCCTTATAAGTGAAAATTCACTAAAAATAGAAATCTTGGTGAAATCAATGAGTTTTATATCAAATTAAAGCTAATAGAACGAGCTTTCAAATGAAGAAAGTTTCATATCATTTGCATGAATATATTTTGAAATATAAGCCCCCTAACTTGACCCTACTGGACTACCTTGTTCTAGCCCAGTTTGATCTTAAGGTAAATTCATTGATGTGCTGGGAATAATAGACAACGAACCTGACTTTGAAATTTTTATAGGATGTTACTTTATATGTTAGCTTTCAAACAACGTTGGGTTCACCTAATTTGGAATTGAGTAGGGTGAGTTACACCCTTCTTAACTCATACTGCCCAGATAAGAATCCAGATTTCTAGTCAAACTTCAAAAATTCATAACTAATTCTATACTAATCCAATGGTCTTATAATTTATATGAAGCCCTATATGTATAGTTTCATATAAAAATAGATTCATTAAATTTAAACGACTGTAGGTAGAGACGTACACTCCGCCGTACGGACTGCCGAGGAAATCCCTAACAGCTTCTTGAGTTTTTCTCTATTCTTCAAATTCTTTCATACCAATTCCAATTCTAATCACAACACACATGAAAAATCAATCATAAACCATCATTATCACTCCAAATCACATCAGTATCACGAGGAAAATAAGATCCCCACATAGCCCCAAATCAATGAAAACAAAAGGAGAAGTTGGATTCCTACCTTATCTACTTGAATTCTTGGTGGTTTGGTGTCTTAGATTGATGAAACTCTTGATGAGACTTGAAGAGAGGTTGAAGATGGAGTAGAGATGAGTGTGAATGGAAGATAAATGAAGGGGGGTGTACTCCTTATGTTGGCCGAAATTCACAAGGGCAAAGAAGAAATAGAACACAAACTTGTGAAGTAAGGATTCATGTGATTGGTGGCTGTGTGTTGGAGTTTTAACTTGATTTTGTGGCTGCCATCTTTGGCTGAAAGCAGATCCACATATAGGGGTGTCTTGGCTAAATCCTAGCCATTCATCCTAGGGTAATCATAATATAAGTTCTATTGATCCGGTTCCGACAGTTTAAAATACCGAAATCTTACCGATTTATCTCAAATTGGTAAACCGGTTTTAGAAAAATTCTGTGAGGTTTCCTATGTTCCTAATCTAATTTCATCAAGCCTAATCCTTCTAAATCACACTTAATTGGCTTTAAGTGAATGCCTAATCGAATTCTAATTAATCCCGATTATTCAATGAAAATCGAACAACTTGGTTATTAACGATGAAATTTTTTGGACGTTACAGCATCTAATTTAGCTTATTATGTGCCAATAAGCTTATCAAATATCGAAACGTAATTGCATCCATTACTGGGGAATACATTTCACCATAATCTATGTCAGGTCTTCGTGACAAACCTTGCGCTACAAGTCGAGCTTTTATAGCATTCAATCTCATTTTTCTCTTTTCGTTTTCTCACAAATACCCATTTGTATCCCATAAGTTTTACACCTTTTGGTGTTTGGACTATAGGTCCAAAGACTTCATGTTTTGTAAGTGAGTCTAATTCAGCCTGCTGGGCTTCTTTCTATTTTGGCCAATCATCTCTACGACGATTCTTGGCCCAAGATCCTCATTTTTATGCATAATATTTAGTGCTATTATATGCAAATATATTGTCGACAATAATTTCTTTTCGGTTCCATATTTTTCCTGTAGAAACATAGTTTATTGAGATCTCATCATCTTGACTACTTTCAGGTACCTAAATGACTTCTGGCGTTTCAATTATGTCAAAAATTTGGACTATAGGAGGAGTCTTTACTATGTCTCTGTCCTCTTCTATAGGAAAAGTATCACTATTAGAATCATTTGCCTCCATAAAATCACTTGCTCTATTTCTTTTTCAAGGATTTTCATTTATGGAACCAATTGGTCTACCATGCTTCTGGAGTGTGATTGTCCAATAGGAACATTAATTGAATTGGGGCATTTTTAGTTGACATATAGGATCTATCCTTTTCATATCAGGAAATGCATCTAGCAACTCATGCCATTCTTTGCAAATGTATAATACTTTGAATTTCTAGTTCACTTTGCCTTATTCGAGGATTCATATAGAATAAAAATGATGCATTTCAATTTACTTCCTTTTCCAGCTATTTACTTCCTCCCCCTAATGTTGGAAACATTATAAAATTGGCATTCTACAAACTGAGCCTTAAAGACATCTCTCATTTATATTTCAAGAAACTAGAATATAAAGAGAGAGAGTCATATCCAACATATATTCCCAATTTTCTTTAGGGTCCCATTTTGGTGCAATAATGTAGGGCACACATATATTGCTAATCCAAAAATTCTTAAATAGGAAATATTTGGCTGCTGGTCAAAAGTTAATTATAGGGGAAAGAATTGATAGCAACTTGTTTGCCTTATATAAATAAGTGCTATAGCATGTAAAATAACATGCACTCAATTAAAATTTGGGAGATTGGTTCTCATAAACATTGGTCTAGCAACCAATTTGAGGCATTTTATAAATGATTCTAGCAACTCATTATGTATATGAACATAAGCAACAAGATGTTCAATATTTATATCACCGGCCATATATTAAGCATTAAAAGCTTGAAAAATAAATTCACTAGCATCATCAAGATGAATTATTTTGATTGGATTATTTAGAAATTGTGCTCTTAGTTGAATAAATTGCGCAAGTAATCTCGCAAACTCCAGGTTGTGAGATAATAATGAGCACACATGTGACTATTTCAAAAATGCATATATTAAAATCATAAAATATTTGAAAAGTCTACATGGTGGATGAACTAGTCCCCATATATCACCTTAAATTCCTTCTAGGAATTTAGGAGATTCAAATACAATCTTTGCTAGTGATGGCCTTATAAGTAGTTTAATTTGAGAACACGCAGCACAAGAAAACTCATAAGATTGAAGAATCTTTGGTTCTTCAATGAGTGTCCACATGAATTTTCAATAATTTTTTACATCATTATTCCTCCCAAATGTTCTACTGAATCATGTCAAATAATAAATTAAATCATTTTGGTTAGTAAACTTCTGGTTTACTATAACATGTAAACTTCTGGTTTATTATAACATGTACTCAATTGTACTAATATAAGTATAATACAAATCAGAAGAAAGTACAAGTAATTTCTTTACTACAACTTTCTTTCTAGTAGTACAAATTATAATATGGAGGTACTTATTACTTCCCTCGCTCTTCATCTCAATATGATATTCATTTCGGCGACTATCTTTAAAACTCAATAAATTTCTTCAAACAACAAGATTATAGCTTTTCTAGAGCTTACGTGTAACAACCTACTAATACCATACTATGCTTAAGTCATTTTATGGCATTACTAGTTGTTACTCTTATCTAACGGAAGTTCTTATCTTTGAAATTAGCGTAATATACGAAAATAGCATATAATTTTTTTCTTCTTGTAAAACCTTTATGTTTGAAAACCGAGCCTTTAAACGCTTACTCACTCGCATACGTATGGACGTTATTCTTCATATCGCTGAGTTACTAATAAGATATATGACAAAATGGAAGCAACAGAACACAATACATTAAGCCAAGAATGTAATCATAGATAATCAAAGTCATCATTACATTTAATAAGTATCACATATGTAATAGATCAAATTAAGCAGCATGACTTCCTATATGCTCTTAATTACACATAATCTGCCCAACTAGGGCTCTTAAGAAAATAAAAATACTATGCTACTATCTCAATCCTCCTTAGCTAGGTGAAGAAACATGGTAGCTCCTCGTCTTATACAGTCAAGTACCATCAGAAGTGCTACCATGGATGCCATCAGCTCCATCTGAAGACGACATGGAAACGTAGGAGTGAGAAATACAAGATTTCTCAGTAGGATCGTGACTAGCCAAATATTGTGTCATCATCATTGTCCCAGCCACTTCGGGTTTAATTATAAAAACAGTGGACAGATATAAGTTCAATTTTAATGGTTTTGAAAACTTAAACCCTGAAGCAGGTTGCTTTTAAACTTAACATCATAACCACATCATCATGACTAACATACATACTGAAATATAGAATAAACATTCATAATGCAAATGGACAATATAATTACATGCAAAGACATGCATCATCATAGACTTAACCATAGTTATACTTTGATTTTACTTTCATGTTTAGCACGTGCTTAACCTTCTTTACTTTTCTTTAAAATAGACTGCTTTTGAACATGAGCTTATTCCATGACTGTCGCCACGCAATACTAAACCAAATCAAACTAAGCCGATATTAGTTACCCCTAAGTTGGAAGGTCCTCCATATCACCCTTGTCTCCCCCATAGAGGTTCTTTGTGGGTCACCGTCTCTCACTTCCCGGAAACGATCGAAGGGTCATATCCCAATCTTTTGTTCTTTATCATTATACTTTACATGCATAATACTTCTTTAACTAGACACATGCAATGATATGACTAAGTCCATAATTTTGATGGAAATCCGGTAACATTACAGCTAGATCGGAGCTTCCCCAAAATACCAATCATAAACTTTCAACCAATTGTCCATCATATCTATATCATATCATCACACTAATCATTCAATCGTGAGACAAAGCTCAACCAAACTTGCCATTCATCATGCCGAATGGCATCATACATTCATACCCTAAAGGGGGTTTATAGTTGTGTTATTCTTTGTGAAGAATATTATGAATCATCACATGATTTCTTGTGGTTACCCATGAAAGAATCACATAGTTAAGATGTATGTATGTCGTCTTTTAGTTACTTAGTTCTCATATGAAATTATCCTTTACTTGAGTTCATGTCTTATGGAACACTTGTTCAATTTAATTAAGTTAAATGATTGTTTCCTTTTCTTGAGATAGTGCACTTAGTGATTCCTAGGTTCATGGTATGCTCAGAGGCCCTAATTATACTTCTGTTCCCAAAGAGTTCGCGATCCCTCTTATCTTTGGGTAATGACAATGCATAACCACATCATGAACCCAACAACAAGATGTTCACTAAATACCAAGGGTGATTTTTAACTTAATCAAGTTACAAAGTTTCAAGCTTTTATTACTAATATAACAAGATCTTACCTTAAGTATTGTAAAAGTTATCATTCTTTATAAATTGGTCATAAAGTTTTATGCTTTATGAAAGTAAGTGCCTTTAAAATTAAGCTCATATGTTAATGATTAGATCTTCATGAAATAATGATACAAGTTATAACTTTTTAATTAAAAAATCTTGTTCTTTATGAAAGTTGACTCTTTTAATTATTCTAAGACCCTCAAGGTCTCAACTTTATGATTGAAAGTTATCTCTACATTAAAAAGGTTCCTACTTTATCAACTAGTGATATAAGATATTAGCTCTAAAGTTATAAAGTCTTGATCTTTATAAAAGTTAACATTTCTATGATCCAAAAGTGACCTTTTTGATTTCAAGTTTCAAACTTTATGAAAGGATTTGCTTCCAAAGATTAATCTATAAGGTGACAAGACATCATTTTTCTAACTCAAAAAGGCTTATTATCCCAAAAAGCTTAGACCTTTACATGTAGTCTTGTCTTCAAAACAAAAAAAAATAAGACTTTTATGAAGGCACTAAACTTGTGCCATTTTTTATGCTTCAAGAAGCAAACTTTTTAAAGTTTTAAGCTTTCAGGATGTTCATAGTCTTATTAAATCATGAAAAATATGTAAAGATGAAACTTTTCTAATCATAAACTCATCATAAGAGAAAGAACAACTTTAAGCAAGACACCATCGAGAACATCAAGAACATTCAAGAAGAAGAATATGAACATATTTTTCCAAAAGTAGAAACATCAAGAACACTTAAAGAACAACAAGAACATATTTTGCCAAAAATGAAAACTTTTGCTCATGAAGAGCATAAATGATCTTCTTAAGTTTTCACTTAAAGATCTTGGTCATGAAAAGAACCAAGCTTCAAGCTTTCTTGAATAAACAAAATAAAAAGATGAAGATCACTACCTTTCTTAGAAATGGCGCAAAAACTAGAGAAGAAGAAAAAGATGATGGTGGTTCCTTTCCTTAAAGATGGTGGCGGTTTGGCTTGGTGAAAGGAGAAGCTCTTGAGATCTTGTGAAAATAGAGATTGTAGTATTTAGAGAGAAGCGAGAGGATTTGGTTTGAAGAGAGAGAATGAGATGAGTGAAAATGAAAATGGATGATGGTGGGAGAGGGAGAAAGTGACATCCTCATCATAAAGGGAAGGAGGGAGATATTTTTTTCTTAATTTTGTGTTAATTAAGGTTTACAGGGACAAATTGGATGATGGGGGAACAAAGCATGTACTAACTCCTATATAAAGCACTATTGTCTTATGCTTTATGCTTTAATGATATCATTTTTTTACTTTATTGTCTAGTTGACTAAATTTGATTTTAATCATGTGATTAAGTGCTCATGCAACTTAATGAAGATAATTAAGTAAGGATTAGTGATTAACACACAAGAACATGATTAACAAAAATTAATTTTCTAATTAAGCTTAATTAATCTTAATTAAACTTGATTAAGCTAATTAAGGGTGATTAGTACTTAATTAAGCTATAAAGGCTCTGACTTCCTTAATTAGAGATTATCTAATCTCGATTAAGCATTCTCTTGACTTTTCTCATTCGAGTTAATTTATAAACTCTTCGTTAATCTCTTAATTAAGCCTTAATCTCATAATTTCTCATTAAGTGCCTAATTACTCAAGGTTACTGAGTTAATTTAGCACGTCACGAAATTAAGGATGTTACATTATGTATATATTAAAAATTAATAATTTTCTTTAGGAAACAAAATAGTAGCTCTTCTACAGTTTACAAATATATTAAAACTCAATAAGTTTCTTTAAGAAACAAAATAGTAACTCTTCCATAGCTTATGAATATACTAAAACTCAATAAAAGTTTATTCAAGAAATAAAATACTAGCTCTTTTGGAGCCTTCAATCATCTAATAATAGTATTAAAATATATCTTACTTTTAAGAATAGTGTGTATACTTGCACTATCCACAAGATAAATATTTATACTATTTATCTTGATTATTTTCTTTAAAAAAATATATCAATATGAAAATTTGTACATGATAATTATAATAAAAAAAGAATAAATAAATATTGAGTGCATTTGCATATGAGTATTCACATAACATTGAATAATAACAAAATATATATACATATATACAATAGCACTATCAATATTATCAATTTACGTTAATTGACGTAAATTTAAATCTCAAGTTACATTCATGTAAATCAATGATTTTTGTTCCTCCATATCTCAAAATCCTTGAAATTTTAAAACTTAGATTTAAAAACACTTATCAACAATTTAAAAACACTTCGTAAAAATGTAAACTTGAATTTAAAAGCATAGTAACAATTTAAAAATTCAAATATAGTAACTCTAATTGATACTTGATAAAGATCAAGCAAAATGTCTCCAAGTACAACAGATATGTGACCAATGTACTTTGATGCCATAATAATAGCATTTATTATCTTTTGACTCAATCATGATTTTGATTGGAATCATGACCTTTGCCACTGCTGGGGTTATAATTTGTTACGTTTACTTCAGAGAATGGAGTAGAGCCAATTGGGCGAATTTTATATTTTTTTATGGGCAATGCATTATTTTGTTCAACCACAATAAGGTTTGAAATTAATTCAAAATATTTTGTAAAGCCCTCTACTCGATATTGCTACTACAGGAGCATATTCGAGGCATGAAAAGTAGAAAATATCTTTTTTTCTAACATATCTCTATTAGTAATATCTCCTCTCATAATTTAAAATGGGAGATAACTCTATAATATTATGGTATTGTATTTACTAATAGATTTAAAATTTTGCAACCCGCAAATAAATCCAATTCATATATATGCTTCAAGTAGCTCTAAAGATCGATAGGATCTTTTAGAATAAAATATAAAAATATTAATCCTTCGTGAAAATGACAACGAAGGAAAATCAATGCCTTTGTGCAATCCTTCTAAGATGCAACATTTCGTTATTTTAATGGTATCTTCAAGATCCATTGAATCAAGGTAGATTTTGCGCAATCCTTACCGGGATGCGATGACATTTTATTGTTTAATGGTCTCCATGACCCATTGAATCAAAATAGATTTTATGCAATCCTATTGGGATGCAATATTTTCTTCTTTAACGGTGTCTTCAAGATCTATTAAATCAAGATCAATTTTGCGCTATCCTTATGGGATGCGACATTTCATTGTTTGATGGTGCCTTCAAGGCCCATTGAATTAAGATGAATTTTATGCGATCCTACTCAGATGCAATGTTCATTATTTAATGGCGTCTTCAGGATCCATTCAGTCAATATAAATTTTAACATTTATAATTCAAGATAAATATGTCTTTCACTAAATAACAAGAATCACAAATTCATGATTGAAAGAGCTTGACATGGTTAGAGTATGTTACCTCAAGTCTTCACTTTTGTTAAAGTATCTTATCTCAAGCTTTCACACGGATGGTAGAATTGTGCTGATAACGTGTTATGAAAGTAATAGTAAAAGAGAATAGAAGAAGAGGAGGAAGAGAGAATTCTATTATTGATATTCTCAAGGGAGTTCTCTTACATAGAGCACCCAAAGGGCTATTTATAGCCAAAAGATGAGAGATACAATATATGATCAAATAACTTATTCTATCTAATCAAATCTTAACTGAATCAGGATAGAAATATTGACATCCATATTCAGATTCAAATAATATTTCATAACATATATATAAATAAATAAAATGAACAAAAATTAGAAATCATGATTGGTAACCAAATTCAAAGAGTGCTCATATCTAAATAAATAAACTATACGAAAATTTCAACTCAAATTGGAATCAATTATCAATTGTAACCAATACCGCTAATTTAGTAAATATATTTAACATCGGTAGATGCATCATATAACGAATAAACTTATAACAATTGTAATAAATTTATAATGAATAAATATTACTAAATTAATATATAATCATATTAAAATTTTAATTAAGATAAAAATGATTGCATGACAAAAAGAATTAAACATAGAGCGATTTTTTTTTCTTACTAATATTAATATTTAAAACGGATGATATCAAACATATACGTAGCATGGGAGATATCAAAGATGTTCATTATACTAGTAATGACTTATCTATCTTATAATTATTATTATCAATTTATAATAAATAAAAATAATAAATTAATATATGTTCATATTAAAATTTTATTTAAGACAATGATATTTGCATGATAAAAGAATTTAGAAATAAAATAATTTTATATTACTACGTAGAAGAGGGTGACACTAAACATATATATTGCACGAGATATACTAAAGGTGTTCATTACATGAGTAATGACTTTCCTCTTTATAATTTTTATCAATTTATAATAAATAAAAATTAATTAATTAGTATATATTCATATTAAAATTTTATTTAATAAAAGGATTTAGACATAATATATATATATATATATTGAAATTTTATTTAAAATAATGGTGTTTGCATGATAAAGTAAATTGAGACATAGAACAATTTTCTTACTAATATTGATATCTAGAATAAAGGATACCGAATAACAAATATGATGCATGAAAGATGCCAAAAATATTGCATAGAAGATGCTAAAAATATTCATTACATGAGTAATGACTTGCATATCTTATAATTATTATCAATTTAAAATAAATAAAAAATATTAAGTAATATATGTTCATATTAAAATTTTATTTAAAATAATAATATATACTTACATGACAAAAAAAATTAACCATAAAATAGAAAGAGTATATATGAGAAAATGTGAAGAGTATCCCTCTTCCTATTATCAGGAAATGAGACTAATCTCTTTTGGAGGCTTACCCTCCTAACTAGCATTCTCTCCAAAAATTGAATCAAAATCCTTCTTGAGATTGTAATATACCTCTACTACTGCGCCAACACCCTTGCTAATAAAATTTCATAATGTTTACTATCAAATTAAGTACTTATATTTTTGTTCGGAAGGTATATATTTATTAAATATTGCCCTGGACCGGTTTGGACAAAAAACCACTTGACAAGATCTTGAAACCCAAAAAAAAAAAAAAAAACAAAGTTGGAGATTTTAGAGCTTGATTGAAATTGTTTATATTTTTATATTTTTAAAATTTTTAAAAAATAAATTTAAAATCAATTTTTAAAAAAAAATCTATTTAACAATTTTATTTTCAAACTAATTTTTAATAATAAAAAATAAAATATCTGTTTGAATAATTATTTTTAAAAATAAATTTTTAAAATAATAAAACAAAAATATCTATTTGATAAATAATTTTTTAAAAGAAGCAAATAAATATAATATAAATACACTATTATAAATAAAATTTAATATAATATTAAGTTTGAGGTGAATTCTGTGAGTTGCATCACACCTCGCAAGATTAATGGTTAGATATGAGGGTGCATCAATACACCCTCATAGCTGACCATTAATCTCATAAGGTGTATTAATGCACCCTCACATCTGACCATCAATCTTGCAAGGTGTGTGATGCATCTCATGTTGTGCGGTGCATCACAGAATTCGCCTACACCACATGATATAGAGAATATGTTTGAAGGTGTATTGATACATCACATACAAGGGATGGATACTAAAAATCTTCTCTCTTTCTCCCTCGTATTGCTTCTGCTGCGGCTCATCTTCCTCTTTCCAATCTTCAACAACAATTGCCGCAACTAAGCACAAAGAATAAAGAACTGCACATCGCACAACATAGCAACAAGAATCGCGACTCCGCCTAATCAAGGCTCGCTTAATCGCACAATCAGACAAAGACAAAGAACTACACCTCCTCCCAACTGCACACCACCACGGAAAGACCACCAGAGACAGAGAAAAAGAGCACGACGCAAAGAGAGAGAGAGAGAGAGAGAGAGAGATTGCGACACAAAGGAAGAAAGGGAAAGGGGGGATTTGCAGAGAGGAGCACGGTGGTGGTAAGGACGAAGAAGAAAACGGCACAAAGGAAGAAAGGGAAGGGGGATTTGCAAGTCCGAGCACAGTGGAAGGCAAAAGAAAGGGCAAAAGGAAAGGAAGAAGAAGCAGACAGAGGAGAAGAGACGGGAACAAAAGGTGAGTTGTGAAACCAATAAAACAAAAACAATACAAGCATGCCACCACCTACTTTTTATGTTTCCAAGAATAAGAACTCAAAAACATGTCTCAGCTATTCTCAATTTTCTGTTTTGAGAAATGTTTAGAAAATTTACTTTTTATTAGATAATGTATCATCTCATCACTTATTTATCATTAGATAAGGTGTGAATTTCATTTAAATTAGATCTATACTGGAGTTTATATTCCATCCAATAATAAATGAGTGATAAATCGACACAATGTCTCACAAAAATGAATCCCTATTATTTCTCTTTTGTTTTTAAAGCACACAAATAATTTTTAATTTTTTAAAACCAATGTGTAGAAAACAGCAACCCAAACAAGTTTATTTGCTTTTTTTGTTTTAAAAAATCAAAACTGTTTTTGAAAAACAGTTATCAAACAAGGCCTTACATTCTTTTTCATTTAGTAATAATTAACTAATAATTATTTACATATGCTAAACTTATTTTGGGCCATTAAACTAAACGAATTTTTATTCTAACATGCTCAACATGGATAATCATAGATAAAATATTACATCTTGCTCACGAAAGATATAATACTCAGACTTGGGGAAACATCATTAATGACGTGATGAATTCTCTGTATTTGCTTTTTATTCTCTCGCTCGGGAAATCGCTGAAAAAGGTACAGAATGGTCACATGATAAATCATGGAACAAATGGACCTCTGCCTCAACTATCCGACATTACAGCTCAAGATAAAATCAGGGAGGAGATTAAAATGCTCTATGGAAACTAATCATTGCCAGCTATTACCATTTTGATTCATAGTGAACATATATCATCCATAACCTTCAACCTATTTGCTTGGAAATATAAAAGCTGTTACTTGTTAGACGCAAAATTTGCTTCAATGCTGGAGACAAATCGCCTTAGAGCTAAAAGATCTACCCACTCGAAAACTGTACAGGGTAACCGACGACAAGAATGTCCTTGGAGAAAGTCAAGCCACAATTGTAAGCAAAAAAACGCAGATGTTTTAACAGCTCCCATCGACGAATATGCCATTGCCATTAGTATACACACCATTCAAGGAACCATTGGAAGATTTGAACCCATTTCCGTTGTGTGCTTTCATCATTGGCGAGTGTCCATTATATACCCCATTAGGTAACTTGGTGTTGCCGTTGCCTGCAGGCAGAACTGTCCTCCCCTGTTGACATGCTGCTGATATTAATCCTGTCACAACGAGAGGCATTTATTTAGCGTATGGAATGCCACTCTTGCTCTCACTCTCAAGAGAAGTAATGCTGTTTTTTGATCCCATTTTCTAATTCTAAACACATCTACATACCGATACAGTTCATTTTGTGTATCACAGTCAGTAGGTTAAATGAAAAGATGACTCCAAAATACAGCATAAACAAACAATATAATGCAAGAATTAGATAAATAATAGATAAAAAAAGCATAATCCACCATCAAATGGAGCACAAGAAATAAATTTAAAAGAAGGATAATTATAACAATTGCACCTTAATGCTAATATTGTAACACTCTGCATAATTATTAGTTATACATAAGATCAATTCCTTCTACAGTGATGGGTTACCAACAGTCTCATTCCATGCGTCAAATTTCATGTATTGTTCAGCAAGCATAAGAACTCATGAGTTCATCAATACAAGCCATGAGCAATAGAAGAAAACCAACAGGAACCACTAGCAAATTTGTATGAGGAAAAAAAATACACTTATTCCTCAGCATCGGCGTATCAATAATTTCATGATTTTAACAAGCATGATAAATGAATTTGAATGACCAAAACTGTGCAGTACATCTATCAGGAGAAAATACCTGAGAATAGCGGAGAAGGTTTCCCTGGTCTCGACTTGAATTCAGGGTGAAACTGAGCACCAATGAAAAAGGGATGACCAGGCAATTCAACTATCTGCACTTGTATCATGCACATAATTACAAAAAGAATACGGTTAATTATTTGTGGCAATCTCAAGATCCACGCCATAAGGGATTCATGCAAATGCACACCTCCATGCGCCTCCCAGTTTCATCTTTGCCAACAAATGATAAACCAGCACTCTCAAATTGTGATATCATGTCAGGATTAACCTGTAAAACAAATATTGTTGGTGACTACATGACCAATGTTGCATCGTTCTTAGAAAGGAAGCTTCTGGATGCAAACACAATTTACCTCATATCTATGCCGATGTCGTTCATCAATAAAGACTGCATTACCATACCTAAGCAGAATCCAAATTATAGTATTACAGATGTGATGTCAATGTTTGACAGAAACACATAAAATACTATTTTGAATTAACCTTTAATTACACATGTTAATATTCTTTTTTTCAAAGAGGAATTAGTCACATGGATAGTTCAAACGAGCCAAACCTATAAGCTCATAGTCTGACCAAAGAAAAAAAAAAAGAAAGAAAGAAAGACAATGCATACTTCCACATAGGCAAATTCAAGTATAGGAGCACAATTATCAGTGTTTTTATCCCTTAAGAAATGACAGCATATGTAACATGTTTATACGTATATCAGCAAACTGGAGTTCAGTTCTTAATTCTTACAACTTGGCAGATTTGCAGTCAGCAACTTGGAAGTAAGTTCTCCTTGAACCAAGACGCATAGTTCCCCCAAGATGAGTCTTTGAACCCTATCAGCATACAAACCAGCTTAACTAGATTCTAACAGTAAGATTATTATCAATTAAAGCAGAATGGGAGCATGGCACAATGTACTTCTGGCATAAATATGACACAAGGGTTTTTGGCCTGAGGATCAAATTCTGTGCTATTAGCATCATGAAGACCGAGAACAGATCTTGCGAACTCAATGACAGCAATTTGCATTCCCAAGCAGATGCCCAGATATGGAACATTATTCTCTCGAGCATACTTAGCAGCAAGAATTTTCCCTTGCACTCCTCTATCACCAAAACCTCCTGGAACTAGAATCCCATTAGCACCCTGCAATAGAAGTCCATTTAGGGGACATAGAAAGAATTTCAATGAATGCAGCATTAACATAGGAAAATTGAAGAAATGCATTTAGTATTCCAAAAAGTAGAAAACCTTCAAAAGACCCCAAGCAGCTTTGTAGGCATCAGGATTCTGCAAGCAGTAAATTAATCATTGGCAGTTTGGCATAAAGCAAAACAGAGCAGTGAACTAACATATGTAGAACAGATAAGAAAGGGGGGGGGGGGTCAGTAATCACCTCTTTAGATGTATCGTCTTCAAGATCCCCAGCTGGGACCCAGTCCACAACAAGTTTACGATCGTGAGCAACAGAAGCATGCAAAAGTGCCTGCATGAAAGACCAAGTATAACCTTTAGGAATATCACAGTTTCAGGTTCCCTGGAGTTAGCTCATATCAAAGTCAATTGAAGTGAGAAAGTAACTTTCAATACATGCCCAAAGCCATCCAAATCAATCATCTGTGAATTATTGTAGGCATTTTAAGAAATAAGGAGCCCTGATGTATACTCATGACAAACAATAATTCCATTGACATGAAAAAAGAGAGAAATAAGCACCACCAACAACTAAGCAAACTAGTTCACAGATAAAACCTATCCGTAAAGAAATACAACATATTCCATGGGGATAAAATATAAGGTAACATGAAAGCTTTACTCGATGAATATCTAAATAAGCTGACTCGTGCTCTGCTTGAGTCTTCGACATTAAGCACGGAGATTTTAACAAACAAAAATAAGTGAAGCAAATGAATGAGAATGTTAGGACCCTTGATATTAATACTATGTTGTTATTAATAGTATATGTAAGAAGAAAATAGGAAAGGGGTTACTGATGTATATGGGACGTGTGATAAAGGCATGGGTAAGGGGTTTTGTAACTAACTGCCAACTAGGCAGAGGAGAGAGAATATCCTGAATTTGTTAGGGGAGAGAGGTGGGAAGCAATATAGGCAAGGGGAGGGGTGCTGAGGGGGGCATCTCAGAATTAGACAGACTTGGATTGGGAGAGTTCTAGGTCTCTCTAATACCTAGAAACTATTGTATCTCTTTAGGAGATTGATATCACACTGATATCATCTTCTCCAGTGAATTAATACAACAATTTCCTTCTATTTCTATCTCCTATGGCCAGGTTCCTAACAACTGGTATCAGAGCCCCTGATCTTGGGGGCCCTGTGTGTATCAGATCTGAAAGGGAATATAGGAGGGAGAGGAAGAATTGGAGTTATCAGGAGAGGAAGGAGATTCCAGAGTTTGGAGGATATGGGCCTGCCTATGGGTGGACCATCAGAGTGATGCAACACTTTGAGGCAGAAGGAACACCAGAGCATGAGAAGTTACCTGCAATGGTGAATGCTCTAAGAGAACTAGCTTTCAGCTGGTACCAATGGTGGAAGCGGCATCAGTCAGAGGTGACGTGGTGGACGTTGATGAAGGCTGTGGTCAAAGAATTTCAACCAGAATACGATTTCGATCAGCCAGTATGGCTGAGGGACGATAAACGAGAACTGAAGGGGTCGAAGATGATGAAACCAAAGATCAAAGAACAAGAATGAGGAATGAACCAATGCTGGAGAATAAGCGGAGTTTACGGGGAAGGAGCCGACACTACACCCATGGCAGCTCACGGCACCACCGAACAACGGAGCGAGAGGGGAGGGGCGGACGGAGGAGAAGAGACCGGAGTGGCTCTGATGAGGCGCGAAACTCACGCCCATGTGAAAGGGAGAAGTTGACGAGGCGCAAGGAAACCTTCTCCCTTGGGGAACGACCTCCGCTTAGCCCAGAGAGGGGTAGAAGGCTGAAGATCCCCGTTTCTTCCGAACTGTTGAGACTAGTTGAGAGGGGAAACGATTCGGCAGAGGAAGGGAAACCTTGGGTTTCACCGCTGCCGCTGAGACCGCCGGATTCAGAGTCTGCGGCGACAATTTATGAGTTGTTGATGGCGGAGATTGCCGCCGGAGAGCCGTCGCCAACCGAGAACCAAGATAAGACGAGGGCACAGGGGAGCACAATCGCAAAGGGGTGTGTGAAGGAGAAAAAGCGAAAAGAAAGGGCGGAGAGAGAGAAAGAGGGGACGGAGGAGAGAGAAGCCAGATCGAGCCACCACCACCCCGCTACGATGATCGAGCAAGGGAAAGAGGAGTGGGCCACAGACAAGAATCTCGGGGGTCCAAAAAGTTCGGCCAAGCTTCCATCGCCGGAGCCTTCGGAGCCGCAAGACGTGCTGGAACCTTGTACCGAAGCCGACGGGACTGCCGCTGTGGAGAAGGTGACTACACCATACTCCGCTAACGGCTGCGCGAAAGAAGAGGATAGAAGGGCTGTGGGTCGGGCAATTTCGGTATTGGGCAATGTAAGTGACCTAATGGGCCAGGCCCAATTGAAGGCTAAAATAACAAAAGATGAGGTTGAAGATGGTCAGACCCACTCACTTAACATGGGAGACCACAGCTTTTGGAGAAGAATTGGGTCAAAGGAAGGAAGCTTCCACCTAGCCCAACCATTGGGAGTTCGTGTTTATCGGAAGCCCAGCACGCAACAGATCCTAATCTTAATTCCAAAGGAGCCTGACAGTGAGAGAATTGAAGGTCCTTACGGCAGCGGGTGTGCTCAAGATGTGTATGCTGGAATAATAGAACCAAGAAAGGGTGTTGAGACAGATGGTGATGATACTGAATGTACTGAATTTAATTTTGTTGGGGCAAATATTGCACAGATTCGATTAAGAAATGAGGAATACCAGGGCTTGGAGGGAGGTGAGGAACAAGTTCTGTTTCTACGCTCAGCTAAAGAACAAGCTCTATCCTATATGTTGCGGATCATGGAGGAACTAAATTTACTTTCTCAGAAACAGAGACAGGCAGGGGGTGGTGAAACTCTGAAGCTTCTTTGTGAAAGGTTGGAAGTCATCGATGCTTCAACCGCAGAAAAATGTGCTGCTAGAATATTATTTGGTCCTTGTTTCAATAATCAGATACAGGCAAAGAAGCGATGTGATTTTTCTAGTGGCAGGAGAGTGAAGATTACTACAGCACGAGCTCTGTTCATGAACCCAACTATTCCTTTACTTGATGAACCAGCCAATCACCGCGATGTAGGGGTTGGCATCAATGATTTAGAAGGAGTGCAGGCTGTTATGTTTGGTAAAAATGAAGATTACTTGCTGCATATTTATGAAAACCAAGAAACTCGAGAGGTTGGATGTGGCTCAAATCCATGGGACCCAGGTGGACATTCCTATCCTACAAGCAAACTTCCTCCCATCTTTTTCAAGATTTGGGACCCGGGAGGAAGCCCTTTATTTTTCAGCATTATTGTTTTTCTTTGGCTACATCACCTTGAGGACAAGGTGATTTTTTAGGGGGGGAGTATTGTTAGGACCCCTGATATTAATACTATGTTGTTATTAATAGTATATGTAAGAAGAAAATAGGAAAGTGGGTTATCATGTATATGGGACGTGTGATAAAGGCATGGGTAAGGGTTTTGTAACTAATCGCCAACTAGGCAGAGGAGAGAGAATATCCTGAATTTGTTAGGGGAGAGAGGTGGGAAGCAATATAGGCAAGGGGAGGGGTGCTGAGGGCGGCATCTCAGAATTAGACAGACTTGGATTGGGAGAGTTCTAGGTCTCTCTAATACCTAGAAACTATTGTATCTCTTTAGGAGATTGATATCACACTGATATCATCTTCTCCAGTGAATTAATACAACAATTTCCTTCTATTTCTATCTCCTATGGTCAGGTTCCTAACAGAGAACTCAATATCTTGTATATATATATAAAACTGCGTATGTCTCCAGTTCAAACACTTTCTAGTTAAACCACAAGTTATTCACGATTCAACCATAAATTTATCTGATTGAACCATGAATCATAGGTGATGAGGACACAAAGGCCCAAGCCCAAGTCCAGACTCAAGCCCCAAAAAGAAGCTCGAGATCCGATACAAGGCCTTGGAGGACCCATGACAAGAGCTAGAGCAAAGAAGGCCCAAGAAGCTATCAAACATGTGATTATCTCCTTGTTGGAAGCCCAAGCACAATTTGAAGCCCAATATCCAAATGAAGCCCAACACATGAATCTGAGCGCTTACACATGCATAGCCCACTTGGAATGAGAGGAAAAGAGCCCAAAGAGTCAATCTGAATTAGCAAGACTTTAGTTGTTTATTTTATTTTTCTATTGTTATGTTGTGATAAAAAAAAATATAAATTATCTATAGTAGGATTAGAACCCAAGTACTTGAGGTTGAATATGTCTCCTTAACCACTGGAACATATCAGTAATCCTTATGCTAAGGGGTTTTGCTTTTAGTTTTGTTAAGTCTCAAGGGCAAACTATTAAACTGATTTGTATTAAAACATTTGGAGAGGGATACAGAGCAGAAGACGTTTGTTTCAGAAATTGTGAGTTTTTCTCTGCTAGGGTTCTTCCTTGCATCTTTTGATCTTATCAAGAATCCTCCAATTCTTATGGCGATCCTTCTTGGCTTATCAAACTAGGTTTCTGGCGCCATTGTTTTCTTGATTCTTTTTCATCAATTTCACACAATTTTCTCGTAATCTGCCTCAATTATCTCTTGGTCATATCTCGAGTTATACGCATCCTTTTTCAGTGATTCTTGAGTCTAAATTGTGTTTCAAAATGCCAGCTTTCTTCTCGTTTTTGAATCGTTCAATTCTGAGGTCTGTAGTGTCAGATATGAAAACTTTTTAACAAGACATCTGGAGCCCTATTTTCTGCGTGAACTTGTTTTTGATTTGATCATATTTCTTGTGTCCAAGTCCTAGATAGATCCTAATTCAGGAGGCTTAAGGTAAAAATTCATCATTTGGTATCAGAGCTAGTCACTAGGGCTAGTTGTGGAAGTGAATTCAGAGGAAAAAGGGGCTGTTTGGGTGATCACAGAAATTTGATTGCTTGAAGGCTGCAAGGAGGCATTGCATTGGCTGGCAAGTAGGTACTCATAAAACCCTAATTTTAATTGCTTGTTTGAAGCCTAATTTGAAGGAATTCAAATTCTGAATTGGAACTGTTTGGAGGTGAATTTGGTGCTGAAATTTACATCAAGTGTGGCTGGGATTTGTTGAACAATTGTTAGTGATTTGAAGGATAAAATTCTGCATTCATATTTAAAAAAAAAAAAAAGGGAAAAGAAGGAAAACAGAATTGAAGCTAAAAAAAAAAAAAAGGGAGTAAAGTGGAAGTGACTGAAGTTGACATGAGAAACTTGAGTTGGTAAAAAAGAAAAAAAAAAGAAATTGAGTTCTTGAGCTATCTTGAAATTCTGGATTTAGAGGGCTTGAAATTTCTTTTAACTAAGTTCTTTGATCTATTTCTTGTTTCTAAGTTGATATCCTTGTTCCTTTGGTTCATAATCTTTTGTTTGTAGTAATTTGTGTTCCTTTGTTCTTCTTCTTAGTTGAAGTTTGCACCTTTGCTGTCTTAAACTTGTGAGTTTGTTTTCTTTTCATTTTCTTAAGTTATGCCTTGTGTCTTGTCTCATATTTATTTTCCATAGAGTCCATATTGATATTTCTTGCCTTGTGTTTTGTCTTGTCTTGATAATTGATTGTTTGATCTTGTAAGAACCTTAAGCAAGAGGAGGAGTGGAAAAAGGCAAGAGAGTTACATTACATAAAAGCCAATTTTGAGTGCAACAAACACGAATGATACATCTTTAAAAGTGTAAACACGTGAGACGTGTAGTGAGGTCCTATTGCTTTCACTGTTGTTTTCTTTTTACTTGAATTATGGCAGGAACAGGTGGTGATGGTAACCCTCATCCTGAGGGAAACAACAAATTGTTAATGGAGGCTATTACAGCTCAAATGGAAAGGATGATTAGGGAGCATACAGAGGAGTTATATGAGAGAATTGACCAGTTAGAAAATCAAGGACATCATGATGATGATGGAGGTAGAAGGAGGTTTACTGGAAGGAGGAGAGAAAATGAAGAAGAACCAAGAGGAAACCGCGATGAGGGAGTAAGAGTTACCATTCCATCGTTTAGGGGTAAAAGTGATCCTGAAGCTTATATAGAGTGGGAGATGAAGGTAGAACAAATTTTTTCTTGTCATACCCTGACTGAAGAGAGAAAAATTAAATTGGCCACCTTAGAGTTCACAGATTATGCCTTGGTGTGGTGGGATCAATTTCAAAAGGAAAGAAGGAGGTATGGAGAGCCTATGTTGCAAACTTGGGAGGAGTTGAAAAGAGTCTTGAGAAGGAGATATGTGCCATCTCATTACCACAGGGAATTACATAATAGGTTGCAAAGACTTACCCAAGGTAATAGGAGTGTGGATGAGTATTATAAGGAGCTAGAGATAGCCATGATCCGAGCCAATGTTGAGGAGGAAAGGGAGTCTACTATGGCAAGGTTTCTTAATGGGTTGAATGAAGAAATAAGGGATGTGGTGGAGCTTCAAAATTATGTTGAGATTGAGGACCTAGTCCATCAAGCCATGAAAGTGGAGCAACAATTAAAAAGAAAAAGTGTGAGGAAGAGTGCTTCAAACTATGATAACTCTAGATGGAAGGAGAGGTTTAAGAAGGAGGGAACTTCATCTAGTAGGACCCCAAGGGCAGCATCACAACCAACCCAAAACAAGGGCAAAGAAGTGGCCAGCAAGTCTCGGTCTAGAGACATAAAGTGTTTTAAGTGTTTGGGTAGAGGACACATAGCTTCTGAGTGTCCTACTAAGAAAGTTATGGTGTTAAAAGTTGATGGGGAAATCACAAGTGAGAGTTCTCAATCTAAACCATCTAGTGAGGAAGAAGAGGAGGTTCTTGAGGGAGATTTGTTCATTGTGAGGAGGATGCTAGAAGGGATAGCTAAAGAAGATGAGGGAAGCCAAAGAGAGAATATTTTCCATACTAGATGCCTTATCCAAGCGAAGTTGTGTTCTTTGATCATAGATGGAGGGAGTTGCACAAATGTGGCTAATGCTAGGATGGTGACCAAGATGAATTTGGAGACCAAACCCCACCCTAGACCTTATAAGTTACAATGGTTAAGTAAACAAGGTGAGATGAAGGTGGATAAGCAAGTAGAAATTAAGTTTTCTATTGGAAGGTATGTGGATAAGATCATTTGTGATGTAGTTCCTGTGGAGGCTAGCCATTTGTTGCTTGGGAGACCATGGCAATTTGATAAGAAAGCTCACCATGATGGACACACCAATAAGTACACCTTTGTCCATAATGACCGCAAAGTCACTCTTGTTTCATTGTCTCCTAGAGAGGTTTGTGAGGATCAAAATACAATGAGAAAGAAAAGAGAGCAAGAGAGAAAAGAAAGAAAAGAAAATAAAAAAGAGGGTGAAAAGAGTGGCCGAGAGCTAAAAGAGAAAAAGAGAGAAAAGAAAGAGAGAAAAGAAAGTAGAGAAAAAAAAGAGAGGAAAAATGCTCTGTTTGTGAAAAGTAGAGAGGTGAGGAGAGTCCTTTTGGTAAGAAAATCCATGTATATCCTGTATAGTAAGGAAGTCACTTCACCTACTCATAATTCTGTTTCTAACCTTGATCTGCCAAGTGGTGTTGAATCTATTTTGCAGGACTTTCAAGATGTATTTCCTGAAGAGATACCACCAGGACTTCCACCATTGAGAGGCATTGAACATCAGATTGATTTGGTTCCAGGAGCTGTGTTGCCTAATAGGCCAGCATACAGAAGTAATCCCCAGGAGACCCAGGAAATTCAAAGGCAAGTTGCTGACTTGATTAGCAAAGGTTGGGTTGAGGAGAGCTTGAGCCCTTGTGTTGTACCTGTTATATTGGTGCCCAAAAAGGATGGGAGCTAGAGGATATGTTCTGATTGCAGAGCCATCAACAACATCACCATCAAGTACAGACATCCCATTCCCACGTTAGATGATCTTCTTGATGAGCTGTATGGTTCTTGTTATTTCTCTAAGATTGATTTGAAAAGTGGATATAATCAGATTAGGATTAGAGAAGGTGATGAGTGGAAAACAGCTTTTAAAACCAAGTATGGCTTGTATGAGTGGAAAGTAATGCCATTTGGTTTGACAAATGCCCCTAGTACTTTCATGAGATTGATGAACCATGTTTTGAGAGAGTTTTTAGGGAAATTTGTAGTTGTATACTTTGATGATATTCTTGTATATAGTAAAAATTTGGATAAGCATTTGCATCATTTGAAATTTGTTTTGCATGTGCTTAGAAAAGAAAGATTGTATGTTAATTTGGAAAAGTGCACGTTTTGTAAGGACCATGTTGTGTTCTTAGGATTTGTGGTTAATTCTAGTGGAGTGCATGTAGATAAAGAGAAAATAAAAGCAATCCAAGAATGGCCAACTCCTAAAAGTGTGAGTGAGATAAGAAGTTTCCATGGGCTTGCTAGTTTCTATAGAAGGTTTGTTAAGGATTTTAGTACCATTGCTGCACCTCTAAATGAGCTAGTCAAGAAGCATGTGGAATTTAAATAGGGAGAGAAACAAGAGAAAGCATTTGCTGCCCTAAAAGAGAAATTAACATATGCACCCATACTTGCTTTGCCTAACTTTGCAAAATCCTTTGAATTGGAGTGTGATGCATCTGGGGTAGGCATAGGAGCTGTTTTAATGCAAGAAGGACATCCTATTGCATATTTTAGTGAAAAATTGAATGGGGCTGCCCTTAACTACCCTACATATGATAAGGAATTGTATGCTTTAGTTAGAGCTTTGCAAACTTGGCAACATTATCTTCTGCCTAAAGAATTTATCATTCATAGTGATCATGAATCCTTGAAGTATTTGAAAGGGCAGGGAAAGTTGAACAAGAGGCATGCCAAGTGGGTGGAATTCCTTGAACAATTCCCATATATGATCAAGCACAAGAAAGGTAAGTCCAATGTGGTAGCTGATACTTTGTCACGCAGGTATGCTTTATTGTCTAATCTTGAAACTAAGTTTCTTGATTTTGAGTGCATTAAGGAATTATATGAGCATGATGCTCATTTTTCTCATATTTATCAAACATGTTCTCATACTGCATTTGATGGGTATTTTAAGCATGATGGTTATTTACTAAAGGATAAGAGACTTTGTGTGCCTAAGAGTTCAATTAGGGAAATGCTTGTTCAAGAGGCACATGAAGGGGGCTTAATAGGGCACTTTGGGGTGCAAAAGACATATGACATCTTGTATGACCATTTCTACTGGCCTCACATGAAGTATGATGTACATAAGTTGTGTGATAAGTGTCTTGTTTGTAAAAAAGCTAAGTCTAAGGTCATGCCACATGGTTTGTACACTCCATTGCCTGTTCCTGAACACCCTTGGATTGATATTTCTATGGATTTTGTTTTAGGTTTACCTCGGTCCAAGGGAGGAAAGGACTCAATTTTTGTGGTGGTTGACAGGTTTTCTAAAATGGCTCACTTTATACCTTGCAAGAAGGTGGATGATGCATGTCATATAGCTGATTTATTCTTCAAAGAGGTGGTAAGATTGCATGGTTTGCCTAGGAGTATTGTGAGTGATCGAGACTCTAAATTCCTTAGTCATTTTTGGAGGACCTTGTGGGGAAAGATTGGCACTAAACTCTTGTTTTCAACTACATACCATCCCCAAACTGATGAGCAAAGATAGGTGGTAAATAGAACTCTTTCTACTCTTCTTAGAGCTATTATTAAAAAAAATCTTAGAACTTGGGAAGAGTGTTTGCCACATGTTGAGTTTGCTTATAATAGGGCAGTACATAGCACTACTCAGCTTTCACCATTTGAAATTATTTATGGTTTTAAACCTTTGACTCCTTTGGATTTATTGCCTTTACCTAACATTTCTCAATTGAAAGATAAGTCCGCTGAAAAAGTGATTATGTCAAGAAGTTGCATGAGAAGATCAAGGCCCAAATTGAGAAGAAAATGGAAGGGTATGCTAAACATGCAAACAAAGGAAGGAGGAAGGTAACTTTTGAATCAGGTGATTGGGTATGGGTACACTTCAGGAAGGAAAGATTTCCATCCCAACGGAAGTCTAAGTTGATGCCAAGGGGAGATGGACCTTTTCAAGTATTGGCCAAGATCAATGATAATGCCTATAAGATTGATTTGCCAGGTGAGTATAGTGTGAGTGCTACTTTTAATGTGGCTGACTTGTCCCTCTATGATGCAGGCGATGACTTACAAGATTTGAGGACAAATGCTTCTCAAGAAGGAGGGAATGATGAGGACACAGGCTCAAGCCCAAGTCCAGACTCAAGCCCAAAAAGAAGCTCGAGATCCGATACAAGGCCTAGGAGGACCCATGACAAGAGCTAGAGCAAAGAAGGCCCAAGAAGCTATCAAACATGTGATTATCTCTTTGTTGGAAGCCCAAGCACAATTTGAAGCCCAATATCCAAATGAAGTCCAACACATGAATCTGAGCGCTTACACATGCATAGCCCACTTGGAATGAGAGGAAAAGAACCCAAAGAGTCAATCTGAATTAGCAAGACTTTAGCTGTTTATTTTATTTTTCTATTGTTATGTTGTGATAAAAAAAAATATAAATTATCTATAGCAGGATTAGAACCCAAGCACTTGAGGTTGAATATATCTCCTTAACCACTGGAACATATCAGTAATCCTTATGCTAAGGGGTTTTGCTTTTAGTTTTGTTAAGTCTCAAGGGCAAACTATTAAACTGATTTGTATTAAAACATTTGGAGAGGGATACAGAGCAGAAGACGTTTGTTTCAGAAATTGTGAGTTTTTCTCTGCTAGGGTTCTTCCTTGCATCTTTTGATCTTATCAAGAATCCTCCAATTCTTGTGGCAATCCTTCTTGGCTTATCAAACTAGGTTTGTGGCGCCATTGTTTTCTTGATTCTTTTTCATCAATTTTGCGTCAATTTTCCCAGAATTCGTCTCAATTATCTCTTGGTCATATCTCGAGTTATACGCATCCTTTTTCGGTGATTCTTGAGTCTAAATTGTGTTTCAAAACGCCAGCTTTCTTCTCGTTTTTGAATCGTTCAATTCTGAGGTCTATAGCGTCAGATACGAAAACTTTTTAACAAGACGTCTGGAGCCCTATTTTCTGCGTGAACTTGTTTTTGATTTGATCATATTTCTTGTGTCCAAGTCCTAGATAGATCCTAATTCAGGAGGCTTAAGGTAAAAATTCATCAATAGGCCTCACCAGTCCGTTTCATTTTTTCAAACATTGGTATGCATGATGACTTAATTATATGTTATGACTCCCTAAAACTTTTGAAAATCTGATGATTCCTTTATATGCAAGTCATAAATTTATAACATCATCCTTATACTTATTTACTTAAGGACTTGTTGCTTCATGTAGACCCAATCCTTTACTTGACTATGACTGTGACAACATGGCTGTACAGTGTCATAAATATTCCACTATTGTTCCTAAAGCATTCAAAAAACTCCTAAGATCTGTTTGGTTTATGAAAAACAAAAATGCTAAATGGTACAAAATAATTTTTGAAAATTGATGCACAAATGTGTTATAGCTGAAGAAGTGTTTTTGCGTTTTTGTACTTGATGGATTTTCTCTCTCCTCAGTTCACACCCAAACTTGTGCCTTGGCCGTAGAGGATTTCATGACACTGTTACAAATACTTTTTCGTTCAATATAGCATTGTTGTTATGAAAATGCTTTTTGTTTTCATTTTCTGAAAATAGTTTTCATTGAGATTTTCAACTTTTAGGATACAGGTTTGTTTCGGTTCCTTGTTTTCTATTTCCAAAACATGAAAATATTGACAACCCATTTCATGTATTTATTTTGAATAAATTTAAAAAATTTAAAAATAATTTTAAATATAGCAGTCAATCGTGCGATATAGCGGGGTGAAGCGGAGGTCAGACGAGACTGAGCTGCCGGTGCATTGCGTTTCTTCGTCGTGGCATTGCGGCCGCTATTAATGTCAACAAGCAAAAACCAGTTGTACCCCTGTTTTTGGACCGTTCAGGGCAGTCTAAGCGGGGCTGCAAGGATATTTCGAACCTTCCCCCTCTTTTCTTCGATCTAAACATGGTGTTAGGACTTTTTTCTCTGTTCTCTTTCTCTCTATCAATCAGTCTCTCTACCCCCTCACCCCTCTTACTCCGGCGATCCTCCAACCTCCGATGGTGGCGAGATCGGTGGCTGCGAGACCAGTGGCGGCGGTTGGTCCTTCCTCCACTCTTTTTGTTCTATTTTTTCGTATCTTCCTCAGTCGGATCCGTTTCTTTCTCCTCTTCCATCTTCTTCTACCATCTGTTTTTTTCCTTCTATTCACTGTTTTTTCCCCTTCTCTTTCCCTTCTATTCGCTAACAATCTCCTATTCTACCTTTCCCTCTTCTTGCTTGTTACTATTTTAGGCTTCAGCCATGGCAGCAACATTAATTTTCCTTCTCTGTTCAAGGCTTCTATTTTCCGTTTATGCCCTTCTATTTACTGTTAGTCTTAGAGACTTAAGTTTAATTATGATTTGGTGTTGTCTTTTATATTTTGCTGCCCTTATGCTACTTGATGGTGCTGTCTTTTATGTTTTGTTACCCATAGGACTTGATATTTATGCATTGAATTGATAGTGATTGCGTATTTTTACGCCATGGAATGAATTATGAATATTCATTATCGATGTGAATGAATTTAATTGTGGATGATTTCTTATTTATCTTTGAATATTTATATATATTATATAAGTTGCATGATAATTATATATTTTTTATCAAATAGCAGCCATCCTGCTATCCGCTATTCCACTATAATATTTTTGGGGTCGGCCGCTACTTCCACTATCCGCGATTGACTACTATGATTTTAAACGAAGTTTACAAGTAAATTTTAAATTATTAAGATAACTATATTTTTATTAATGACCAATTATATATATATATATATATATATATATATATAAAGTAGAGAAAATTTTGCTTTAAAAAAAACAATAGCTCACCCCATAACCCAGTAGCCCAGCACCTAGCAGCCCGCATCACCCCCCTGGCCAAAAACCAAAAAAAAAATATTTTCAAGTTAAAAATTAAAAGAAATGTGATTTGTAATGTATTTAACTTGAACTCTTGAAGTTTGGACCTAAGTTTGATTATGTGATATGTTGAATTTTTGACATTTGGAACTTTGAATTTTGATGTTTAGTTAGTTTTGAATTTATGTAAACATGTAATATGTTGAACTTAGACTTAATTTTGATTATATTTGAGGTGTAGTAGTATTCACGAATTTTGATTTGAATAAATTAAAAAGAAAAAATAAAAGATTTGGTGCATTTAGGCTCATGAGTTGCCCTTAAACGGGCTAGGCCAGCATAATGCAGGCCTGTTAATGCCAGCTATAGGATTGACCTGACCTATTTAACTCACAGACCTAAGCAAGATGGGCTTAAATGGATTAGGATAGCCCATTTAACATCCCTAGACCATTTAACTTCTGTTTCCAATGTTTTCAGAGAACAGTGAAAACAAGGATTTATTGCATTCATGTTTTCACTTATTTTAGGAAATGCTTCCTGAAAATGTTTTCATTAAAATTCAACCAAGTACATTGTCATCTTTATTTTATCTTATCAATGAAAATGAAAACAAAAAACATTCGAACCAAACAGACCCCTAATCTCCTTCAATCATAGCAAGTCTCTGAAATTTGCCCAAACTTCATGTTTTCATGCATCAGAATTGTAGGGGTTGACTTGATATAGATACAGATTACTACCAGTGATATTAAAGCAGATCAGCCATCCAAAGTGTATTATGCTTGTCGAGAATGCAAAAAAGTGTACTATGCTAACAGAACAAAGGTAGATTACAGGCCGATAATAATACTACATCAGACCGGACAGTTCAGTATGCCATATATACAAATAAAAGTAATAAACATGCAAGTTGAAGAGAATGCAAAAAACAAATGGAAATTGTCACGTATTACACCCAAACGTGGCAAATAAATTAAAGATACCTTCAGAACTGAAAGATATGCATCTAAAAGGCCAGTATATTTTCCCACCATCGCAATTCTAACCTGTGAAGAACGTAATCGTTGCAAGGTCACTACTAGTTAGTATTCAGAGAGATGAATATCTAATCATATATTAGTATTATTTATTTTTGAGATGATATATCAGAGATGTTGAAACCTACAGAATCATGAAAATTTTCATAAACTTTTGTCCTAGTGATCCACTCCATAAAATTAGGCTCTGTAGCAGCACTGCAAATAATAAATCCATCAGGGGAATGACAGAATAAATTAAGATAACTGTCATACGATAACTAACAATAGATTCTCATAAAATCAACACGGTGGGATGAGGAATTCCTCTCAGGCGTAGGAGGTTAAATGCCAAAACAAGAATGAGTTTGTCAAACAAACCCTGCCAGGTTTAATGCTTTCAGGATTGCATCATGTGCCTTCTGGTCCTGTTTGTAACATAAAAATATCAAAAGAAAAACTTCTAGTTATTCTGTGAATTACATCACTCAATCAAGAGTAAAGTAATTCAGCTATCTAGGAAAAAAGATACTAACGCACAAACTAACTAAAAAATTAAAAACTTCATAAACAATGTTCCTACAAACACTAGACAACAAACACAAAAAGCAGTTTCACAAAACACTACAGAAAATTACTCACTCTTAATAGCAAAGGAATGTGCCAAATATTTGGAACATCGTAGAGAGTAAGTATGTTCGATAACTGCATATACAAAAATTTTGCATTGAGAATATATTACAGCCATAGTGATAAGCGAAGTGAAAATTGTCAACATTATGTTATATTACCGGTACAAGACAAAATTGACCAAGTTTTGCCTTAACATTGTCATCAAGTTCCTGACAAAGACAAAGTACAGAATCTTCCATTATTATTACATGGAACTAACAGGATGAAAAGAAAAGGCACAAAGAGCACGAGACACACCTTCGAACTGCGACAAGCAAGTAGATTTGGGGTTAGCCCTAGCCCTCTAAGTTGACGCACACTGTGCTGAGTTGGTTTTGTTTTCTGCAGATTAAAACTTCCAATAAGTAAATGATAATATTAAAATGATTATAACATTTGAAAAGATGCAATGACAGCATCCCAATTCATTTAGTTAACAGAAATACTTTCAATTTATACTTCACTGGTAAGTCTACTTTTTTTTCACATTTATTTCTAATGAGTATATATTCAATGTTTCATTGATGACATATAGTTTGCACTTTGCACAGTATACCTGCTCACCAACAACATTGAGAACAGGCACCAAGCTCACATGAACCAAACAAAAGTTGCCAGAGCCTGAAAAAATGAAACAATAAGATACAAAATACAGCTTCCCTTAAATACACTTTACACCCAATAAAATAACTCAGTAAAACATGAGCTTTGAAGCATGACAAGCATTACCTATGCGGTATGAAAATTGGCCAAGTGCTTCAATAAAAGGCATGGACTCAATATCCCCTACATTAAAGAAAATTCATTATAAATTAATGTTTCACAATATAGAAAAATTGAATAAAAAGATAGCAGTACTGGAAATCATATTCCACCTTCTAATAATTAAAAGCTTGTCCTAAAAATAGTAATTTACCTATAGTTCCACCCAACTCAATGACACAAATATCAGCTGGACCTTCTTTACCATCAACTGGTATCTGTGCTACATGCTCTATCCACTCTTGGATGGCATCTGTAATGTGTGGAACAACCTACCAGTGAAGCATAGGAAAAATCAAAACCAAGACACCGTCAACCATAACAATAGCTTCATAGGGATCAATGGAATGATTAAACATACCTGGACAGTCTTGCCAAGATAATCTCCTCTCCTCTCCTTCTCAATAACAGACTATTGACATTAAAAACTAAAACACTAAGAAACCATAGGCACACCTTGTCAAAAGTAAAACCAAAGACATTTAACAGAAGGACCAGACAGTTCACTCACCTGATATATTTTTCCCGTAGTGATATTATTGTCACGGGTTAGTTTGACGTCTAAGAATCGTTCATAGTTTCCAAGATCAAGATCAACCTTCAACCAAAAAAAATTTGAAAACTAAAATTTCAATAAAGTAGAAATGCTATTACCTTCTGTTATTATAACTGAAACCAGTCACACAACCTTAGAGAACAAATAAACAAATAACTGATCTTTTTAAAGGATTTTCCCTCTCAGATATGTTGAGAGATCAGAAATCTTTGCTCTTTTGATGTCTTCTTTTCTTAGTTCTTGTTTTGTGCAATGAGGATATCCTGTTCTCCTTTCCCTTTATAATATTCCTCTCTTCTTGTTAATAAAATTTTTCATTTAACAAAAAAAATAAAATAAAATAAAGAGTGTATATTCAAATGAATTGAGAAACAGAAAGAAATATGAACATCACGTAAGTGAAGATTCACATGATAGTAGTTGATGCCACTTAATTAAAAAGAGATCAACATAATCTCAAGTGGAAAATGTATTCAGCAGGATAAGGTACGAGTAATTTATATCCCACAGTCAAAAAAAAAAAGTCAGACTAATCTATTTACCTCGCCGCCATCATCCAAGACAAACACCTCCCCATGCTCAAAAGGAGACATTGTCCCCGCATCAGTGTTCAGATAGGGATCTGCAAGTGGTACATAAGTTTAAACACAAGTAGAATAATTTAAAATAAATAGCATCATTTTGCATAACACCAAAACATCAGTTTCTCAATAACAAAATAAAAAGCAAGGTTTTAAATAAATATATAAGCTCAAAAAGTGCAAACCAGTCCCTTTGCATGTAAGACAAGAACCACCGCCACTTGGTCATCCACTCAGCCAATGAACGGAATGAAAACTTTATCATTAAACTGAATTCATGCAGAAAGGGGAACAAGAAGGAAAAATACCAATCTTGATAGAAGTAACTCGAAAACCACAGGCCTTCAGGAGTACCCCAATACTGCTGGCGGTGACTCCTTTCCCAAGTCCACTAACGACCCCACCTGTCACCAACACGTACTTCATTCTTCCTTAGCTTTTCTCTGAGGCTATTGCAAAGTGAAATTGGTCCTCTGCTGCTTGTCCCTGGCAAAATGCACAAAGCCAGCAGAAATCCAAATATCAGTACTATGAAAATGACTTAGACTGATAGAGACAGACATAAAGAGTGTCAGCCCCACAACCACTGAAGTAGCTATTACTAAGACCCACTTACCTTTGTGCTCTGACAAAACTATGACAATGATGACAACAACAACACGAACACTAATGGAAATGGAGATAAGAGGATAAAATAAATAGATGGCAATGACATAACATTACACGGATATATCATGTGATAAAAGGAATGAAAAATTACAAAAAAAGACGAGATGGGTATTTTGACAGATAACGGAACGAATAATGGGAAACCATGTTTAACAATGACGGCCTCTACAAGGTGCTGCTTTTACATCCAAAGGTTTCTCTTTTATAGTCACCGCAACAATGACAGGAAAATAAGACCTTGGCGGCTCAATTCGAATACCCCGAATCTCAATCAAGCAAGGAATGCGTAAGTGTTAAGAGGGATTAGGCGATGTGCGTGGAAGAAAAGAACATCAGTTTTCAATGTAGAAAGATGCCCTTGAGGCCCTGTGAGCCGAAATGCCACCCGTTCCCTCTCCCTCTCCCTTTCCTCGTTGTTGTTTCAGCCGGCGGGTGACCGAGCAAGTGTGGCTTCTACCGTTATACTGATAAAAGAAGCAAAACCCACAAAATAAAGAGGGAAATAAAATATAGTAAAAATAATAAAACAAAGTAAAAAGGAGGTTTTTTACTTTTTCCTTTTAAGGCGTGCCGTTTTCGCAGTATGAGTTTAATATAGTATGAGTTTAATTAGTATATATTGATAGTATAAAATAATTTTATATTATTAATAATAGAAAAAAGTGAAAAATTATGGTAGGTTCTTCATTATAATAGGTGATTATTTATATGAATTGTTATTTTTTATTATTACTATTAGTTGATAGTGTAAAATTATTTTATATTATCAGTGTATTTAAATTAAATTCATATAGTATTTAGTATATACAAGTAATTTAAGTAACAATTTATATTATCTTATTTGATATATAAAAAAGATTATTATCTAATATATGTCTTAAATCAATATTATTATTATTATTATTATTATAATAATAAATAGTTAATTATTATTATTAATTAATAAGAATAAGAAAATTTAATTATTAATTATAATTATAATAGTTAATTTTATTTAAAAAATATTATTAAAAAATAATTAATATTAATAATATTAATTAATATTAATTTTAATAATTATAATGGGAGAATTAATCCACATTACCACCTTTTATGGAGGTAATTCATATTATAATATCGGTAACAATTTATATAATCTTGGAGATTTAGATTATCAATAATATTGTCCAACCAAATAAAGCAAATATTATGAAACCTGATAATTTAATTCAGATAAATTATCCCATACCAAATATTACCTGAAGGTCAAACTTTAGTCTAGAAGAACATTTCAAAATTTTAGGCCTTCCCTCACCCAACAAAATAAAAAAAAAAAAGGCTATAACTCCAATTAACCAGATCTGCTGGTAAGTAGAATTATACAATGTACAACTTTAACCATTCTATGAACTTCATATAACACATCTTTTTGATACATCATAAAATACAATTTTATACATATATTCTTTTTAGTTTTATAATTTGGACACAGGATAAATAATGGAGATTTGGGTAGAGGACTTTGCATGTAAATAGTGAATATTTTACATTTAGAAGTGAAGAATTAAACAAATTGAGGTCATAAATAATAGTAGTGTCAACTTAAATTCCATAATTCCTCAGTTTTCAATATGAAATTCCCACTATTTATACACAAAGTCTCTAGTATATACACTAAATAAGTGTGTATAAATATTATTATTCTATTTTTTTAAAATCAATGCAGAACAAAAACTTTAGAATATTAATGATATTGAAAATTGCTTTTTTGCACGAAAAAATATTGTAAGAGTTGTTAACGTGTGATCATTTTTACAATCTCTCTCCCCCCTGATTTTCGCCAATCGCTTGTTGACTAACAAATCACACTACATCGTATGAAATCATAATTACTCTGTACCAATTTATTTCGTATTAAATGGCAAAATTAATGATATTTGTACACACTTATATAATATGCTTATTCACACAAGGAATAGAGAATCAGGAGAACTTCAATGGACAACACTATTACTTGTAGCCTCAATTTGCTCAATTTCCCACTTATCAATGTGAAATATCTATTATTCACAGGCGAAGGCCCAACGAGGATAGACACACTAAATAAGCCTCACCAAAGAACAGAACTCAAAGCTTTATTCTCAAAATAGGGAATAGCGATTTCTCCCAAGGCTGCACTGCCACTTGCATCTATAGCACGTCCTTCTAATCTGTCAAACAGTAAAAGAGCATGCACCACATGTGTACTTAATAATCGATTAAGAACAACAACAAAACATTGAATCTGAGCAATAATTCACATCAATTTACACACAAAACTTGGAGCGTGCATATATTCTCAATTATTTAAGACAGTATTCCATGCATTGGACTCTTTCTCAATCATTTTACCTTATGATTTTTGCTTCTTTTTCTGGCGAGGTTTTTCGTTCTTAGCTCCCCAAACACTTTTGATGATTTTCTAAAAGCCCTTGTCCAGTACCTTGAAGCATCTTAAGGACCATAAATCTCCTCTCCTCTAAAAGTTCAGCCCCGCAAAATCCTTCAAAATCTCCCCTCTTTGGTTCTCTTGGTCTCGTGACACTCTCCATATATCTGTTTCTCTCTATCTCTCTCGGTTTTACAAGTGCCGAGTTTTTCTCTCGCACACTCTCCAAGATGGTAATAGACGAAACTAGTGCTGTTAATCTTACACAAGGAGAAGATGACACACACCTAGTAGGCTAAGGTGGCGCTCCATGAAAATGATAGCCATGCATAGTGGGTGGTGGACTAAGGTGGCATCCCCAAGAGACAATTACTATGCACTAAAATAATTTGGAGTATGGATGCTATTAGTTGTTTAGACCATTGATTTATAATCAAATAGATCTATGGTGGAGAACATCTCCATATATGCACTAATACTATCAGCAAGTATATTTGAGTTTATCATTCACTACTTCAGAAGTCATATATATAGGAGGATTTGTAGCATGTTTGGGAAGATATAGAAAACAGCATTTTTTCTACAAAAAAACTATTTTGAAAAAGCAAGTTTGGGTCATATGGGTTGTCAAAATTAGGCTTTTTTATGTATATAAAATAAATAACTATTAATTTTGTAAATGTTCTGTATCATCTTTATTTTCCAAAATATCCTCTTTTGATCATTTATAGTAAAATCATGTGAGGCTAACATGATTTATGATATATTTAATACTGACCATAAATCGTAACCGTCTCACACGATTTATAAACTGACAATCATCCTAACAATTGAAATGCATAGAAATTGTGTCACCCTCACATAATATATGTGCATTTTAATCAAACCGAGAATTCAACATTTATGTGAATGGGAAAATCAGAAAATGGTTTGTTGGCAGAGATAACACGAGAAGGGGGTTGAATCGTGTTGTCTCAAATTTAAACAATAACCTGAAAAGTTGAAATTGAAAATCTATCCCAAGTCCTAGATTTGGATTACGGAAGCTTTGTGTTAGTTAATAAATACTTATATGTTTAAATTATTGAACGTAATGAACAGATTGAAGTTAAAAACGCAGATAGTATAACTTATGTGATCAAGAAACTAGGCTAAGTAGCTATGGAAGAAACACATAAGAGATTTTTATACTGGTTTAACCAACCACTTGCCTACTTCCAATCCCCAACTCTTTGTTGAGATTTTATAAAACCTGAGTATTCTTTGTTTAAGCTTCTCCAAGCTTCTTACAACAGAGTAGTCTTTTCTTAAGCCTCTTTAAGCTTTAATTCGAGTATTCTTTATCCTAGCTTCTCCAAGCTCTACCTGACCACTATTAGGTGTGTGTACAAATTTTGAGATTTGAAAATAATTTGTGAACATTCACACTAATTCTCTTTACAGAGGATAAACAATACTTTTTCAGTGTGTGTAACTTTTCTAAATTCTCAAAGAGAGAATCTTATCAAATACAAAGCAGAAGAAAAGATTTTCTATGGAACAAAAATTACAATGAGTAACTTTCTGGAGGTTTAGAAGGTTGAGATGTTATGCGATGTCCATAGTATAGTTGATTGAGTCTTCACTCTTAATGCAAGCATTATGCATTTGGTGTCTATGCTATCGTAGTGGGTGGTGGATTTTATTATATGAACTTGGCTACTAGTTAGTGTCAAAATATAAGGGAATGTCTTTGAAGTAATCACTGCTAGCTACACTAAATTTGCCTGTGTTTTAGGGAATGCTTTTGTTTGTTGCTTTGTACTACCTCTTAGACACATTGTGGAGTAAGTTGGGTCTTGCTCCTCTCTATTTTTTTGAGTTTAGAACTATTTATATAAAATTTCAAATCATATACATGCCAACACATATTTCCAAAGTTGCTTTTGTTGTTATATATATGTTGTCCCTCCTTTCCTATTCATGTACTTATTTCTAATACTATTTTTTTTTAATTATTTATAGGGGAAAGACTGGATGACAATCATGACCATTCCATGCAAGAAGACTCTAGCATTTTTTGAAGTCTTCTAGTCTTGTAAAGTTGTCTTTTGTAGATGACAAGCATGACCATTCCATGCAAGAAGACACTACCATTTTGTGAAGTCTTATAGTCTTGTAAAGTTGTCAATTGTAGGATTTATAGTTTTATTTGAAACATTATGTTAACAAAAAGTTGTATTAGCTAGGTTGAACTTACAATTTCTTATATGTATTTTGTAGAACTCCTACGTCTATTTAGAATCATCTTACATGTAAGACCTTATATATAAATATATATGTTGGCTTGATTAGGAATTTTATTGATATATCAAATATTAAAAATGTGCACATATTATTATAGATTACGCAGATAGAATTTGCATTTAAAAAAAATGTTACAAAAAGGCATTGTGATCTATTTTTGTAATAAAAAAATTTGTCGCATTTTTTTTTAAATTGTTACAAAACATACTAAATAATGACAAAATTTAACATCTTTTTATTAGTTTTTGTAACAATTTTGTATTTTTCATGTCAAAATATTTTGTTGCAAAATATTATAGCATGAGTTGAGAAGGGTGTAACTCACCCTACAAAACTCTAAATTGAGTACGACCAACTTTGTTTGAAAGCTAATATGTATAGAAACATTCCATAAAAATTTAAGAGTTAGATTCATTCCCATTTATTCCCACTAATTTGATGAATTTGCTCTAAGTCCAAACTGGACTAGAACAGGGTAGTCTAGGAGGGTTAACTTGCGGGTTTATAACTCAAGAAATACTTATGTAAATGAGGTGCAACTTCTTTCATTAAAAATCTTGTCCTGTTAGCTTTAATTTGGTATAAGTTTTGCATGATTTCACCTAGGTTTCTATTTTTGGTGATTTTCTACTTTTAAGGGTGCAATTCTGGCCAAGAGTAGGATAGACTGAGGTAAAATACAAATAACTTGAGTTACACAAGTCAAAATGAGATCGGACTAAGAGGGTTAGAAACTAGACACATAGAGCTATAACATATCCAAAATTTAGGTCTAAATGAGTTGAATAGAAATACTAGTGAATTTTACAAAACTCGGGCAGAAGAGAGTAGAGTAAGCAGAAAACTCTATTGATATTTCTGTTGATTTTGGCACCCATATGATTGATATTGCTGCTATAAGATTGCTGTTCTATATTGATTTGAATGCTTGATTGATTCTATTGGTAGCCTGGCACTATTCATGGGAAAGCGGACCCGATCCGTTATGTTGATGAAATTTTGGCAAAGGCTTCATATATTATGTGAAATGTTGTGCACGTGTGATACTTGAGAAAAATAATACTAGACATACATGAAATTTTATGACTAATGTTATGATTCCATATTGCTTAGGCCAGCCCCTGAATAATTTTAAGGGGAATAGATCAGTAGGAGAGTCGGGGAAAGAAAACCCGGCAATTCTGTATAGGAACGAGTTCGGTCCTAAAAAGCAGACTATTACCCATGAATACATGGCCAAAGACTCCCAAGGGACCAAGAGTGGAAAATATAAGTTGCATAAGTTGAAAGCTTCCAAAGACAACATGCATTTTCTATTTCACATATATATGCTCTGTTTATAAGTTTCTAAGTTGAAGATATATTTACCTTTATATTCCTCGGGTTATATTACTATTTATCTATGGTTACTATTTCATGCTATGTTTGCATGCCTGTTCAAATATATTTGCATTGCTTTAATTTAAAATCAAGTTTTGTTTCGGGTTATATTTTCTACAAGTCCGATTAAGCTAAGATTTACTGTTATGTTGTATCATTTAAAAAATTAAGAAAAACCGAAACAACTGGGATGACAGCGATGATAAACGTGTGTAGAATTAGAATTCCTACTGAGAATTTCTTTAAATTCTCACCCTACTGTATATTTCCGCGTCATTCTCAGATCATGTCAAACGTAGCAACAGGCATCCTCTTCATTGAGTTCCCTGACCTCCATATACACCTCGATCCGTTCCTAGATTCCGTATATATATCGGGTAGTTGCCAGTTCCGCTTTTATTTTTTTTTTCAGTAGAGATTTCGCCATCGCATTTACTCATCCACTATTCGACCCTTACACTCCTTATATTGCCATCCTTCTCTACATGGCACATCCATTCCTACCTCCAGCTACAGCAGCAGTAGCTCCCATGGATCCGCCTACTTCACCATCTCAGCAGATCCCCTCTGCTTCATTGTCTGAGGAGGAGGATCCATCGGAGGCGACAAGCTTATCTTCCTCATCCTCTGCAACGAGTGTGGATTATACACCAGCTAACGCCGGCATGGCGAATGGATTCGTCTCCTCGGAATCCATCTAGAGAGCTTATGTAGTGCAGTAAGAAGAGCTATATAGAGTGGCCCTCTTTTGGCAATTTGGGCCATAGGTAGAGGTTTAGTGGATGTGATACATAGACAAGTAGCATATGAAATGTCCTGTGGGGACCATATAGGGTTTGTTTTATAGAGACAGGCCGGATTATTTTGTTTTAGTGGCCTCACTTTTCCATATCCTGTACTATTTATGGTTTCTTTTTTTTTTTTGTAAACTCTAAAAACCAACATCTATGTATATATATATATGATGTAGTGCAGTAGTTCTATTCTATTTATTTCGCATATTTCATTTTTGTTATGACGTTAACCTGTTTATTTTACATTACGGCCAAAAATAAATATACAAATCAATAGTTAACTCTATTATGAGCATATAAAATTGGATTTATGTGAAACTTTAATTAGACAATGACACATAATAACTTATCAGGTAATATATTATGACTAAAGCATAGTATTTTGTCTGATAAGGTGTTACATTTTTTATATTAGAGCAGTTCATCCTAGTATAGGCCTGAGGATTGGACTGACTGTGTTTCACATGTAACATCCCTAATTTTCCTTATGCTAAATTATTCCATTTTGCCTAAAAATTGAAAACTCGTTTTCATTCTGTTTGAAATCGGAAGTCGCCTCCATTCTGCTTAAAGTCGGAACTCATGTCAATTTGGAAATCGGAACTCTTGTCCATTTTGCTTGAGCTTAGGACCGATTTTCGATATTGAATTGTGTCCGAGTTCCGAGATAATATCCTGACTTCTAGGTATATAAGGTTGATGTTTTGTTTCCCGATTTCTGGGGTATGTTTAGTATTGATCTCCGGGATTGATTCTGGACCGAGTTTCGAGATTATACGTTCAATAAGATAGCAAGTTTGGAATTACGCGTATGAGTTTTAAAGTGTCCTAGTTCTCGAATTCCGAGGTTTGGCTATATGGTTTCATGGTCTGGTACCAATTTCCGAGTTTGGATTGAAGATACCCGACTTCCAGGTTTAGGTTCTATATTCTTGTCCTTGACTTCCGATTTTAAGACAATTTATGTATGTGATTTCCGACATCCGACCTTAAGCCACAATTAGTCTTCCAAAACTTTTATGAATGTTGCCTAAGTTCCGAGTTCCAACAATAATTATACCCGATCTAGCTCTCTGTTTGTTAATTCCCGAGTTCCGATATTAACTAAACTTGATCTAGTATTCATACATGCCGCATAACAATATTAACGCACCATCACTTAGAACTATCACTGATTCCTACTCAAAGTCAGAAATCATGTTTATCACTTTGAAAACCAGAAATCGTGTACATTTCGATTAAACTCAGTGATCAACATGGAGCTTGGAACCTGATATTGCTTATTCTACTTGAACTCTGAACCTCAGAATTGAACTAGCCAAACAACACTTCAAACTCAAGATCCAATGGCTAAGAACTCACCCACTTTACCCCTTTGGGATGGCGCCATTTTGAGCTACTAGATAAAGGAGGAGTGGCCAAGTCTCCACCACCCAACTCACTAACCACACTATGACTCAACCACTATAAAATTCAACTAACTTCCACTTTCCTCCCTTGATATTCTCGACCCCATCAGCAGTTGACTCTTCTCTATTTTTTCCTCATTCTTCTCCTCCCTCACTTCACCTTACTTCCACCGTCAAGCTCCATCTCTCATCCACACCAAGAACTTGCATCTAGCCAATATCTACAACAATCTAGAGGTAGGATTTCTAATTTCTGCTTCTTATTTTCATGGATTAAAGTTGTATGAGAGTTCAACTCTTTTTACTTCTTTGATGATATACTTGATGTGTGTGATGATTTATGGTTGGTCTATTAAGTATTTGGTGGGATTGAGATTGAATCTTGCATGGAACATAAGATAGAGACCAAACCAGAAACTGAAAACCTAGGAGAACCTACGATGGTCTGTATGGCGGAGTGTGCGACTCCACCTACAGCCGTTTAAATTTGATGAATCCATTTTTATATAAAAATATATATTCAGGGTTTTCCATACATATATTATATAAGGCTATTGGATTAGTATTGAGAGAGATATGAATTTTTGAAGTTTGAACTAGGAATTAGGACTTTCATTCGGGCAGTGTGAATTGAAAAGGGTGCAACTCACCCTACACAACCCCAAATTGAGTGAAACTAACTTTGTTAGAAAGCTTACACATAGAAGAACATCCCATTCTAAGTTAGATACAGTCCCATTTGATCTCAGTGGTTCGAGGAATTTGCCCTATGTCCAAACCTGGCCAAAATAGAGCAGTTCAGGAAAGTTGAATTTTGGGGCTTATAACTCAAGCTCTACTAAAGCAAATGAAATGGAACATTTTGCAAATGAAAGTTTGTCTTGTTAGCTTTAATGTGACAAAAATTTCATATGATTTGATCTTGGTTTCGATTTTTAGTGAATTTTTACTTCCAATAGTGTAATTTGGACCAATGACCGAATAGGTTGAGGCAAAATTTAAATATCTTGAGCTACACATATCAAAATGAGATGGAACTAAAAGGGTTGAAAACTAGACACATAGGGCTATGACATATCAAAAATTCAAGTTCAAATGAGGTGTATTGAACAAAAGGTGGATTATACAAAATTCAGGCAGAATTGAACAAAATTGGCAAAAATGACCAAATTGATGGTTTCACAAGTGTTAGTGAACATATAAGGCCTGAGTTGACGGTTGCAAGTTTTACATTGATAGATATGTTAGATTGATTATACTGCTATGATTGATTTATCCGTAGGAGCTGGCACTATGCAAGGGGAAGTAGGTTTGATCCGTTATGCTGCCGAAATTCCAGCAGAAATATGTGAATCATCTGAATGTTATAAATATTTATATTTTATGCTCATAAGGTTCAGATATGCAAGGGTGAATTTAATTATGATATGAGTATATTACATTTACATGTCATGTTCATGTATGCCATGCATACAAGCATAATTAGAATATGATATGAGAAATAAGGTGTGAGATATATCCATGTATGCACAAAGCATCTGCACGCATGATAAGATATGGAAAGGAAAGATGATAAGAACTTGCAAGAGGAACGTACTAAGCTATCGCGTGAGGCATGACATAGACCCAGCTAGCGTGGACCAGAGCGGTACTGTCTAAGACTTAGGCCAGCCCTCGACCAAATTTAGTGGGAATAGACCGGTGTGAGGGTCGGGGAAAGTAAGCCCGTCACTCATGTATAAGAGTGCGAGCTCGGAAAAAGAGCTATTGCCCAGGGGTAAGAAACGCCATTCACCTCTAGGGGACCAAGTATAGAAGAGTAAGATCAAGTTGCAAGTTAAAGAAAGATATGAATTGAGTCAAGTGCACTTGCATACAGTCAAGTATAAGCATCTATAAGTGCATCTTCAATTATTTCGTTAAGTCATACTGTTATTGTGATTCTTGTTAAAGTATATTATACTATTCATATATCTATGTCTATCATACGATATGGCAAGTGGTTGATAAAATATAACCCGCTTCGAGAAAGGTATTTTCAACTTAAAATTGAATTACTATTTGTTTATATGTGCTCATATTTTCACAATAAACCGAAGCGGCTGGAATGTTTATGATGACACTGTAAGATTGATTTGAGTTTACCTATTGAGAACCCTAGGTTCTCACTGCCTGCTTGTATGTTTTTCTTTTCCGTAAACATTCTAGCACCCAAGTTGGAAATCAAGTGCGAGGCGAAGTACAGGGCCACTCATTGAGCAAGAATCAGGCATAAGCCAGATCAAGAGACTATTGAAGCTAGCTAATGATTAGTCGGGAGTAGACACTGTGTATTATGTCAGTCATAATTTCTTTTAAAGTATAATTATTTTATTCTCTATGTATCAGAGACTATTAGTTAGTAATAAAGTGAATAGTTAAAGGGCCATGTATTATATTTTCCATATTTTAATGATTTCTTAGTACAGTAACAATCTTTTAATATAAACTCCATGACTCGAGCATGGCTTATATTATAGAGGTTGTTATATTTTCGTATCAGAGCAGTTCATCTTGTATAGGCCTGTGGGTGGACTGATTATGCTTTTGATGCATGCTCTGAGAATCTAGATAAACCATGCGTTAGGTCCTCACGTGAAGAGGACATAGAAATACTATGCATGGTAGCCTTGTTGTGAGTGTTGTGGACCACCTGCTGCACTTGACTAAATGTTGAGCCTGATCACCTCAATATAAGATTTTGTGTAAACAGAAGCCTAAAACAACCAGCAGGCTTATTAGGGACCTTCTATACATAATTATTAGGGATAAGACTCCTAAGAAGTAACGATGGCATAAAAGGATAGACAATTGAGTAAGTTGAGGAGTGCAGAGAATTGGGGATTCAATCAAAGGAATTGTGTCGGACGGTTTGATACGGACATAGTAAACCTAGTTATATCGAAAAGGTTGTTTGTAAAGTGTTGTCGGGTAACCGAAGATTTCCCATCATCAAGGGCATGATCTTAGTTGGAGGCGAGTTGGGTAAGAATCTTCTTTACCCTGATGGGGCTTGTTTCAAGCTTCATTGTGATTACCCAATCTAGACTATCTTCTTTGGCTTGAATCTAGGGGATTCTTTTACCTGGTTTTGTAGCTTTAATACTCAACGGGAGTAAGGTGATTACTTGCTGATAAGCTTATCATATGTGGCATGGATAATACCCTTATTTTCTTCATAAATGGGACTACCTCGAAGGTACCTCGCTAGCAAATTCAGTCAATGATTTTTATTCTGGATTGTGGTAATACCACATAATAAAGACCTGATCCTTCATTAAGAAATTTGTAGAGTGGGCGAATGAAGTAGAGGATCAGTGAAAAAAGCTAAGGGTAGAAGCTTTGGTTAGGTACACTGGGAATTTTTTTAAGTCCTCGTTTAGAGAATGGAATGGCTTCTCCCTCAAGGGTACAGGGAACTTACCTTGTAGCGATTGCGAATTAGAAGAATACTAAGTGGAATCTTAGCTTCGAAAGGGAAACAGTTGAGCAAACTGTAAAGAGACCCATCTGACTGTACATTGAATCAAGATGGAGATACAACTATAAACGATATAGAAAGCAGATGAAGTTATAAGTGTAACACAGGAACGAGGTAGTATATCTCCTACTAATCTGAAGTAGGAACACTTTTAGACTAAAGGTGGTATACGAACCAAGTGTAATTTTTCTACCTTTCAAAAATAAAGGAAGTGCTAGAAAATCTAGTCATGTTCAAATTCTATCGACCTCAGCCACCACAAGAACCGGATGATAGGATTATCTTCAACATGTTATTAGTAGAAGAATGAGGTTATTCAGAAAAGAAAGGCAAAATCGAACAATTGCCTTTAGCTACCATTATATATGCTATGGGTGGAGCAACTCGATAAGGAATGTATGCAACTAATCTTGATAGACCATGGGAACAACAGCAAGGTAAGTCCTGACAAATGAAAACAGACAAATTTCTGCAGGAACAATAGAACATAGTAGGAACGAGGTAGAAAAAGGGGAAGTTTGAATTTCTGACTGGCCTATGAAAAAGAAAAAAGCTACCTAGTATGAGATTATGGTACAAATAAGATTGTGTATGAAATACTAAACAGGGTTGCTTTGGCACCGGTCATAAGTGCAACAAATGTAACATCCACCGTTTTTCGCTTAATTATTCGGTTTTATCGAATAATTGAGAATAATTAGAATTTGGTTAAATAATTATTTAGACTCAATTGATTAGCAATTACTTGAGTCTAGATAAGAGAGAATTGAGTTAGAGTATAGGAGATCTCATAAAAATTTTATTGAAAACCGATTTACCGATTTAAAGGAAATCGATAATATTACGGTATTTTAAACTGTCGGAATTGAACCAATAAAATTACAAGCTCTAAACCCTATTTTGAGTGGCTGATAACTCAGCCACTTATCACCTAAAGTGGCGCAACAAAGGCCACACTCCGTGGAGAAGCTTGGCTGAATTTCAGCCAAGCATTTTAAGCCAATCAAATTCAAGCAAAACCACTCAAAGCAATCAGAATTTTTTTCACCTTTTAACAACCCTTTCAGACCACATTTCAACGCCCTTTCTCTCCTCTCATTCAGCTCTCTTTCTCTCATCTTCACACACAAAAACTCCAGCCAACATCAAGCCAATTCAAGCCTTACTCATCCAAGCCTTCAAATTCCAGCAAAATCACTTGGAACAAAGGTAGGAGTTTAATACTTGCATCAAATCTGTGGTCTTGGCTGGCTGAGCTTGGATTATTTTCATGATCTTTGATGTTTTAATTGGATGATTATGATGATATGTGATTGGTTTTGGGCTGTTTGTTTGGTTAAAATCGAATTTGAAGCAAGAAAGAATAGAAATAAGAAGAGCTGAGGGGCTGGAGAACCAAAACCCCTCGGCAGTCCATACGGCGGAGTGTACGGCTCCGCCTACAGCAGACCAAATTGGATTAAACCATTTTTATATGAAACTAGACATCTAGGGATTTCCATAGATATATCATATAAGGCTTTTGGATTAGAATTGAGAGAGTTATGAATTTTTGAATTTCGACCTAGGGTTTTGACTCTGGCTCTGGGCAGATTAGGTTGTTTAGGGTAGAACTCGACCTATACTACTTGAAAACGAGTGAAACTAACTTTGTTAGAAAGCTTACACATAGAAGAATGTCTCGTAAAAATTTCAAAATTAGATAAGGTCCCAGTTGCTCCCAGTGATCCAAGAAAGTTGCCCTATGTCCAAACTGGGCCAGAACAGGGCAGTTTAGAAAGGTCAGAATTCGGGGCTTATAACTCGAGCCCTACTAAGTCAAATGAAATGGAACTTTTTGAAAATGAAACTTTACCCTGTTAGCTTTAATATGAGTCCAATTTCGTGTAATTTGAGTCAGTTTTCGATTTTTAGTAGATTTTTACTTTTAGGTGCCTGATTCTGGCTAGCCACTGGGCAGGCCGGGATAAAACCTAATTATCTCAAGTTATAGATATCAAAATTAGATGGGACTAAAGAGGTTAGAAAATAGACACATAACACTTTAACATACTCAAATTTGAGGTCCAAATGAGTTAAATAGAGATTACGGCTTGAATTATAAAAACCGGGTTGGTTGACTAAGTTGGAGCAGGAGCTCTGCCTTAATGAATTTGATGTTGATATGAGTTCAATGTTGGAATATGAATGTGATGTTGTACTCTTTGTGACAAATTGATATTCTGGTATGCTGGCACTATTCATGGGGAAGCGGACACGTTCCGTTATACTGCCGAAATTTCGGTAGAATCCATGCATAAGTTATGAATTTCATGATAATACATGTGCATTTCAAGGAAAGTTATGAAAGTATATTAAAACTCATGTTACTATGAAAGTTCCATGCTACTTGGGCTAGCCCCGGATAAGAAGTTAAGGGGAATAAATCGGTGGAAAGGTCGGGGAAAGTAAACCCGGCATTCCTGTATAGGAACGAGCTCGATCCTGAGAAGCAGACTATTACCTAGGAGTCTAAATGGCCAAGAACTCCCAGGGGACCAAGAGATGGAAAAATGATGAAAGGAAATGAAAAGTTTATGAAGGAAAGTTCAAGTATGAATCTGCATGATTACATGAATGCATGAATACATGGAATAGTTATGTCAAGATGCTTACAGTTGTCTATTATGTTCGTTTACTGCTGTTTATTTATTTATTCTGTTTATCGTTCTATGTATCATTATTAGTAATCTATTCTGTTTCTTGTGCCGTCTAAAGTAAAAATGAACCTTGCCTCGGACCAGATATTTTCTTGAACTCATTAAAATGGATATTTCAGTTTGAGCACATGTTTTTATAATTAAGTAAAAACCGAGGCAACTGAGAATGCATGTGACGACAGATAACCACTAAACATAACCCTACTGAGAATTTCTTTAAATTCTCACCTCGTTCTGTATTTCCCGCATCATTCTCAGACGCTGGCGAAGAGCTCAACGGCCACTCTTTTCATTGAGATCCTAGACCTGCAGCTTCACTATGACTCCGAGTTGGACTTGTTGCACATAGACTGCTCCTGCTAGTTCTGCCTCTGCTTTTAGCACTAGGAATTTTGCTGTTCCTTATTTCATCTGCTATTAATACACACACACACACACACACACACTATATATATATATGTATGTACATATATATATATATATATATATATATATATATATATATAGACTGAAGCAATGACTTCTATCATGTAAATATACATGTATATATATAGTTGATGTTATTATACTATTTCTTATCTGTTGTGGTATTATGTTGAGTTTCGTTACGCTCATAGTATAGCAGCGCGTCATTTCGTCTGTTAAAAAATATATATATATACAGAATATTAACATGGTAACACAGTCTACCTAATTTTCTGTTATGACTTAAGTATAATATTAAATTAGTAGGGTGTTACAACAAACCCAATGCGCCTTAAGCAAGACCGGATGATGCACCAATATAAGATCAAAAGGGATTTGGAAATGTACCCCATGAGGGGCAAGGTTTCGATATCGGAACTAGAGGTAGTCAGAAGAGTCTCCATACCTTGGGACGGATTAAATGCGATAATCACTCATGCACTAGGTTCCATCAGAATTCCATAGTTAAGCGTGGTCGGACAAGAGTAATATGGAGATGGGTGACCATATGGGAAGTCCTCATATTGAAACTTCAATAGGATAGCAAGACCATCATTTCCATCTCTCACAACAAATGGATTACATCCTAGGGGCAAGATGTTATGAAGAATAGCCAGAAGGCTTAGCAGTTAGGGTAATATGAAATTTAGTCACTGAAACTAACACACCTCTATATATTATATTAGGACAAACCCCCAATGAGATTGGTAACACTGGTGCCCATAAAAGTGGGAGGTGAACATCAACACAATAGTCGAGGAATCTTCATGCTAACCAATTGAAGAAAGTAGAAGAGTGGCAGGGACTTCGGCTGTCCCATAATCCTTTCATTACATGAAGTTGATCATATTTTGAGGAGACAAGTATCGCAATAATCATTGAGAAATGGCATGAGGTCCAATTAGCAAATAATGAAAAATGGAATAAAGTCCGCAAGAAAAGGAGAGATTTCGAAGCAAGGACCATAGTTATAGTTTAGAAGGAAGCTCTAGCCTTGCACCTAAAAACCTAACGGAAGGGAGATTCGTCACTAATCAAAGAAGATCAGGTGGGCAAGAGTTTGGATATGGCTTGATCAATTTCCCGAAAAACTTTGGTGAAGCCACTATGATCACTATTTGTTGAAATTGATTGCTGCTGTAGCTGATAGTTTTCATAATGACAGAACTTCTTCAGTTGGTATTTAGTGCCCAAGGCACAAGTATTAGAGAGTTTATTGGAAAACATAGTGCACAAGTAGTCAGACACATGACAAGGAGGACGAGGAATTTACTCGATGAACTTGATGATGGATTAGAACGTCAGTAAAACAAAGTATATTTTGGCACCTATATGATCTACGACAACTCTCTACATGGATATTGGAAACGCATCTTGTAAGACAATATGGTAAGGAAACTCTACAGCTTCAATAAAAAGAAATCTGACTTTTAACCTTGGTTTTCACATTAAATTGCCTGTATCTCAATAACGAGGAATCAAGGAGGATATCAGACTAATAGAAAGAGTCCTGAGTCTTAGAACTTAATCTGTATAGTGGAAGCGACCTAAAATCCTCCTACAAGCATTAGGCACTAGACAAATTTTACCAAAAAGAAGGAGTTTTAAGATAAGGCTCCTAGTTATAATGTTGAGGAAAGGCCTAAGCCCATGTTTCTAAAGAACCGTATTAGAGGCAAATTTGTTATTGAATTAAGGGTAGCTGAGCGAATAAGAATCTTGGGAAAGAATATATGGACATACTTGACATAGGCATTATCATTACTACATATTGACATTAATTATTATGATAACTGCTAATCTTTGCAATTGCAAATCTTCATGAGTTGAATATCTGCGGTCTCATGTACAAGTGGCAGAAGATTTAGCAGCTACCACAACGTAGGAGTAGCAGAGTATAGAGCAAGGGAGATGAGTAAGAGTCTCCAATAAACTGAACCATAATTTAAAGCGTCGTAGAAATAAGGCAAGCTTGGGCACCAACATAACCCTTATGGATCCTTTGTACATACTAAGACAATACCTCATAGCTACCGGCAAGTAATCACAAGACAATATGCAAATTCGAAAAGAGGAGTATCCCTATAAGTCAAAAGAATTTTTCCTTGACCCTTCTTAATCCTAGAATTTTGAGGACAAAATTCTTTTTAAGGTGGGTAGAATTGTAACATCCCCAATTTTCCTTGTGCTAAATTATTCCATTTTGCCTAAAATTTGGAAACTCGTTTTCATTCTGTCCGAAATCGGAACTCGCCTCCATTCTGCTTAAAGTCGGAACTCATGTCAATTCGGAAATCGGAACTCTTGTCCATTTTGCTTGAGCTTAGGACTGATTTCGGATATTGAATTGTGTCCGAGTTCCGAGATAATATCCCGACTTCTAGGTATATAAGGTTGATGTTTTGTTTCCCGATTTTCGGGGTATGTTTAGTATCGATCTCTGGGATTGATTCTAGACTGAGTTTCGAGATTATATGTTTAATAAGATAGCAAGTTTGGAATTACATGTATGAGTTTTAAAGCATCCTAGTTCTCGAATTCCGAGATTCGGCTATATGGTTTCATGGTCTGGTACCAACTTCCGAGTTTGGATTGAAGATATCCTCGACTTCCGGGTTTAGGTTCTATATTCTTGTCCTTGACTTCCGATTTTAAGACAATTTATGTATGTGATTTCTGACATCTGACCTTAAGTGACAATTAGTCTTCCAAAACTTTTATGAATGTTTCCTAAGTTTCGAGTTCCGACATTAATTATACCCGATCTAGCTTTTTGTTTGTTAATTCCCGAGTTCCGATATTAACTAAACTTGATCTAGTATTCATACATGCCGCATAACAATATTAACGCACCATCACTTAGAACTATCACTGATTCCTACTCAAATTCGGAAATCATGTTTATCACTTCGGACACCGGAAATCGTGTACATTTTGAGTAAACTCAGTGATCAACATGGAGCTCAAAACCTGATATTGCTTATTCTACTTGAACTTGGAACCTCAGAACTGAACTAGCCAAATTCAACACTTCAAACTCAAGATCCAATCGCTGAGAACTCACCCACTTTACCCCTTTGGGATGGCGCCATTTTGAGCCACTAGATAGAGGAGGATTGGTCAAGTCTCCACCACCCAACTCACTAACCACACTATGACTCAACCACTATAAAATTCAACTAACTTCCACTTTCCACCCTTGATATTCTCGACCCCATCAGCAGCTGACTCTTCTCTATTCTTTCTTCATTCTTCTCCTCCCTCACTTCACCTTACTTCCACCTTCAAGCTCCATCCCTCATCCACACCAAGAACTTGCATCTAGCCAACATCTACAACAATCTAGAGGTAGAATTTCTAATTTCTGCTTCTTGTTTTTATGGATTAAAGTTGTATGAGAGTTCAACTCTCTTCACTTCTTTGATGATATACTTGATGTGTGTGATGATTTATGGTTGGTCTATTAAGTATTTGGAGGGATTGAGATTGAATCTTGCATGGAACATAAGATAGAGAGCAAACCAGAAACTGAAAACCTAGGAGAACCTACGACGGTCCGTACGGCGGAGTGTACGGCTTTTCCTATAGCCATTTAAATATGATAAATCTATTTTTACATGAAAATAGACATTTAGGGCTTTCCATACATATATCATATAAGGCTATTGGATTAGTATTGAGAGAGATATGAGTTTTTGAAGTTTGACCTAGGAATCAGGACTTTCATCCTGGCAGTGTGAATTGAGAAGGGTGTAACTCACCCTACACAACCCAAATTGAGTAAAACCAACTTTGTTAGAAAGCTTACACATAGGAGAACATCCCATAAAAATATTCCAAGCTAGATACAATCCCATTTGATCTCAGTGGTTCAAGGAATTTGCCCTATATCCAAATCGAGCCAAAATAGAGCAGTTCAGGAAGGTCGAATTTCGGGGCTTATAACTCAAGCTCTACTAAAGCAAATGAAATGGCACTTTTTGCAAATGAAAGTTTGTCTTGTTAGCTTTAATATGACACAAATTTCCTATGATTTGATGTTGGTTTCAATTTTTAGTGAATTTTTACTTCCAAGAGTATAATTTGGACCAGTGGCCGAATAAGCTGAGGCAAAATTTAAATATCTTGAGCTACACATATCAAAATGAGATGGGACTAAGAGGGTTGAAAACTAGACATATAGAACTATGACATATCGAAAATTTAGGTTCAAATGAGTTGTATTGGACTAAAGGTGGATTATATAAAATTAGAGCAGAACTGAATAGAATTGGCAGAGATGACTAAATTGATGGTTTCACAAGTGTTAGTGAACATTTAAGGCTTGGGTTGATTGTTGCAAGTTTTACATTGATAGATATGTTGATTGATTATACTGCTATGACTGATTTGTTCGTAGGAGCTGGCACTATGCAACGGGAAGTAGGTTTGATCCGTTATGTTGCCGAAATTCCGGCAGAAATATGTGAATCATATGAATGTTATAAATATTTATATATTATGCTCATAAGGTTTAGATATGCAAGGATGAATTTAAGTATGATATGAGTATATTACATTTCCATGTCATGTTCATGTATGCCATGCATACAAGTATAATTAGAATATGAAATAAGAAATAAGGTGTGAGACAAATCCAAGTATGCACAAAGCATCTGCACGCATGATAAGATATGGAAAGGAAAGATGATAAGAACTTGCAAGAGGGACGTATTAAGCTACCATGTGAGGCATGGCATAGACCCAGCTAGCGTGGACCAGAGCGGTACTGTCTAACACTTGGGTTAGCCCTCGACCAAATTTAGTGGGAATAGACCGGTGTGAGGGTCGGGGAAAGTAAACCCGTCACTCATGTATAGGTACGAGCTCGGACCTGAAAAGCAGGCTATTGCCTAGGGGTGAGAAAGGCCATTCACCTCCGGGGAGCCAAGTACAGAAGAGTAAGATCAAGTTGCAAGTTAAAGAAAGATATGAATTAAGTCAAGTGCACTTGCATACAATCAAGTATAAGCATCTATAAGTGCATATTCCATTATCTCATTAAGTCATACTGTTATTATGATTCTTGTTGAAGTATATTATACTATTCATATACCTATGTCTGTCATACGATATGGCAAGTGGTTGATAAAATATAACCTGCTTCGAGAAAGGTATTTTCAACTTAAAATTGAACTACTATTTGGTGATATTTGCTCATATTTTCACAATAAATCGAAGCGGCTGGAATGTTTATGATGACACTGTAAGATTGATTTAAGTTTACCTACTGAAAACCCTAGGTTCTCACTAACTGCTTGTATGTTTTTCTTTTCCGTAAACATTCCAACACCCAAGTTGGAAATCAAGTGCTAGGCGGAGTACAGGGCCACTCATTGAGCAAGAATCAGGCGTAAGCCAGATCAAGAGACTAGCGAAGCTAGCCAATGATTAGTCGGAAATAGACGCTATGTATTATGTCAGTCACAATTTCTTTTAAAGTGTAATTATTTTATTCTCTATATATCAGAGACTATTAGTCAGTAATAAAGTGAGCAGTTAAAGGGCCATGTATTATATTTTCCATATTTTACGGATTTCTTAGCACAATGACAACCTTTTAATATAACTCCATGACTCAAGCATGGCTTATATAATAGAGGTTGTTACATCACATATGCTCTATGTATCTTAGATATTATTGATAAGCAATATTTTGATACATTGATTAACCCTCATATTTAGTTTACTGAACCTCTTTTGTGCTTAATTGAATAATATTGGACACATTTTATAAGTTTGGACTCTAATTGGGCTTAATTGTATTTTCTAGCACTATTACAAATTTATACTATTTTTGTATTATGGCTGTATCTTGAGTTGTATATATCTAAAAATTATAAATTTTATATTGTAGGAAAGCTGAGAGAAAGATCTACAACTTTGATGAAGAAGTCAGAAACTAATTCAGATGTCTAGTGGGTCAAATTGGGCCACGAAGTCAGAACAGGGCTGTTACGCTGGAACCAGAACAGTGTGCACTAATTGGGCCATAACGTGAGTTGTAGAAATTGGATTGAGGTGAAACCGGTGCCATTTGAAAGATAAGACATAAAGCTTCAATTCATACGAGATCATTCTCCAAAATAATGATATCTTCATAGACTTATTGGCTGTTAAAATGGATTGACGCGAATACATGTATAATCTGAACATGTCATAAAGATTGGGCCATAACTCTCTCATTTCAAGTCCAAATTAAGCAAATCGGGTGTCCACTTAAAGCTAAGAGGCAGAGGATTAAGTTGGGCTCAAGGGTATTTTTGAATTTTGACATTTGAGGTCTGATAAGAGGAGAGAAAACTGAGACGCGAAGGGGACTGATCTCTCCAACATTTTTCATTTTTCTCTCTTCTCTTCTCCTCTCCTCTTCTTTTCTTTTTCTTTTCCTTTCATTTTGTAAGATACTTGGTTGGGTTGTATTTTTTAACCTTCATTGCTATGGAGGAGTAGGATTTCAAGCTAGTTCAAGGAGACTCCAAGGGTATTATGGTTGTAATCTTGAAACTCTATCCTTGAATTTCAATCATATTTGTTTTTTTGATTCTTTGTCCTCTTTTATTTGTAAATTTGCATTGAATGGTATTGATATGTGAGTTTATGAATGAGGAATTAGTTGGGTGATTGCTAATTGGTCAATTGGTATGAACTTGATTAGTTAAAGAATTGGGAATTGGGTTTGGGTTCAAACCTAGGCTAATACAATTGGGGCTAGAAATCAACATAGGTTAATTAGAGTTGAGGTCTTAATTATCTAATCAATTATGTGTTGGTTGAATTCCTCGAGTTCTCTAGGTAGAATTGTGGGGTTGTTAGTAGAGGTCTCTCTAATAGCTCAAATTAGTCGCACTCCATGTGTTTGATATATCGTGCGTTAATGATTGATTCAACTTATGCCTAAGGAACTCTTTGAACTAGTGTTTTTATTTTCATCTAATTTTCTTTTATAGCTTATTGACTGCATGTTTGCACATACCCCCCTTGTTACTTAACTAGATAGCAACAACATCCTTGTGAGACGACCTTGGTTGCACTATACTTCAAATTTAGTGTAATTAAGTATTTTAAAATTGTAATTTGGAGCAAGCTGCGACACTTGCTACCAATTATCATGCACTGAGTCCTGCCCATCTGGATAGGATGCATATGAGATAATCGCTTGACCGTATGCTATTATTTACTAGCACACTAGACTTAGTATTGACCTTAATCAACTCAATAACTTTTGTTTTGTGTGCTCAGAACTTGATGGCTTCCGAAAGGTAGGGTAGGCCGTGAATGGATTTAGCCCAGGAGGAATCTGCTGAGTTCATAGACACAGTGCGGGAGATGGCGTATGCCATGCCCGACCAATTAGCTGCGACAACCCAGATGATGGATCAATTAGGAAGGCAGCCTGAGGTTGGTCATGGAGGGAATTCTAATGGTCCAGGAGTGGACCTAGAGTACCTCAAATTTGCCGAGTTCAAAAAAGCTAACCCACCCAGCTTCAGAGGAGCCTTTGATCCTGATAAAGCTATGGAGAAAGTATTCTTTGTTTTAGACTACACTGACCGCCAGAAAGTGACCTTTGCCACCTACATGCTGGAAGTGGATGTAGAGTTTTGGTGGAATGGTGAACGACGATTACTGGAAGGATCCCAAATAGAGATCACTTGGGAGGTATTTCGAGATGCATTCTATCAGAAGTATTTTCCTGCCTCTGTCTGCAATGCCAAAGAGCTGGAGTTTATGCACCTCCGTCAAGGGAACAGTAGCATATCGGAGTATATTGCTAAATTTGAGGAGTTATGTAAATTTTTTATAATCTATCAACAAAAACCTGATGAGGTTTGGAAATATGTGAAATTTGAAGGTGGACTGCAAGAAGATATTCTTACCACCATAGGGCCAATGGAGATTAGAGATTTTCCCACATTGGTTAACAAATACTGATTGGTGGAGGATTGTAATAGGAAGCTAACCATAGCTAGATCAACTGGTAGCAATTTCAAGAGAGGATTGGCACCGCAGGGTCCAAGGTTTAAACCTAACTCTCAGCCATAGAGAAAGTTTCAACCAATAGGCAATAAGGGCAAGCAACCCTAGAGGCCTTTTGGAAACCAGACTTGCAGCCAGTGTAGCAAGAATCATGGCAATTGCCCATGCCTAACAGGTTAGAATGTCTGTTTTGGATGTGCCAAGCTAGGTCACAAAATCTATGAATGTCCGGCCAGAAACCCTTAGCCGACTCCCAGGCCGCAATGCCAGGGAAGAGTTTTCACCATGGATGCACAAGAAATCGAAAAGCTGAAGATTTGATTCAGGATACATGTATAGTGAATGGTAAGACCTTGACTATTTTATATGATTCAGGTGCTTCACACTCTTTCATTTCTCATGATTGCATGTCAACTTTGAAATTGCCTATTTCTGAATTATCCTATGACTTGCTAGTTTCTACTACTGCAAGTGAGCCCATTAAGACCAATTATATTTGTACGAATGTCCCCTTTCAGATAGGAGGTCGAACTTTTTCAGTTAAGTTAATTTGTCTTCCCTTGTTCGGACTTGACATTATTTTGGGTATGGATTGGCTCTCTACCAACCGAGCCATGTTAAATTGTTCTGATAAAGCCATTGTATTTCTCTCTGCTTTATCTTCTGAGTCAGTAATCCTTGTAAACCTTTATCTAAACTCCTTAGTAGTACACCAACATGGGGATAGTAGTCGAGGGTACATTCTTTTATCAACTAATGTAATGGAGGTTGATCAGAAGTTAGATAATATTCTAGTTATTAGGGAATACCCTAATGTGTTCCCTGAGGATATCCCTGAATTTCCTCCTAAAAGGGAAATCGAGTTCGCCATTGAATTAGTACCAGGAGTGGGACCGATATCCATAGCGCCGTACCGAATGTCACCCTTGGAGCTAACTAAACTTAAAAAGCAGATTGAAGAACTCCTGGAAAAGAAATTTATTAGACCAAGTGCATCACCATGGGGAGTCCCAGTCCTATTAGTTAAGAAGAAAGACGGGGGCATGCGACTATGTGTGGATTATAGGTAGTTGAATAAAGTGACGATAAAAAATAAGTATCCATTGCCAAGGATCGATGACCTTATGGATCAATAGCAATGGGCTACGTATTTTCCAAGATTGACTTACGATCGAGGTATCACTAGATTTGGGGTTGAGAAGAAGATATTCCGAAGACAGCGTTTCGGACTCGCTATGGACATTACAAATACACTTTGATGTCTTTTGGGTTGATGAATGCGCTAGCAATATTCATGGATTATATGAATCAGATATTCCGGCCATATCTAGACAAATTTGTGATGGTGTTCATTGATGATATACTTGTCTGCTCGAAGATGAAGCCAGAGCATGCAGAACATTTGCGGCTGGTTCTGTAGATTTTAAGAGAGAAGAAACTCTATGCCAAACTATCCAAGTGTGAATTTTGGATGAAAGAAGAAAAATTTCTTGGCCATGTGGTATCCTATGGAGGAATTTATGTAGAATCCAGTAAGGTAGAAGCAGTATTGAATTGGGAATGACCAGCAGCGATTCTGAAGTTAGGAGTTTCTTGGGTCTGGTAGGATACTACATGAGATTTGTTAAAAACTTCTCTTAGATAGCTTTGCCCTTAACGAGGCTAACCAAGAAGAATGTCCCATTCGAATGGACGCCTGAGTGCGAACAAAGTTTCCAGGATTTAAAAGAAAAATTAACAATAACCTCAATGCTTACTGTGCCAAATCCTTATGGATCGTTCGAAGTCTACTATGATGCCTCCAGAAAAGGTTTAGGATGCGTGTTAATGCAGAATAAGAATGTGATCGCGTATACTTCAGGCAATTGAAGACTCATGAAAGAAATTACCCGACACATGACCTCGAGTTAGCGGCGGTAGTGTTTGCTCTGAAGATATGGAGACACCATCTCTATGGAGTGAAGTTTGAAGTATTTTCTGATCACAAAAGTTTGAAATACCTTTTTGATCAGAAGGAACTAAACATGAGGTAGCGAAGATGGATGGAATTTCTAAAAGACTATGAATTTGAGCTAAAATACCATCCTGGCGAGGCAAACGTGGTAGCAGATGCCTTAAGTAGAAAGTCTTTAACTGTGGCATGGATGATGATCAAGGAGACGGAGCTTATAGAGAGTTTCCGAGACCTCAACTTGGGAATCTTTATAACCCTTCATTCTGTTTAGTTAAGCCAAATTAAGATAACCAGTGATTTTAAAGACCAAATCCAGTAGGCACAACAATGGAATGTCAACTTTCAGCATACAGTATAATTGGTGCAATCCGGAAAACTAATAGATTTTAGTCAAGATACAGAAGGAGTATGGCGATATTAGGGAAGGATATGTGTGACTGAGGAAGACAACCTTAGGAAGAGGATCTTGGAGGAAGCCCATAAGAGTGAGTTCACTATACATCCTAGCATTAACAAGATGTATCAAGATCTCAAGAAGATGTTTTGGTGGCCAGGCCTTAAGACAGATGTGGCGAGTTTTGTGAATAAATGTCTAACCTGCCAGAAAGTAAAAATAGAGCATAAAAAACCAGCAGGAACTCTGCAACCCTTAAAGATTCCAAAATGGACATGGGAGACCATTTCTATGGACTTTGTAGTGGCCTTACCAAGGACACCTCTGGATATGATGCTATATGGGTCATAGTGGACAGATTGACTAAGTCTGCTCACTTTTTACCCATTTGAGCGAATTATCCTTTGGAGAAGTTAGCTCGATTGTATATTCAGGAAGTGGTGAGATTGCATGGCGTTCCTTCAACCATCATCTCAGGTCAAGATCCAAGATTAACCTCACGGTTCTGGCGAGCATTTCAGAAAGCGTTCGACACTCTACTACGCTTAAGTATTGCATATCATCCATAAACGGATGGTCAAACTGAACGAACTATTCAGACTTTGGAAGATATGCTGTGAGCGTATATCTTGGAGCAGCATGGGAACCGGGATCGACACTTACCACTAGTCGAATTCGCGTATAACAACAGTTATCATGCGAGTATTAGCATGGCTTCGTACGAAGCATTATACAGACAGAAATACCAATCTCCACTATGTTAGTATGAATCAGGGGAGCAAAATCTGCTAGGATCGAAACTAGTCAAGCAAACTACAGAGCAAATTAAAAGGATCTATAGTAAGATACTTATAGCCCAGAGCTATCAGAAAAGCTATGCGGATGTCAGGAGACCATGTGTTCCTGAAGATCACACCCACAACTGGAGTAGGTAGAGCTATTAAAGTTAGAAAGCTAAGCCTTCGATTTATAGGTCCTTTTCAAATCTTGAAGCGAATTGGGCCAGTTGCATATCAAGTCGCCTTACCTCCGCATCTGTCAAACCTTCATGATATTTTCCATGTTTCTTAACTCGATTTCTTGGAACCTGAATCAATCCAGCTAAGGGATGATTTAATTTTTCATGTACCCCTAGAACGGATAGTAGATAGTAGCACCAAACACCTTCGGAACAAAGCCGTACAGTTAGTGAAGGTAGCATGGGGAAATGAAGACTCAGCGGACTGTACATGGGAATTAGAGTCAGATATGAGAAAAGAGTATCCTGAATTATTCTTAGGTACTAAATTTTGAGGACATTTTTTTTTTAGGAGGGTAGTAATGTAACGTTCGAGAAATCTTATCGTTTTTAACGAATAATTGAAATTTAAATAGAATTTGATTAAGTATTTACTTAAAGTCAATTAAGTATCATTTAGAGAGATTAGATTTGAGGAAATTAGATTAGAAACATAGGAGACCTTATAGGATTTTTATAAAACTGGTTTATCGATTTAAAAGAAATCGGTAAGATTTCGGTATTTTAAACTGTCAAAACCGAACCAATAGAAATCATATTATGAGAACCCTAGGATGGATGGCCAAGATTTAGCCAAAAACATCCTTACGTGTAGTGCAAGAATCAGCCCTAAAGTAGGTAGCTACACTAAATTGAAAAATGAAAAGGAATCCACCAATCACTTGATAGCTTCCTTCAAAAGTCTTTAATTTTTTTCCTTCCTACCCCTTACAAATGTCGACCCATATTGCTGAATTCTCTTCATCTTTCTTCTTCCTCATCTCATCTCATTTCATCTTCATCTCCATAAAACCTTCAAGCTTCAACAAAAGTTCTTCAATATATGTCACAAATCTAGCATAACTACACCTAGAAGAGGTAGGGATTCAACTTGTCCTCTTGTTTTCTTTGATTAGGGCTACTTGGGGTTCCACTTTCTTTCATAAATCTGATGTTATCTTGAGTAGAGATGATGATTTAGGGTTGATTTTATATGTATGATATGATTTGAATTGAAGTTGGAATGGAAGAACTTGAAGATAGAAAGAAGTAAGGTGCTATTGGGTGAAAAACCCTACAGTGTCTATATATTTGTCTTGTACAGACCAAAATCCAGCCATTAAAACTTTATGAATCTACTTTTACATGAAACTAGACATCTAGAGATTTCCAACCATATAAAATATGAGGCCATTGGATAAGTATAGAATTAGTTATGAATTTTTGAAGTTTAGCCTGAGATTCTAGATACTCTTCTGGGCAGCATGAGTTGAAAAGGGTGTAACTCACCCTACAAAACTCTAAATTGAGTGCAACCAACTTTTTTTGAAAGCTAACATGTAGGGAAACATTCCATAAAAATTTTAGAGTTATATTCATTCCCATTTATTCCCAATAATTTGATGAAGTTGCTCTAAGTCCAAACTGGACTAGAACAGGGTAGACTAGGAGGGAGGGTCAACTTGCGAGGTTTATAACTCAAGAAATACTTATGTAAATGAGGTGCAACTTCTTTCATTAAAAATATTGTCTTGTTAGCTTTAATTTGGTATAAGTTATGTATGATTTCACTTAGGTTTCTATTTTTGGTGATTTTCTATTTTTAAGGGTGCAATTTTGGCCAAGAGTAGGATAGACTGAGATAAAATTTAAATAACTTGAGTTGCACAAGTCAAAATGAGATGGGACCAAAAGGGTTGGAAACTAGACACATAGAAATATAAAATATCTAAAATTCAGGTCTAAATGAGTTGAATAGAAATAATGGTAAATTTTACAAAACTCGGGCAGAAGAGAGTAGAGTAAGCAAAAAACTCTGTTGATATTTCTGTTGATTTTGGCACCCATATGATTGATATTGCTGCTATAAGCTTGCTGTTCTATATTGATTTGAATGCTTGATTGATTCTACTAGTAGCTTGGCACTATTCTTGGGGAAGCAGACTTGATCCATTATGCTGTCGAAATTTCGGCAAAGACTTCATATATTATGTGAAATGTTTGTGCACATGTGATACTTAAGAAAAATAATACTATATGTACATGAAATTTTATGACTAATGTTATGATTCCATATTGCTTGGGCTAGCCCCTGAATAAGTTTAAGGGGAATAGATCAGTGGGAGAGTTGGGGAAACCAAACCTGGCAATCCTATATAGGAACGAGCTCGGTCCTGAAAAGCAGACTATTACCAAGGAGTATATGGCCAAAGACTCCCAGGAGACCAAAAGTGAAAAATATAAGTTGCATAAGTTGAAAGCTTCCAAAGACAACATGCATTTTCCATTTCACATATATATGCTCTGTTTATTAGTTTCTAAGTTAAAGACATATATACCTATATATTCATCGGGTTATATTAGTGTTTATCTATGGTTACTGTTTCATGCTATGTTCGCATGCTTGTTCAAATATACTTGCATTGCTCTAATTTAAAATCAAGTTTTGTTTCGGGTTATATTTTCTATAAGTCAAATTAAGCTAAGTATTACTGTTATATTGTATCATTTAAAAAATTAAGAAAAACCGAAACAACTGGGAATGATGGCGATGATAGACGTGTGTAGAATTAGAATTCCTACTGAAAATTTCTTTAAATTCTCACCCTATTATATATTTCTACGGCATTCTCAGATCATGTCAAATGCAGCAACATGCATCATCTTCATTGAGTTCCCTTACCTCCACATACACCTCGATCCGTTCCTAGATTCTGTATATATATCGGGTAGTTGCCAGTTCCGCTTTTATTTCTTTTTCAGTAGAGATTTCGGCATCCCACTTACTCATCCACTATTCGACCCTTCCGCTCCTTATATTGCCATCCCTCTCTACATGGCACATCCATTCCCACCTCCAGCCGTAGCAACAGCAGCTCCTATGGATCTACCCGCTTCACCACCTCAGCAGATCCCCTCTGCTTCATTGTCTGAGGAGGAGAATCCGTCGGAGGCGACAAGCTCATCTTCCTCATCCTTTGCATTAAGTGTGGATTATACACTAGCTGATGCCGGCATGGCGAATGGATTCCTCTCCTCGGAGTCCATCTAGAGAGCTTATATAGTGCAGTAGGAAGAGATGTATAGAGTGGCCCTCTTTTGGCAATCTGGGCCATAGGTAGAGGTTTAGTAGATGTCACACATAGATGGGTAGCATATGAAATGTCCTGTGGGGACCATATAGGGTTCGTTTTATAGAGATAGGCCGGATTATTTTGCTTTAGTGGCCTTATTTTCTATACCTTGTACTCTTTATGGTTTCTTTTTTTTGTAAACTCTGAAAACTGACATATATATATATATATATATATGATCTAGCACAATAGTTTTGTTCTATTTATTCTGTAGATTTCATTTCTGTCATGACGTTAACCCGTTTATTTTACATTACAGTAAAAAATAAATATACAGATCAATAGTTAACTCCATTATGAGCATATAAAGTTGGATTTATGTGAAACTTTAATTAGATAATGACACATAATAATTTATCAGGTAATATATTATGACTTAAGCATAGGATTTTGTTTGGTAAGGTGTTACAGCCATCATAGCCTTTTTCTTTGGAGTCTTTCTCTTTCCAGCTTTTCTTAATTTGGGACATTCTGATCTGATGTGCCCTAGTTCCTTGCACTCAAAGCATATTACTTCATCTATTTTGACTTTGCTCTTCTTCTCCTTTTTTGGAGCAAATTTCTTCTTTTTCCTTTTGAGCCATGCTTTTGAGATTCTTCTAGCTAGGTGAGCTATTCATAATTCTCATCATCAGAATCAAGATCAGAGGAACTTTCATCTTCCTCATCCAATTCTTCTGAGGCCTTCATGGCTTTGGAGGAGTGATAAGTAACATTTGGATACATTGACTAACCCTCATATTTATTTTATTGGACCTGTTTTGTGCTTAATTGATTAATATTAGACACATTCTATGAGTTTGGGCTCTAATTGGGCTTAATTGTATTTTTCAGTATTATTACAAATTTATACTATTTCTGTATTTTGATCATATCTTGAGTTGTCAACCTCTAAAAATTACAAAATTTTATATTGTAGAAAATCTGAGAGAAAGATCTACAACTTTGATGAAGAAGTCAAAAACTAGTTTAGATGTCTATTAGGAAGATGTGGGCCACGAAGTTAGAATAGCGTTGTTGTGTTGGAACCTGAGCAGTGTGCACTGATTGGGCTATAACTTGAGTTGTAGACATTGTACTGTAGTGAAACTAGTGCCATTTGAAAGCTAAGATATAAAGGTTCAATTCATATAAGAACACTCTCCAAAATAAAGACATCTTGATGGACTTATTGGCTGTTGAATTTGACTAGTGCAAATAGAGGTACAACCTAGACATGCTACAAAGATTGGGCCATAACTCTCTCATTTCAAGTCCAAATTAAGCAAATTGGGTGTTCACTTAAACCTAAGAGACAGAGGATTAACTTAGAGTTAAGGGAAATGTTAGGTATTCACATCTTAGGTTTGATAAGAAGGGAAAAAATAGAGATGTGAGGGGACTCATCTCCAACTTTTTTTTTCATTTTTCTCTCTTTTCTTCTCTTCTCCTCTTCTTTTCTTTTCTTTTCCTTTCATTTTGTAAGATACTTGTTTTGCATTCTAGTTTGTAATCTTCATTACTATGGAGGAGTAGGACTTCAAGCTAGTTCAAGGAGACTCCAAGGGTATTATGGTTGTAATCTTGAAACCCTATGCTTGAATTTCAATCATGTTTGTTTTCTTGATTCTTTGCCCTCTTTTATTTGTAAACTTTCATTGAATGGTATTGATATGTGGGTTTATGAATAAGGAATTAGTTAGGTGATTGCTAATTGGTTAATTGGTATGAACTTGATTAGTTAAAGAATTAGGAATTGGGTTTAGGTTCAAACCTAGGCTAATACAATTGGGGCTAGAAATCAACATAGGTTAATTAGAGTTGAGGTCTCAATTATCTAATCAATTATGTATTGGTTGAATTCCTAGAATTCTCTAAGTAGAACTATGGGGTTGTTAGTAGAGGTCTCTCTAATAGATCAAATTAGCTGCACTCCATGTGTTTGATATATTGTACGTTAATGATTGATTTACCTTATGCCTAAGGAACTCTTTGAACTAGTGTTTTTATTTTCACCTAATTTTCTTTTATAGCTTATTTACTGCTTATTTGCACATACCGCCTTGTTACTTAACTAGATAGCAACAACATTCTTGTGAAACAACCTTGGTTGCACAATATTTCAAATTTAGTGTAATTAAGTATTTTAAAGTTATAATTTGGAGCGGGTTGTGACACTCGCTACCAAATTTTGGCACCGTTGCTGGGGATGTTGATGCTTTTAGTTTGTAAATATATGTGTTTGCTTGCTTTTGTTTGAGTTTTGCAAGTTTTGGTCATTTTTGGTATTTTTAGGCTAATTTTGGGTGCTGTCCTATTCTGTTCGTGGTCAAATTACCTTGAAACTTAAGGTTTTCAACATTCTAAGCAAGACTTACTCATTAGTGAGCCCTACCTTATTTTGGCCAAATTACATTATTTTAACCACTTATTCTAATTTTTATTAATTTTTATTACATTTTCGGGTTTCAATTAGCGGCAGTTTTATTTGTGTGGTGTTCAAAAAAATCATTTCCTACCTTTTTTTTACATTTTATTAGTCATTTTTGCTTATTTTTAATTTTTAGTGTTCATTTTAGTGTAATATCCTTTTGTACATAGTTTCTTTTGTTTGTTTCATAGTTTTATTGTGCATTTTTTTCTCATTACTTCCACTTTGTTCATCATGTTTACTAACATACCTCCTAGCTCCCAGATATATGCTACTTGGAATGTTGCAGGAGCTGGAGCAGTTGATGAGGATTCTTACTAAAGAGTGGAACACTAGCTAAATGAGATAAAGTACTTGATAGAGCAATATGCCATGAGGAATCACACCTAGCAACCACAACAGGGATATGACCTAAGTTCTAGTATGTACTAGTCAACTGGTCTGATGGAGTTGACCAGGGACATGGGGGAGTTCCATCACAACAACCCCCATTTTTTCAGCAATAGTTCCAACCTTCACTCTTCTTCATTCGAAAGCACCTGCATCTACTCCAAAAGCCGTATGAGCAACCACAGCTTGAGTTACCACCTGCATATGATCAGGCTGATCCACTAGCCACCTCACTTGAGCCTTCTCTAGAAGATTTTGTGAACCAGTTGATGGAGAGCAATCTCCAATGGTAGCAGAGGATTGATGTAAACATTCAAGGCTTGCAAACACAATTAAGCCAGTTAACTTCTACATTGAGCAAAGTGCAAGCTCATGATTTCACCCAACTCTTTTCCCATACCGTTCTGACTCATGAGGGGAATATGCCAGATGTACAATCACATGAGCTAGCTGAGGGGATTAGCAAGAGTCAAGATGTAGCTGGGCTAGTAGATGAGACACCACAGGAGACATTGGTTGAGAAAATATCTCATGATCTTGTTGGTGCTGAGGATATGACCATGCCTACATGCATAGAGATTTCAGCTTCTTTAGAAGACTCCCTGAGTGATTTGTATGCCGCATTTCCTTATCTGGTCTTTGATGACTCTGCTGGTTTCATATTTACTATCGTGACAATGTTAGCACCCACCAAATATGTGCTGAGATTGAGGCATGCTGAGGAGGAGATCCTCTAGTGCCAAGAGATTATGATGTTGCTTGTGTTAATAGTATGATTGATGATCTGGCTATGGAGTATCAAGATAGTGGTCAGGAAGAGTTCCCCGATCCATTTAATATTGATAACTCAGGTGGTGACTTTTCTTCTGACCATTATGTTGGTGTTGAGCTATGTACAAAAAGTGCAGCTGAGGTGAATGATTATCTGAGGGATGATAAGCTTGAGAATGAGAGGTTAACAAAGCATATTCAAGCAAAGAGGCTTGTAACATCCTCAATTTCGTGACGTGCTAAATTACCTCAGTAACCTTGAGTAATTAGGCACTTAATGAGAAATTATGAGATTAAGGCTTAATTAAGGGGTTAACGAAGAGTTTATGAGTTAACTCAGATGAGAAAAGTCAAGAGAATACTTAGTCGAGATTAGATGATCTCTAATTAAGCAAGTCAGAGCCTTTATAGCTTAATTAAGTACTAATCGCTCTTAATTAGCTTAATCGAGTTTAATTAAGGTTAATTAAACTTAATGGCAATATTAGTTCTTGTTAATCATGTTCTTGTATGTTAATCATTAATCCTTGCTTAATCATGTTAATTAAGTTACAAGAGCACTTAATCACATGATTAAATTCAAATTTAGTCAACTAGACAATAAAGTAAAAGGTGATGTCATAAAAGCATAAAGCATTAGACAAGAGTGCTTTATGTAAGAGTTTGACTATGCTTTGTCTCCCCATCATCTACTTTATCTCCGTAATCACTAATTAACACAAAATTAAAAAAATATCTCCCTCCTTCCCTTTATGATGAGGATGCCACTTTCTCCCTCTCCCACCATCATCCATTTTCATTTTCACTCACTCATTCTGTCTCTTCAAACCAAATCCTCCCACTTCTCTCTAAACTCTCTCATCTTCTTCTTCCTGTCTCCACCACCACCACCCAAAACCTCTCACTTAGCCCTTCAAAGACCTCATCTTTGGGTCTTTGGAGACAAGATCTAAACACTACAACCTCCATTTTCACAAGATCTCAAGAGCTTCTCCTTCCACCAAGCCAAACCGCCACCATCTTCAAGGAAAGGAACCGCCATCATCTTCTTCTTCTTCTCTAGTTTTTGTGCCATTTCTAAGAAAGGTAGTGATCTTCATCTTTTTATTTTGTTTGCTCAAGAAAGCTTGAAGCTTGGTTCTTTTCATGACCAAGATCTTTAAGTGAAAACTTGAGAAGATCCTTCATGCTCTTCATGAGCAAAAGTTTCCATTTTTGGCAAAATATGTTCTTGTTGTTCTTTAAGTGTTCTTGATGTTTCTACTTTTGGAACAATATGTTCTTGTTGTTCTTCAAGTGTTCTTGATATTTCTACTTTTGGAAAAATATGTTCATATTTTTATTCTTGAAGGTTCTTGATGTTCTTGGTGGTATCTTGCTTAAAGTTGTTCTTTTTTGTATGATGAGTTTATGATTAGAAAAGTTTCATCTTTACATGCTTTTCATGATTTGATAAGACTATGAACATCCTAAAAGCTTAAAACTTTAAAAAGTTTGTTTCTTGAAGCATAAAAAGTGGCGCAAGTTTAGTGCCTTCATAAAAGTCTTATTTTGTTTTATTTTGAAGACAAGACTACATGTAAAAGTCTAAGCTTTTTGGAATAATAAGCCTTTTTGAGTTAGAAAAATGATGTCTTGCCACTTTATGTTTCAAAGATTGATCCTTGGAAGCAAATCCTTTCATAAAGTTTGAAACTTGAAATCAAAAAGGTCACTTTTGGATCATGGAAATGCTAACTTTTATAAAGGTCAAGACTTTATAACTTTAAAACTAATATCTTATATCACTAGTTGATAAAGTAGGAACCTTTTTAATGTAGAAACAACTTTAAATCATAAAGTTGAGACCTTGATGGTCTTAGAATAATTAAAAAAGTCAACTTTCATAAAGAACAAGACTTTCTAGTTAAAAAGTTAGTAACTTGTATCATTATTTCATGAAGATCTAATCTTTAAGATAAGAGCTTAATCTTAAAGGCACTTACTTTCATAAAGAATAAAACTTTATGACTACTTTATAAAGAATGATAACTTTTATAATACTTAAGGTAAGATCTTATTATGTTAGTAATAAAAGCTTAAAACTTTGTAACTCGGTTAAGTTAAAAATCACCCTTTGTGATTAGTGAATATGGTGTTGTTGGATTCATGATGTGGTTATGCGTTGTCATGACCTAAGGATTAGAGGGATCTCGAACTCCTTGGGAACAGAAGTATGATTAGGGCCTCTGAGCATACCAAGAACCGGGGGATCATTAAGTGCACTATCTCAAGGAAAGAAAACAATCATTTAACTGAATTAATTTGAACAAGTGTTCCATAAGACATGAATTCAAGTAAAGAATAATTTCATATGAGAACTAAGCAACTAAAAGACCACGTACATATATCTTAACTATGTGATTCTCTCATGGATAACTGCAAGAAATCATGTGATGATTCATAAGATTCTTCACAAAAAATAACACAACTATAAACCCCTTTAGGGTATGGATATATTATGCCATTTGACATGATGAATGATAAGTTTGATTGAGCTTTGTCTCATGATTGATTGATTATTGTGATATGATAAACTATTGGTTGAAAGCATATGATTGGCATTTTGGGGAAAGCTTCGGTCTAGTTGTTATGCTGTTAGATTTCCGTCAAAATTATGGACTTAGTCATATTATTGCAGGTGTCTAGTCAAAGAAGTATTATGCATGTAAAGTATAATGATAAGAAAAGAATAATGGGACATGACCCTTTGATCACTTCCGGGAAGTGAGACATGGTGATCCACAAGGAACCTCTATGGGGGAGGCAAGGGTGATATGGAGGACCCTCCAACTTAGAGGTAACCAATATCGGCTTAGTCTGATTTGGTTAGTACTGCGTGACGACGGTCATGGAATGAGCTCATCTCCAAAAGCAGTCTATTTTAAAGGAAAGTAAATAATGTTAAGCACGTGCTAAAAATGAAAGTAAAGTCAAAGTAGAATCATGGTCAAATTATTGAGTTGCATAGTCATGCATGTTTCTATATTTCTCATACGTATTATGAATGTTTATCCCATGTGTTAGTAGGTATGCCTATGTATGATGTTATGAATATGATGATAAACGTAAAAGCAATCCACTTCGGGATTTATATCTTTGAAAATTGTTAAAATTGAACCTATATCTGTCCATTATTTTTATAACCAAACCCGAAGTGACTGGGATGATGACGATGACGCCATGTTTGTCTAGTCACAATCTTACTGAGAAATCTTGTATTTCTCACTCCTACATTTCCATGTCGTCTTCAGATGGAGTTGATGGCATCCATGGTAGCACTTCTGACGGTACCTAACTGGATAAGACGAGGAGCTACCATGATTCTTCACCTAGCTAAGGAGGATCAAGATAGTAGCATAATATTTTTATTTTCTTAAGAGCCCTAGTTGGACAGTTTATGTATAATTAAGAGTACGTAGGAAGTCATGCGTTTAATTTGACCTATTACATATGTGATACTTATTAAGTGTAATGACAACCTTGATTATCTATGACAACGTTCTTGGTTTAATGTATTTTGTTATGTTGTTTCCATTTTGTCGTATATCTTATTAGTAACTTAGCAATATGAAGAACAACGTTCATATGTATACGAGTAAGTAAGCGCTTAAAGGCTCAGTTTTCAAGCATAAAGTTTTTATAAGAAAAAAAATTATATGCTATTTTCGTATATTATGCTAATTGCAAAGATAAAAAGTTTCGCTAGTTAAGAGTAACAACTAATGATCCCACAAAATGACTTAAGCATAGTATAGTATTATTAGGGTGTTACAAGGCTCAAATAGAAGAATCTATTCTCCCTACCCCATTACCTCCCCTTATCACCCAGCCATTTTGATTAGAGTTGGAGTTTCCCTCTCTTGAGCACCTTTTAGGCCAGAATGAATATGAATATGCATATTTGGAGAACGATGCCCAACTCCGAGCTATCTGTGAGATGCATGAGGAGGTAATAGTTGATACTTCAAGGGAACTTGATGAAGGTAGCTCAAGTTGGAAGAATCCTTTTGCGGATACATATCCTTCCCTACTAGGAGTAGTTTGCTTCTGGGATGTGCGGACTAGGTGGAGCTTCATGGTTCTAAGGGATGCACCACAATCATCAATACTCGGGTCCAAGGAGAAAAATAGTTTTAAAGCCCAGGACACGGTCAACACTTTGTGGGATCCTGGTGGAGGCAAAAGATGCAAACCTTGCGGGGAATTCCTGGACCAATTCAAGCATAAGCCACCATGAGAGAGTTCTCATCACTTTTTACCTTTTTAATTTTCTATCTTGTATTTTACTTTTAGAATAAAACATGTTGATTATTAGTTGTCGTATGCTAGTTATGTTGTTTAGTTAGATGTTTCCCTATAGTGATTCTTTAGTTGTTAGCTTTAGGCATTAAACATTCATGGCTTGAGACTTCAACATGTTTGACTTTTCATCTCATTCTTTATGTTTTGCATGCTTCGTAGCTTGATCTTCAATTGCTTGGATTGAGTATGTTGGACATGACCCATGTGAGCTTTTGAGCCATATTTGGATGGCTATATTACATGCCATTCTTTTCTTTCTTGTATGTTTTGTTCCCTCATAGAATTTGTCACTCTAGAACTTGCTTTGATTCTTTTTGAGGCTACACCATTCATTTGCATACATGAATATGATTGAGGCATTCATTTTGTGATTAGCCACATAACCAAATAGCCACCTTTGCATTTTTCCTCTTGCTTAGCCCCTTTAAGCCTTTTTACCTATTCTTTGTTTTTAGCACATTACAAGCCTAAAGTGAAAAACCATGATTCTACCTAGCCTTAAGGATTAGGAGACCATTAGTTACCATTAGCAATGTGAATTCACATAAGTGTGGGGGTTTGCATGACGACATGGAAGACTTTAAGTGTGGATGGTGCAAAGTGGTGAAAAGAGAAAAAGGAAAGAAATGAAAAGATTAAAAAAAAAAAAATGAAGAAGTAAAGAAAATGTAAAAAAAAAAAAAAGCAAATAGAAAAAGAAAAAGTCAATAAATTGGGGCAATTTTGATGAAAAAAAAAGAAAGTGAAGAAATGGGATAAAAAAAGAGTTGTTTGTTGCATTTTTTGGATTTGAGGAGGGCCCTTACATTTGTGACCTCATGTCTTTGCCAATGTTCTTCTATTCTCTTTGGTTTTTACCTTACATATCCTTACTATTTCCTTACCCTTACCTTGGCCCCATTACAACCTTGAATAAAATCCTCTTAATTTGTGTGTGCATATGTTTGAGTGGTGAAGAATTAGATGATAAGCAAGCTTATGGTAGTGCTTTTCCTTTTGAGGTGATTTGACTAGTATAATTGAGCCTTAAACACTTGAGAGTAAGAGTGCTAAACACATTATATTGTGAGATCCTCCATGCTTGATCCATAATTTTTGCCTTGCTTGCACCTTTGTAGAGATGTGTCTTGATTGTTGAATTTCTTGATGCCTTGGATGTGCTTTTTGCCTGTATGCTTGACACTCATGTGAATCCATTGGGAATTTATTTTTCATGGTATTTGGTCATTTTTTGTTTCTAGGACTTTTGTGTTTGTTTTAGATTTTGATGTTTCATTTTCAGCACCCTTCAGTATATTTTGAATTTTGTATGAGGACATGCAAAAAGCGAAGTGTGGAGGAATTTGACGAGTAACATTTTGAGACATTGATTAACCCTCATATTTAGTTTATTAGACCTCTTTTATGCTTAATTGATCAATATTAGACACATTCTATGAGTTTGGACTCTAATTGGGCTTGATTGTATTTTTCAGTATTATTACAAATTTATACTATTTCTGTATTTTGAGCATATCTTAAGTTGTCAACCTCTAAAAATTATAAATTTTATATTATAGGAAAGCTGAGAGAAAGATCTAGAACCTTGATGAAGAAGTCAAAAACTAATTTTGTAACATCCTCAATTTCCAAGTTCTGACTTCACCTTTAAGTTTGATCCAATCCCATTCCCAACTCCATCTCCGAATTTCAGGTAGAAGGGAATATTTCTGAGTTCCGAGTTCGTCACGCACAGTTTCCGACTTCATGTCCTGTACGACTTCCGACTTAGTCTGATTTTGAATGTTTCAGACTTCCGACTTCAGGTTCTGGTTTTGAGTTAAACGGATGGCTTCCGAGTTCCAATATCCGACTTCGAGTTAAGGTATACTAGGACATGATTTTCGATCTCCAAACTAATGTCCAGGTCCCCAGTGAAGACCATTCCCGATTTCCACATTCGTCTTTGCATAATACCCGACTTCCAACTTGACTCTCAACGTGATTACCGATATCTGACTTCATGTTTCAAAGAAAGTGTACCTGATTTTCGGTCTCATACTGTAGCTTCATGTTTCAAATGAGGTTCCTGAGTTCCGACCTTGTACTACGTGGTTTCCGACTTCAGAAGTTATAGGTTAACATAATGATGCGAGTACCGACTTCCAAGTTGAATGTAACGAGTTTCGGCCTTAGAGTCGAAGTCAATGGACATGAGTTCAAATCTTTGAGTTGATTTCCAATCATAGTCGAGTTCCGATCTCCGAGTTTATATCCAGCTTTGACATTCCTGAGTTCAAATAGGGAGTTCCGAGATTATAAGATTGCGAGCTGTATGACTTCCGAAGTCCAACCTTACTTCCAAGTTTCGAATAAACAGGCAAGATTTCCTCAAGTCACAAACAAGAGGGGACGAGTTCCGACATCATGCTTTAGCCCAAGTTAGGCAAAAAAAAAGGCACGAGTTCCGACTTTAAGCTAATAGGGACGAGTTCTGATTCAGTAGGCGGGGCGTATCTCACTTTTGGGACGACGTGGAGAGCAATTTAGCCACAAAAGTGAGAGACATGACCGAACTTCAACCACAAAACTCCAACCAATCAACACCACAACTTTTATGTATTTAAATCAGACCTTTTTCTCCATTTTGGTCTGATTTACGTTCCCCTTCCTCTTGCTCTCCAGCCTTCTTCTTCCTTTCCTCTCTCAACTAACTCCATCAAATCTCTAAGCTTGGTCAAGGCTCCATTCATTCAAATTCAAATTTAGCAAGATCACGCTCCAAAGAGGTAGGATTCAATCTCCAATCTTAATTTCTCTAAACTGAGGATGCATGAAAGATTACTCTTCTATATATATTTGATGATATATTGGATGTATATGATGAAATATGATTGGATTAATATGAAATATTAAGTTGGAATTAAGGTTAGAAGAAGAAAACTAGGAGAAGTGAAAGTTTGGAATGCTGTCTAGTTGAGGAATTCCACAGCAGTCCGTACGGCGGAGTGTACAGCTCTGCCTACAACCAGTAAAATCCATGGAACTATTTTTAGATGAAAGTAGACATTTAGGGCTTTCTATAGATATATCATATAAGTTTATTGGATTAGTATTGAGAGAGATATGAATTTTTGAAGTTTGACCTAGGAATCAGGACTTTCATCCGAGTAGGGTGACTTGAGGAGGGTATAACTTGCCCTACGCGACTCCAAATTGAGTGAAACCAACTTTGTTAGAAATCTTACACATAGAGGAACATTTCAATGTGAAATTCCGAGTTTGTTATGGTCCCAATTGACCCCAATGATTCGAGAAAGTTACCCTATGTCTAAACCGAGCCAAAATAGAGTAGTTCAAAAAGGTCGAGTTTCAGGACTTATAACTCTAGCTATACTAAAGCAAATGGAATTAGACTTTGGCAAATGAAAGGTTGTCCTGTTAGCTTCAATATGAGACCAATTTCGTATGATTTGAGCTTATTTTCGATTTTTAGTGAATTTATACTTCCAGGAGTGTAATTTGGGCCAATGACTGAATAGGCTGAGGCAAAAGTTAAATATCTTGAGTTATATAGATAAAAATGACATGGGACCAAAGAGGTTAGAAAGTAGACATATAGAACTATGACATATCCAAAATTCAAGTTTAAATGAGTTGAAGAATAAAGGTGGATCATATGAAATTCGGGCAGAACTGAATAGATTGGCAAAAGTGACCCAATTGATGATTTCACAAGTATTAGTGAAACATATAAGGTTTGAGTTGAGGATTGCCAGTTTTACATTGATATATATATGTTAGATGGATTATATTGCTATGACTGAATTGTCTGTGAACTGGTACTATTCATGGGGAGACGGAACCGATTCATTATGCTGCCAGACTTACGGCAGGAGTTTATGGAACTAGGAATGTTTATATGCAAGGGTAAATTTAAATGTGATACGAGTTATGACGTATATGAAAATAAAGGAGAAAGCATATGTATGAGCACATTTAGCATGCCTACGCATGACTATATGTGAGAATGACAAAGCATGAGTACAATGAATGTAAATCCCTTCACTCGGAGGCAGTTAATTGAGATCCCTCCTTGTGAAGGCAGTTAAAAGATAAAGATATGAATCCCTTCACTTGGAGGCAGTGCACTTTGAATCCCTCCTTGTGAAGGCAACTAAGCTATGAGATCCCTCTACCTTGGAGGCACGTGGTCAGATAAGATCCCTCTTTATTAAAGGCACGTGGTCAGATGAGATCCCTCGATTTTGAGGCACGTGACCAAAAGAGATCCCTTCAATTAGAGGCACATGGCCAGAATGAGATTCCTCCAAGACTAGAGGCACGTGGATCCCCTTGTGGGTGAGTTGGTGTGACGACGGCCACGGGTGGAGCTAACGAGCTCACTCCAAGGCCAGGCTACCCAAGGGTAGTAATAGCACCCTAAGGACGGCAATACGTGACGCCTAGGTGTGCCAAGTAAAAGCTAAAGATTAAAGACTAAAGACTAAAAGAAGTATATGCAAACACCCCACTTACATGAGGCATGGCATGACCCAGCTAGTGTAAGTACAAAGGAAGATCCCATATTCCTAAGGAACGTGACATGGCGATCACACTCTGATAGGGTATGACATGGCGATTATACTCTGGAATGTGGCATGTAAAGACTTTATGCTGACAAAGAAAGATGAAGAAAGAAAAGTAAATTTTATGTATATGCATGAATTCAAGTATAAGTTAAGCTATGTGCAGATGTTATGTTCTCAGCACATTGAGGTTATGTGGGTGTCTTAATATGCTGTAGTTCCAGTAAAGTATATGTAGAAGTTATGCCTCTAGTACATTGATGCTATCGTACTTTGTTGTATTTCAGTTATTAGTCCTAATATAATTCATGACTTGATTTTCATGGGTTTTTCCCAAATGCCAAGTGTATGATTAAAATAAGCTTTGCTTCGGACATTATATTTTCGAACTATAAAATTAAACAGTTTGTAAGGTATGTTCACCTTCTTCTTAATAAACCGAAGCAAACTGGAGATAACAACGATGACATTATTTATGATACATAGAGAATCCTACTGGGAATTTATAATTCTCACACCTATTTCCGTGTTGTCTCTAGATAGTTTCAAAGGTTTCCGAAGACGGCTGAAGTTGCTGTTAAGCAAGGTCCGCTCAGGTAACTGTAACAACTCTAGGGTGTGGTACTATGACTTAAGCATAGTACTGTACTGAGGAGGGTGTTACAAATTCAGATGTCTATTAGGACGAATTGGGCCACGAAGTCAGAATAGGGCTGTTGCACTAGAACCTAAGTAGTGTGCACTAATTGGGCGATAACTTGAGTTGTAGACATTGGATTGAGGTGAAACCGGTGCCATTTGAAAGCTAAGATATGAAGATTCAATTCATATGAGAACACTCTCCAAAATAATGACATCTTGATGGACTTATTGGCTGTTGAATTTGATTGATGCGAATAGAGGTACAACCTAGACATACTACAAAGATTGGGCCATAACTCTCTCATTTCAAGTCCAAATTAAGCAAATTGGGTGTCCACTTAAAGCTAAGAGGTGGAGGATTAATTAGGCTTAAGAGCAATGTTGGATATTCATATATTATGTCTAATAAGAAGGGAAAAAATAGAGATGTGAAGGGACTCATCTCCAACTTTTTTTTTTTATTTTTCTCTCTTCTCTTCTTTTCTTTTCTTTTTCTTTCATTTTGTAAGATCCTTGTTTTGGTTTCTAGTTTGTAACCTTCATTGCTATGGAGGAGTAGGACTTTAAGCTAGTTCAAGGAGACTCCAAGGGTATTATGGTTGTAATCCTGAAACCCTATGCTTGAATTTCAATCATGTTTGTTTTCTTGATTCTTTGCTCTCTTTTATTTTTAAACTTGCATTGAATGGTATTGATATGTGGGTTTATGAATGAGGAATTAGTTGGGTGATTGCTGATTAATAAGCAATATTTTGATACATTGATTAACCCTCATATTTAGTTTATTGAACCTCTTTTGTGCTTAATTGAATAATATTGGACACATTTTATAAGTTTGGACTCTAATTGGGCTTAATTGTATTTTTTAGTATTATTACAAATTTATACTATTTTTGTATTATGGTTGTATCTTGAGTTGTAGATATCTAAAAATTACAAATTTTATATTGTAGGAAAGCTGAGAGAAAGATCTACAACATTTATGAGAAGTCAACAATAAATTCGGATGTTTAGTGGGTCAAATTGGGCACGAAGTCAGAATAGAGCTGTTACGCTGGAACCGGAGTAGTGTGCACTAATTGGGCCATAATATGAGTTATAGACATTGGATTGAGGCAAAACTAGTGCCATTTGAAAGCTAAGACATAAAGGTTCAATTCATATGAAGACCATTCTCCAAAACAATGACATCTTCATGGATTTATTGACTATTAAAATGGACTGATATGAATACATGTACAACCTGAACATGCTATAAAGAATGGGCCATAACTCTCTCATTTTAAGTCCAAATTAAGCAAATTGGGTGTGTAACATCCCCACTTTTGTAAACAGAACGTAATGGGAACTTTGAATTATTCCATGGCGGTGTGAGAATTTCTCGAGCAATCTTTATCTGTGTGGCGATCCTCACACTCGGAATTATAGAGTAATGTAACACTACCGTTGAAAATATGGCACTGCCATATGTTAAAAATTAAGAAATGACAAAAGTGTCCCTGCAAACTTTTGTTAATCGCAGTGGTATCCTGAATTTTTAGAAATTATGTTTTGACCTCAAAAATTTATTTCCACAATAACCCTAGAACTTTTTATTAAATGACTTTTATGTCCCCACATCTATAAGATTAGTAGAATGGGGTTTTAAACATAGTAGAATCACATGGTGAAACAGTAGAAGTTTAAATCTCTACCGATTGGGCCATGGAGGCAATCAGGTGTGAAATGACGTGGGGTGCCCCTAGACTTGCTCAAAATTACGAAAATGCCATTAGTTATAGAAAATAGAAAACAAAAAGGCTCCGAATTTGCGAAAACATCTAATTTACGCCGTTAACCTATTTATTCGGTTTCAATAATTATGTGAGGTTAATAAGGAGTTAATCGAATGGATGAGGCTTAGGAACAATTAGAATAGAGATATAGAAATTCTCTCCGAGTCATTTAGTAAAGTTTTGCCGATTTGAAGAAATTGGCGAAGATTCGGTATTTTAAATTGTCGGAACCGGATCAATAGAAATTATACTGTGAGAAACCTAGGATGGATGGCTAAGATTTAGCCAAAACACATCCATATGTGGTGCTACATCAGCCCAAAGAGGGCAGCCACAATCCATTTGAATTACCAATACACATCCATTAATCATGTAAGACTTGCTTCAAAAGTTTGTGATTAATTCCCTCTTTCTCCCTTGTGTAATTCAGCCATAAAAGGAGTAGACCAGCCCCCCCTGTTTCATTTTTCTTCGCCTTCTTCATCCTCCTTCATCTCATCTCACCCATAGGTTCAAGCTCCAATCACTTATCTCACTCCAAGAACAAGATCCAACCCTATGCTACTCCTCTAAGGTAGGAACTTCATCTTTTCTCTTGTTTTTCTTTGATTTGGGGCTGCCTAGGGCTCCCCCTTCTCCTTTTATTTTGATGTTATATTGGCTGGATATGATGAATTAAGGTTGGTTTAAGGTGTATATGTGAGTTTGAATTGAAGATTTGATGGATTGATTAGAGAAAAACATGAATTCAAGAAGAATCCAAGAAGCTAGTAGGGTTTTCCCCTCGACGGTCCGTACGGCAGAGTGTATGACTCCACCTACAGCCATTTAAACTTGATGAATCCATTTTTATATGAAACTAGACATTCAGGGCTTTTCACACATATAAAATATAAGGCCATTGGATTAGTATAGAATTAGTCATGAATTTTTGAAATTTAACCTAGAAATCTGGATTCTTAGCCAGGCAGTATGAGTTGAGAAGCATATAACTCACCCTATACAACTCCAAATTAAGTGAAACTAAAGTTGTTTGAAAGCTAACATATAATAGAACATCCTGTAAAAATTTCAGAACCAGATTCATTGCCATTTGTTCCCAGCACACCAATGAAGTTGACTTAAGTTTAACCCGGGTTGGAATAGGGTAGTCCAATAGGGTCAAGTTTCGAAACTCATAACTCAAAATATACTTAGGAAAATAATATGAAACTTAGTTCATTTGAAAGCTTGTTCTATTACCTTTAATTTGATATAAAATTTGTATAATTTCACTTAGTTTTCTATTTTTAGTGAATTTTCTTTTATAAGAACCCAATTCTGGCTAAGATCATCTTGAGTTATACAAATCAAAATGAGATGGGACCAAAAGGGTTAGAAACTAGACACATAATGCTATGACATATCCAAAAATTAGATTCAAATGAGTTGAATTGCAATAAGGGTGGAGTATACCAAACTCGGGTAGAACAGGAGAGAATAAACCGAAAATCCAATTGGTGCTTGAATTGAAATTGATGAATGATGCTATGAATATATATATATTTGCTGGTCTATATTGAATTGCAAGTTTGTACATTTGTACTGGTTGCCTAGCACTATTCATGGGAAAGTGGACTCGATCTGTTATCTTTGCGAATTTAAGTGAAATATGTGAATTATGTGACTGTTATGAATATTTATATGTTATGCCCATTAGATTCATATATGCAAGAATGATTTAAGTATAATATGAAGTATATGAATGAATGCATGTAGCATATGCATGTATAATCATGTCCAAAGAAGAATAAGATTTATGAGAACTTGCAAGAAAGACGTACCAAGCTACCACGTGAGGCATGGCATAGACCCAGCTAGCATGGGCCAGAGCGGTACTATCTAAGACTTGGGCCAGCCCTCGACCAGATTTAAGGGGAATAGACCGGTGTGAGGTCAGGGAAAGTAAACACATCACTCATGTATAGGTACGAGCTCGGACTGAAAAGCGAGCTATCACCCGAGGGTAAGAGGCCATTCACCTCCGGGGGACCAAGTACAGAATGACAAGGTTAAGTTGCAAGTTAAAGAAGAGATAAATTAAGTCAAGTGCACTTGCATACATTCAATTATAAGCATCTATATGTGCATCTTCAATTATCTAGTTAAGTCATAATGCTATTATGACCCTTGTTAAAGCATATTATACTATTCGTATTTCTATGTCTGTCATATGATATGGCAAGTGGTTGTTAAAATATAACCCGCTTCGAGAAAGGTGTCTTCAACTTAAAATTGAACCACTATTTGTTTATATGTGCTCATATTTTCATAATAAATTGAAGTGGCTGGAATGTTTATGATGGCACTGTAAGATTGGTTTGAGTTTACCCACTGAAATCCTTAAGTTCTCACTGCCTACTTGTATGTTTCTCTTTTTCGTAAACATTCTAGCACCTAAGTTGGAAATGAAGTGCGAGGTGGAGGACTGGGACATTCACTGAGCAAGACTCGGGCACAAAAACCAGACCAAGAGACTATTGAAGCTAGCTACTGACCAGTCGGAAGCAAATTCTGTGTATTATGTTAGCCACAATTTCTTTTAAATTGTAATTATTTTATCCCCTATGTATCAGAGATGACGAAATTTATGAACTATTAGTAAGTAATAAAGTGCGCAGTTAAAGGGCCATGTATTATATTTTCCATATTTTAAAGTTTTCTTAGTACAGTGACACTTTTTTAACATAACTCCATGACTCGAGCATGGCTTATATAATAAAGGGTGTTACAAGGTGTCCACTTAAAGCTAAGAGGCAGAGGATTAAGTTGGGCTCAAGGGTATTTTTGAATTTTGACATTTGAGGTGTAATAAGAAGAGAGAAAAGAGAGACATGAAAAGGGACTCATCTATCCAACATTTTTCATTTTTTCTTTCTTCTCTTCTCCTTTCCTCTTCTTTTCTTTTTCTTTTCCTTTCATTTTGTAAGATATTGTTTGGGTTCTATTTTGTAACTTTCATTGCTATGGAGGAGTAGGATTTCAAGCTAGTTCAAGGAGACTCCAAGGGCATTATGGTTGTAATCTTGAAACTCTATCCTTGAATTTCAATCATGTTTGTTTTCTTGATTCTTTGCCCTTTTTTATTTGTAAATTTGCATTGAATGGTATTGATATGTGAGTTTATGAATGAGGAATTAGTTGGGTGATTGCTAATTGGTCAATTGGTATGAACTTGATTAGTTAAAGAATTAGGAATTGGGTTTGGGTTCAAACCTAGACTAATACAATTGGGGCTAGAAATCAACATAGGTTAATTAGAGTTGAGGTCTCAATTATCTAATCAATTATATGTTGGTTGAATTCCTAGAGTTCTCTAGGTAGAATTGTGGGGTTATTAGTAGAGGTCTCTCTAATATCTCAAATTAGTCACACTCCATATGTTTGATATATTGTGCGTTAATGATTGATTCACCTTATGCCTAAGGGACTCTTTGAACTAATGTTTTTATTTTCATCTAATTTTCTTTTATAGCTTATTGACTACATGTTTGCACATACCCCCTTGTCACTTAACTAGATAGCAACAAAATCCTTGTGAGACGACCTTGGTTTCACTATACTTCAAATTTAGTGTAATTAAGTATTTTAAAATTGTAATTTGGAGCAGGCTGCGACACTTGATACCAAATTTTGGCACCGTTGCCGGGGATGTTGATATTATTTAGTTTGTGAATATATGTGTTTACTTGTTTTTGTTTGAGTTTTGCATATTTTGGTCATTTTCGGTGTTTTTAGGCTAATTTTGGGTGTTGTTCTGTGTTGTTCGTGCTCAGATTACCTTGAAACTTTCCAGTCCAAAGTTTTTCGACATTCTAAGCAAGACTCACTACATTGTGTGAGCCCCACCCTATTTTGGCCAAATTCCACTATTTTGACCACTATTTTGAATTTTTAATAATTTTTATTGCATTTTCGGGTTCTAGATAGGTGTAGTTTTATTGTGTGGTATTTCTATAAATTGAAAAAATCATTTTGTACAGTTTTTTTTTTTTTAATTTCCTAAGTCATTTGTTTTTAGTGATTTTTGTGTTTTGGTACTTTTAGTAGTAATAGTAGTTATTTTAGTTTCACTTTTATACATTATTATGCTAGTTCTTTTTCTTCTTTTTTATGTTTTCTGTTGAGATGACTATCCCTGATAAGACATTGAAGGAGCTATTTGCTCCCAATGCCATAGATCACTTATTTTGTATCCAATATCCTGATTTAGATTCTAACTTTGAGCTTAACCCTGCATTGATTCATTTGCAGGTGAGGATCCTTACATGCATCTCAAGGAGTTTCATGTGGTATGCTCAACTCTCAACTTTTGGGGAATTCATGAGGATCATGTCAAGCTAAGAGCCTTCCCTTTCTCACTAGTTGAAGTAGCCAAGGATTGGCTTTACTATCTTCCCCCTGGTTGTGTAATAGAATGGACTGATATGAAAAGGCTCTTCTTGGAGAGATTTTTCATTGCATCCAGAGCCGCAGCACTAAGAAAGGAGATCTATGGTATTAAGCAAATGTAAGAAGAAACATTATATAAGTATTGGGAGAGGTTCAATAGGTTGTGTGCAAGTTGTCCACATCACCAAATTTGTGAGCACTTGTTGATCCAGTTTTTCTATGAGGGCCTGATATCCATGGATAAGAGCTTGATTGATGTAGCGAATGGTCGAGCTCTAATGGACAAGACACCTGCTGCCGCCAGAGATCTGATAGCTAACATGGCAAAGAATATCCAGCAATTTGGCTCTAAGTTGATCACAAGGACCAGAGGAGTTGGTGAGATCCTTGATGTGAATTTGTTGAGGATTGAATACAAATTAGATGAGATGGCATCATTGATAAAGCAGTTGACCATGGGACATCATGTTACTCCTACATCTACACCAGAGCCTACTAGAGTATGTGATATTTTAGTGTGTCCATCCCACTCTATTAATGGATGCCCCCAACTTCAGGAGGATACCTCATGCCTTCAGGGTTATATAGTGGGTGCTGTAGGAGTATTCTTGGGAAACCTCGATACCAACACCTATACCCTTAGCAGCAACAACAGATTGGATCAGTAGTTACCTCATTGGAGCCATCATTACAGGATCTGATGAAGCAAATTGTAGAAAATAACCTCCAGTATCAGCAAAGAACTGATGCAGTCATCCAGAATATAGAGACTCTGCTTGGTCAGTTTGCTTCCTCCATGAGCCAGATGCAGTCACATGGTTTTGCTCAAACTCTATCTCAATTGATCCCCGATCCAAACAGGAATGTTAATGTTGCTATGCAGCAATCAGGTAGGACTTTACCAAAGTTGGCACAGAGAATTGATCAAAGTATAGCTAAGACTGAGCATTCTGATGAAGCAGCTGAAGTGAAAGAAAAGCCAGGTGCGAATTTTGTATAGGAGGAATCAAATAAGCACTTTGTATTTCATTTGGATATTGTTGATTACGCAGCTAAGGAGGTTCATGACAACTTCTATGAGGAGTTCCCTGAGTTGTTCAACCTTAGTGATTTCGTTCATTGTTTCCCTTGTGATCAATGTGATGGTGTTGAGCTCTATGTAGAGTGTGCAGAGATGGATGCATATCTAATGGATGATAGGCCTATGAGTGTTGACACAGTGGAGAAAATTCTTTTAACAGAGATTCAGGTTAAAGAGATTATTCCCTATAGTCCAAACACTAAAATTAAAGTTGGAATTTCCTCCTTATGAGCATTTATTGGGTCAATTTGAATATGCCTACCTGGAAAATGTTGCCCAACTCCAAGCTATTTGTGACATGGCTCCAGAGACATCTTTCATAGATGCATTGAGGTGCTTGGATTATGCTTACAAGGAGAGCGCTTTTCAACTCGGAGCCATCTATGTCATTACTGTAGCGATGCATCATGGCAATGAACTATGGTATTCTACACTGGGATGTGAATGCAAAAGTGACAAGGATGGCAATGAATTCAAGATCACCTCATGGGATCCTGGAGGAGGCAAAAGATGCAAACCTTGGTGGGGATTCCTGGACCAGTTCAAGCATAAGCCATCATGAGGGATTTCTCACCACTTTTTACCTTTTTAAATTTTTATCTTGCATTTTTAACTTCTTTTTGTCTTGAATTTTAATTTTAGAATAAAATATGTTTAGTATTAGTTTTCATATGCTATTTATGTTGTTTAGTTGGATGTTCCCCTATAATGATTCTTTAGTTGTTAGCTTTAGGTAGTAGACATTCATGGCTTGAGGCTTCAACATGCTTGACTTTTCATCTCATTCTTTATGTCTTGCATGCTTGGTAGATTGATCTTCAATTGCTTGGATTGAGTATGTTGGACATGACCCATGTGAGCTTTTGAGCCATATTTGGATGGCTATGTTACATGCCATTCTTTTTTTTCTTGTATGTTTTATACTCTCATAGGATTTGTCACTCTAGAACTTGCTTTGATTCTTTTTGAGGCTACACCATTCATTTGCATACATGAATATGATTGAGGCATTCATTTTGTGATTAGCCACTTAACCAAATAGCCACCCTTGTATTTTTTTTCCCTTGCTTAGCCTTTTTGAGCCTTTTTACCCATTCTTTGTTTTTAGCACATTACAAGCCTAAAGCGAAAAACCATGATTCTACCTACCCTTAGGGATTGGGAGACCATTGGTTACCATTAGCAATGTGCATTCACATAAGTATGGGGGTTTGCATGAGGATATGCAAGACTTTAAGTGTGGGTGGTGCAAAGTAATGAAAAGAGAAAAAGGAAAGAAATGAAAAGATAAAAAAAAAAGAAGCAAAGAAAATGTAAAAAAAAAAAAGCAAATAGAAAAAAAAAAGTCAATAAATTGGGGCAATTTTGATGAAAAGAAGAAGTAAAGAAGTGGGATAAAAAAAAGTTATTTATTGTATTGCTTGGATTTAAGGAGAACCCTCACATTTGTGACCTCATGTCTTTGCCAAAGTTCTTCTATTCTCTTTGGTTTTTACCTTGCATATCCTTACTATGTCCCTACCCTTACCTTGGCTCTATTACAACCTTGAATAAAGTCCTCTTGATTTGTGTGTACATGGGTTTGAGTGGTGGAGAATTAGATGATAAGCAAGCTTATGGTAGTGCTTTTCCTTTTGAGGTGATTTGTGTAACAACCTCTATCATATAAGCCATGCTCGAGTCATGGAGTTACATTAAAAGGTTGTCATGGTGCTGAAAAATTATTTAAAATATGAAAAATATAATACATGGCCCTTTAATTGTCCACTTTATTACTAATACTAGTTTCTGATACATAGAGAATAAAACAATTACACTTAAAAAGAAAATTGTGATCGACATAGTAAACAGTGTCTACTTCCGACTAATCATTAGCTAGCTTCGATAGTCTCTTGATCTAGCTAGCGCCTGAGTCGTGCTCAATGAGTGGCCCTGCATTCCGCCTTGCACTGGATGTCCAACTTAGGTACTGGAATATTTACGGAAAAGAAAAACATACAAGCAGACAGTGAGAACCTAGGGTTCTCAGTAGGTAAACTTAAACCAATCTTATAATGTCATCATAAACATTCCAGCCGCTTCGGTTTATTATGAAAATATGAGCACATATAAATAAATAGTGGTTCAATTTTAAGTTGAAAATACCTTTCTCGAAGCGGGTTATATCTTAACAATCACTTACCATATTATATGACAGACATAGAAATATGAATAGTATGATATGCTTCAACCAGAATCATAATAATAGTATGACTTAATGAGATAACTGAAGAGGTACTTATAGATGCTTATACTTGACTATATGCAAGTGCACTTGACTTAATTCATGTCTTTCTTTAACTTGCAACTTGATCTTACTTTTCTGTGCTTGGTCCCCGGAGATGAATGGCCTCTCTCACCTCTGGGCAATAGCCTGCTTTTTAGGTCCGAGTTCGTACCTATACATGAGTGACAGGTTTACTTTCCCCGACCCTCACACCAGTCTATTCCCACTAATGCAGTGGGTCGTGGCCCAAGTCTTAGACAGTACTGCTCTGGTCCATGCTAGCTGGGTTTATGCCATGCCTCACGTGGTAGCTAGTACGTCCCTCTTTCAAGTTCTTATCATCTTTCCTTTCCATATCTCATCATGCGTGCAAATGCTTTGTGCATACATGAATGTGCCTCATACTTTATTTCTCATATTATATTCTAATTATGTTTGCATGCATGGCATATATGAACATAACATGTGAATGTAATATATTCAAAGTATAATCTCCCATAGCATAAGCTTTCATTACTTATATCATACTTAAATTCATCCTTGCATACCTAAACCTTATGAGCATAACATATAGATATTCATAACATCTATAGTTTCATAGACTTCAGCCGTAAATTTGGCAGCATAACGGATCAGATCCGTTTCCTCATGAATAGTACCATCTCTCACAGACAAATCAGTCATAGTAGTATAATCAATCTAACATATTTCTTAATGCAAAACTTGCAATCCTCAACTCAAACTTTATATGTTCACTAACACTTGTAAAACCATCAATTTGGTCATTTCTGTAACATCCCCAATTTTTGTCTAAGCTAATTAGCTCAGTGACCCTGGCTAATTAGAGAGGTTAACGATTAACTAAGGACTAATCGGCTAACCTCAATGAGCAAGAGCTTAGTGAATGGAGTCAAGTCAATAATTGAATCATAATGCACTAAATGGTTTAATTAAAACCTAATTATTTGAACCTCGTTAATTTGTAATTTAGAAATGTAATTAAGCTAATCCAATCTTATTAATTATGTACAAGACAATTGTTCTACTTTACCAATTGAGATAGATTAATTCTAAACCCTAATTACATAATTCATAAGATCAATTCTTTTAAGAGGAAAAATGTCTTAAAGATGTAATTAACTGAAATCGGTTAAAGAGCAATGTAACTAATCCAATTAATTAACATTTAGATAATTGTAACAATTATAAAGATGTAGAAACTTCCCTTTTATTATTGTTTGAAAGTTTGGTCAAGGCAAGAGTCATATCCAACTATCCATTTGCCTTCTCATCATACACCCCTAGATCAAGAGTCCATGTTAGTAGATTCCTTGAGTCAAGACAAAAGATCTACTCTCCTCTATCAAGATTGTGACACTTGGAGTGATCACAATCATCCAATGCCAATCCTAGGATAGATCATGCTTTTAACCACTTGAAAAGAAACACTACAAGCCTTTACCCAAGTGCCAAGACTCAAGGAAACACAACTCACCCTTTTACCCCAAGGTTCCTAGCTCTTTTGCTTGAAAAAGAAGTAAGACTCACCTACTATCTCTTGCTTGTTGGAGAAGCAAAGCAATCAGCCCACTTCTCCCCATTTTTGCGACCCAAACAGTCCCCCCACTCTCTCATTTGTGATTTTTACCTTCTCACTACAAGCCTAAGCTCTCACTTCTCTCTAAGCCTCATTCTAGCCCTTCTACTCTTCCAATTCCTCTTGTTCTTCTTCCCACTTTCACACCCCCTCCAACTCTCTTTCCTTTCACCATTCCATAAGCCCTTCAAGGACCACCCTCTTTGGTTCTTGAGGAAGTAAAACAAACACTCACTTAGCCCCATTATCAAGCTCAAGGAGGAGAAAGGTCATCTCCAACCCATCAAATCTTTCTACTCCTCAAGAAACTCATTTGATAGTGACTCTAACCTTCTTCTTTTATGTGTTCTTCAAGCCTTTAACTCCTAAGCTCTCCATATCTAAGTGGTTCTAGGACTTGTTTCCAAGGCCTCATGGCCATGCTTGTTGATATGATGAGTTTTGTGTGTTGTATCCTTCTCTTTGGCATGAGATTTTCGGTTGGTATGTCTATTGCTATTGAACCAAATTTTTAGAAGTTAAAACATTGAGTTAATACCAAGATCTCAAAGTATAAAAGTGGTTTGGAAGAGAAAAATGGTCACTTGAAGAAAAGACTTAATGTTCTTACAAGAAAACTCCTTGAAACCAAAACCGTGAAAACTGGAAAATTCTGGCAGTCTGTATGGCGCGATTAATAACTCGTTCAATATAACTCCAAATGGAACGACACTAATTTTCTGTGAAAATAGACTCAAAGAGATTTTCATACATGTAAAATATGTGAGATTTGGCCTTAAAACGAGAGAGATATGAATTTTCAAAGTTTGCTGTTCCTGGATGGGTTTCTGTCCGGGCAGTGGGTAATAAAACGTGCATAACTCAAGTTATACATAACATTTTTGAGTGGGACCAAGTTTGTTAGAAATATAAGACATAGAGGAACACCCCCATAAAATAGTTTTGTCAGATTCCATGTGAGGAACTCCCGGTGAAGTGGACAAGCCACTGACCCGAGGTAAACTTTCAATCCTGAACAGTCAGAATAAACTGTGCATAACTCAAGCTACAAAATGAATTTTTGAGTGGGGCTTCTTTTGTTTAAAAATAGACTCAAAGAAGTATAACCATACCAAAATTCGAAACAAAAGAGTAAAATATGAAATTATGGTGAATTTTCAAAGTTACTGCCTCACTGTAAAAGTAAAACTATTATGGTTAAATTTTAAAGGTCAATGAGAAATAAGCTTTAAGACACTAAGATCCTTACATTAAGCATTGGAAAAACCTTCACAATTCAACTTAAAAGTTTCAAAAAGGATAATGGATGAAATTGGCCCTATGCCTAATAAAAGAATTTTATACAAGAGGCAACTTCAATTAAAAGCTTGCACCAAATTTACTAAGCTAAGCTCATAAGACTTTGTGTGATGTGTATGCCCTTATGTGTCAATATGATGACAATCATATGATTCGAGTTTGGGAACAAGATATCCCTAAGACAGCCTTTTGAACTCATTACGGATACTATGAGTATACCGTAATGTCATTTGGACTGACCAACGCACCAGCAGTATTCATGGATTACATGAATCGGATATTTCGCCCGTACTTGGACAAGTTTGTAGTGGTCTTCATTGACGATATACTTGTCTATTCGAAGACAGAGCAAGAGCATGTAGAACACTTGCAGTTAGTTCTACAAATTTTAAGAGAGAAGAAACTCTATGCCAAATTATCCAAATGTGAATTTTGGATGAAGGAGATAAAATTTCACGGCCACGTAGTGTCATCTGGAGGAATCTCCGTAGACCCCAGCAAAGTAGAAGCAGTTCTTGATTGGGAAAGGCCGACCACAGTCTCTGAAGTCAGGAGTTTTTTGGGCTTAGCTTGCTATTACAGGCGATTCGTCAAGGATTTCTCTCGTATAGCCTTGCCCCTGACCAAACTAACCAGGAAGAATGTCTCATTCAAGTGGGCCAGAATCTGACGAGTTTCCAAGACCTAAAAAGAAGGTTGACTACGACACCAGTGTTGGCCTTACCAGACTCTCAAGGACCATTTGAAGTCTATTGTGATGCGTCCAAACAAGGATTAGGATGTGTGTTGATGCAAGCTGGAAACGTGGTCGCTTATGCCTCCAGACAATTAAAGCCACATGAGAGGAATTATCCTACGCATGATCTTGAATTAGCTGCAGTAGTATTTGCTTTGAAGATATGGAGACATCACCTGTATGGTGTAAGGTTTGAGGTCTTTTCTGATCACAAGAGTTTGAAATACCTCTTTGATCAGAAGGAATTAAATATGAGGCAGCGGAGGTGGATGGAACTTCTTAAGGACTACGAATTTGAATTGAAGTACCACCCAGGCAAGGCAAATGTTGTGGCAGATGCTTTAAGTAGGAAATCTCTGACTGTAGCTTGGATGATGATCAAAGAGACGGAACTTATTGAAAGCTTCCAAAATCTTAATTTGGGAATCCTTATGACTCCCAAGACCTTTCAGCTACATCAAATTAAGATAGCCAGTAGCTTTAAGGAGCAGATTCAGCAAGCACAGCAGCAGGATGCTAATTTTCAACGTACATTTCATCTTGTGCGATCAGGGAAATTGATGAATTTTGCCCAAGATAAAGATGGCATATGGCGATATCGTGATAGGGTGTGTGTACCCGAAGGAAATGATCTCCGGAGAAGAATCTTGGAGGAAGCACATAAGGGTGAATTCACCGTACATCCTAGCATTACTAAGATGTATCAAGATCTTAAGAAGATGTTTTGGTGGCCAGGTATGAAGTCAGACATAGCGGGCTTCGTGAGTAAATGCTTGGTCTGTCAAAAGGTGAAAGCGGAACATCAGAAACCCTCCGGGATGCTTCAACCCTTGGAAATCCCTGAGTGGAAGTGGGAAAGTATCTCCATGGATTTTGTAATGGGATTACCAAGAACATCAACAGGATATGATGCTATATGGGTCGTTGTGGATAGATTGACCAAATCTGCTCATTTTCTACCCATTCGAGCAAATTATCCGTTAGAAAAATTGGCTGTTGTACATTCGAGGAGATTATAAGGTTACACGGGACCCCTTCAACTATTATCTCTGATCGAGACCCAAGGTTTACTTCACGGTTTTGGGGAGCCTTATAAAAGGCGTTTGGTGCTAAGTTGTGCCTAAGCACTGCATATCATCCATGAGACGGATGGTCAAACAGAGAGGACAATTCAAACCTTGGAAGATATGTTGCGAGCCTATATACTGGAGCAACGCGGAAAATGGGACCAATATTTACCGCTAGCTGAGTTCGCATACAACAATAGCTATCACGCCAGCATCGGTATGGCTCCTTATGAAGCATTGTATGGACGAAAGTGCCAATCTCCCCTGTGTTGGTATGAAGCAGGAGAATCAACTCTATTGGGGACTGATTTAGTTGAATAGACCCTTTGAGCAAATCAAGAAAGTGCAGAGCAAGATGCTTGCCGCTCAAAGCCGCCAAAAGAGTTATGAATACCAGGAGGAAGCCTCTAGAGTTTCAAGAAGGAGACCATATATTTTTGAAGGTTACACCTACAGCGGGGATAAGCGAGCCATTAAAGTCAAGAAGTTTAATCCTCGCGTTATTGGTCCCTTCCAGATTTTGAGGCGAATCGGATCAGTTGCATATCAAGTTGCTTTGCCTCCACAATTGTCAAACCTTCATAATGTGTTCCATGTTTCTCAACTTAGAAGATATCAGCTTGACCCTACGCACGTGCTAAAACCCGAATCAATAAATTTAAAAAAGGACCTGACTTTCCCTTTTCAACCAACACGGATTGTAGATAGAAGCAGCAGACAACTTCGAAACAAATCCGTGCAACTAGTAAAGGTAGCGTGGGGAAAAGAAGATGCTGAAGACTACACTTGGAGCTGAGTCAGACATGAGAAAAGAGTATCCTGGACTATTCTCAAGTACTAAATTTTGAGGACAAAATTTTTTTTAAGGAGGGTGGTAATGTAACGTCCGATTTCCGATTTCCGATCCCATTTAATGTTAAAAATTCCGATTTTCGAGTTTGTCTTATAAATTCCGACTTCCGATCTCGTTTAATATTGAAATTTCGAATTAGAGTTTGTCTTTAACTTTCAAATAAATTCCGACTTCCGACATTAGTATTAGTTTCGATTTCCGATTTCGTTTCCAAGGCTTAAGAAAAAAGGGTATTGTATTTTCCGATTTCGACTTTATGCTCGAGTAGGGACGAACATGATATCCGAGTTCAGACCTTAGTTGATTCAAGATGGACACGAATCGACTTAGAGTTTATCTGAATTGGATTAGAGTTCAACCAAGAATTTTCACGAGTTAGATATCAAGCTTATTACTAGAAGCTTTTCATTTCTCAATTTCCCGAGTTAGATATCAAGTTAGAATGCCGAGATCCTATGATTTCCGACTTAGGGTTCGAGTGTTTTGGTTTCACATTATTTGACCTTGATTTAAAGGTGATTGTACCTTACGAGAGTTCCGACTTTACTCTCAATTTTGAATAAAACAAGATGATTATTAGAGTTCAGACTTAACCATGCACAATTCCGACTTTAGGAAGTACACGAGTTCAGATGTCAAGTTGAGATCTGGCTGGAAGTGAGTTGCACTTCTCTGGCGACATGGAGAACAATTTTAACACAAAGAGGGAGACATGGTTGAACCTTGCCCACAAAATTTCATCCAATCAAAGCCACTCATTCTAACTACCACTTCGAAGCTTTGTCTATATATATATATCCTCCTCCTGCCTCTTGACTCATTTTTTCTTACGTTGCTTCTCTTCATCACCTCGGCTCCTTTCCTCTTCTCAACTCTCCCACTCTATCCAGCCTTCAAGTTATTTGACTCTAATATTCAAACTCAAAAGCAAGAGGTAGAGGTTTTTAATTCTTGTCTTGGTTTTTCTGATTTTGAATGATTATTGGTAGTTTAATTCTTCAATCCTGATATATTGACTGAGTGATCATGATGAATTGTTGCTGATCTATTGGCTGTTTGAGAGATTAAAATTGAGTTGGAAACAAGAGAGAATGATGATATGAGGAAGTTGAGAGGCTGGAAAACTCAAAAACCCTCGGCAGTCCGTACGGCGGAGTGTACGGCTCCGCCTCCCGCCGTTCAAACTCAATGAAATCATTTTTATGTAAAACTAGACATCTAGGGATTTCTACACATATATCATATAAGACCATTGGAGCAATATTGAGAGAGATATGAATTTTTGAAGTCTGACCTAGGCATCAAGACATCCACCCGGGCAGTATGGGTTGAAAAAGGTGTAACTCACCCTATACAACTCCAAATTGAGTGAAACAAATTTTGTTGGAAAGCTTACACATAGGAAAACATCCTATCTAGAAATTCCGAGTTTGTTACTATCCAATTTGTTCCCAGTAATTTGAAGAAGTTAACCTATGTCCAAACCAGGCCAAAACAGAGCAAATAAGGAAGGTTAAGTTTCGGGGCTTATAACTCGAGCCCTACTAAGTCAAATGGAATGGGACTTTTTGCAAATGAAAGATAGTTCTATCAGCTTTAATATGAGACCAATTTCATATCATTTGAACCAGTTTTCGATTTTTAGTAGATTTTTACTTTTGAGTGGACAATTCTGGCTAGCTACTGGGCAGGCCGAGATAAAACCTGAATAACCTGAGCTATAAATATCAAAATTAGATGGGACCAAAAAGGCTAGAAACTAGACATATAAGGCTACAACATATCCGAAAATCAGGTTTAAAGGAGTTACATTGAAATAAAGATGGGCTATACCATAACCGGGCAGAAATAGGCAGAATCAGTTAAAAGTTCTATTGAAGCTTGTTGAAGCTATGAATGAATTTATGAATGTATGTGCATAATTGCTGCTCTATATTGAAATTGCAAATTGTGTAACTGTATTGGTTGGCTGGCACTATTTATGAGGAAGCGGACACATTCCGTTATGCCGCCAAAATTGCGGTAGAGCATATGAATAATTTATGATGTACATATAGATGCATGTGCATTCTCACAAAAAGCTGTGAAGTTCATGTTATGATGACCAAGAATATGTTATGATGAAAGTTCCATGATACTTGGGCCAACCCCGGATAAAAAGCTAAGGGGAATAGATCGGTGGGGACGTCGGGGAAAGTAAACCCGGCAAATCCCTGTATAGGAACGAGCTCGATCCTGATAAGCAGACTATTACCCAGGAGTCTAAAATGGCCAAGAACTCCCAGGGGACCAAGTGATGGAAAATGATGAAAGTAATGGAAAAGTTTATGAGTAATGAAGAAAGTATACGAGTAAAGGAAAGTTCAAGAGCAAGTTTTGCATGATTGCATTAAGTACATGATTACATGTTATTTACAGTTTATCATGTTTTACTTACAGCATATGTTCATTTATTCTGCTAATTATACTATGTATCATTGTTAGTAGTTTAATCTATTCCTTATGCTGGCTAAAGTAAAGCGGACCACCTTTCGGACGGACATTTTCTCAACCTTATCAATTATGAATAGTTAAGTTTAATCTCATGATTTTATAATTAAATAAAACCGAGGCGGTGAGAATGAATGCGATGTCGATTAAGCGTCATGCACGACCTGCGAGAATTTTCTTAAATTCTCACCTCGCTTGCATTTCGCCTCATTCTCGACGTGGACGATGGGCGCGACGGCTACCTCTTCGTTGAGGTGCCCGACTTGCAGATTCACCATGACCGTGATGAGGCTCATTGTACATAGCCGGCTCTTGCCAGTTCCGTCTTTATCTTTTTAGTGATAGGAACTTTGCCGTCCCTTTGCACCATCCAGCTTTTGATCCTGCCACCCCTTACTTTGCGGTTCCACTACATGTGGCACACCCTCCGCCAGCACCCCCTGCACCTGTAGTACCTATAGCTCACGCCGATCCTGCGCCAGATTCACCTTCGCAGGTAGTACCCGACATCCCACTCAGCTCCGAGAGCGACCCGTTAGAGGCCACCGGCTCATCATCCTCCTCCTCGTCCGGACCCAGTATGGACTACTCACCACCGGGCGGTATGGCCAATGGCTACTGGTGAGTAGATCGGTAGTAAGCGATATTGTATAGTATGACCCTCTTTTGGCAGCATGTAGCCTTGGGTCATAGACATAGTGGTAGGTTTTTTTTTTTTTGGAAATGTCCTTTGAGGACCATATAGGATCAGGTTGACTTACATAGGCCTTATGTCTTTTGGTACCAGCCTCCTCATTTTGATACATTGTATATAAACTAAAGCAGAGGCTTCTGGTATGTACATAAATATATACATAAATATATATATAAGCACGTATTCAGTAATGTTATTATACTATTCTCATCTTTACGATATTCAGTTGAATTCGTTTCACTTTTTAGCATAGCATAGCATTAACACAGTAACACAATCTACTTAATTTTATGCTATGACTTAAGCATAACATTAAATTAGTAGGGTGTTACAGATGACATGATATGATGATGATATGATATGATGATATGACGATAATGATGATGATGATGATGATGATATGATATGATGATAATCATGGTGATGATGATATGACATGATGATGATGATTATGATAATGTTACAATGATAAAAATGACAACGATATGATGGCAATGTGATGATGAATGATAATGATATGAATACGATATGTTGATAATATGATGATATACATGAAATGATTAATAAATATGAACACCCTGGGGACGGCGATACGTAACGCCCAGAGGTGATTCATAAAGGAACCACATTTGGGGACGGCGATACGTAACGCCTAAATGTGGAAAAGAATTAGAATAATTTTTGCATCATAAGCCTTAATAAGAAAAAGATGAACTAAGGGTATGATCCTTCAAATAGGAAGGTGACCTAATTTAAGCTCCCCTCACCCACGACTCACATGAGGCATGGCATGATCCAGCTAGTGTGAGTATAGGGGATAGGTCTTACATGAGGCATGGCATGACCCAGCTAGTGTGAGTACTAAAATTCTATGGTGGCGATGGCCACGATATGAGCTCATTACCACTTATGTTTAGTGGGTGAAAAGATAAAGTCAAGTTAAGAAAAGAAAAGGGACTTCGGTCCAAACCCTAGAAAGGGAAGAAGATAAGAGAATCTTATAGCATGGATATGCATGTTTTATGCAATTATATTTGTGCTTATGTATGTTATGATATAAATGATTAGACATTATGTTAAAATTGAATCCGCTTCTGATATTCATGTTTTCAAAAACCTAAGAACGGAAACTTATGAATGCTCACTATTTTCATAAATAAAACCGAAGTGGCTGGGACGATGACGATGACACTTTCGTGTCGGGTTCGAGTCCTACTGAGAAATTCCATTTCTCACCCTAGTTATTCTTCCGCATCGTCACCAGATCTCGATGGCACATCCGGTGGAGTGGAGCATGGATCCCCCACACTGTGAGCAGACGTGTGACGTAGGATACAAGACACAGCTGTTTTGGGGCTTGTAGCAACCATCGTTCTGCACCTTCGCATATTTCTTTTTGAGTTGGGCTTTGTCATTTAAATTTGTACTTAGTATCTAGTATTTGGATCATGGCCCGACCATGAGCCTCTTTCGCTGTAATGCTGATATGTATGTATATATATATTATGAACTCATATCGATGTAATGATTTGCTATATAATGTAATGTATTTGTGAATTATTATTTGTTTACCTTTCTCATGTTTTACGAATTTGGGGTATGTATTTTATGCGACACGCTCTTTCTCTATCTAGCTTCTCGCTCAAGGCTTTACTTTTCAAAACACTGCAAAGCGACGATGTATTTCAAAAAAAAAAAAAAAGAAATCTTACTGTATTTTCCGCGTAACTTAATTTCAAGTGAAGTTTAGTTTTCCACGAGCATAAGTAACAACTAATAAAACGCTGTAATACGACTTAAGCGTAGTATGGGTTTATTAGGGTGTTACAATTTCTGCCAATTCTACTCAGTTCTGCCCGAATTTTGTATAATCCACCTTTACCTCTATTCAACTCATTTAAACCTTAATTTTAGATATGTCATAGCTCTATGTGTCTATTTTCTAACCTCTTTAGTCCCATATCATTTTGATTTATATAACTTAAGATATTCAAATTCTGCCGTAGCCTATTTAGTCACTAGCCCGAATTACACTCCTGGAAGTATAAATTCACTAAAAATCGAAACTAAACTCAAATCATACGAAATTGGTGCCATATCAAAGCTAACAGGACAACCTTTCATTTGCAAGAAGTTTCATTCCATTTGCTTTAGTATAGCTCGAGTTATAGGTCCTGAAATTCCACCTTTCTGAACTACTCTGTTTAGGTTTGATTTGGACATAGGGTAACTTCCTTGAACCACTGGGATCAATTGGGTCATAACGAACTTGGAATTTTATATTGGGATGTTCCTCTATGTGTAAGCTTTCCAAAAAAGTTATTTTCACTCAATTTGGAGTTGTATAGGGTGAGTTATACCCTCCTCAAGTCACCCTGCCCGGATGAAAGTCTTGATTCCTAGGTCAAACTTCAAAAATTCATATCTCTCTCAATGCTAATCCAATGACCTCATATGATACATGTATGGAAATCTCTGAATGCCTACTTTCATCTAAAAATAGTTTCATCAGATTTAACTAGATGTAGGCGGCGCCGTACACTCCGCCGTACAGACTGCCGTGGAATTCCTCACTATGACAGCATCCCAATCCTCCATTTCTCCTAGTTTTCTTCTTCTAACTCTAATTTCAACTCAAGATTTCATATTAATCCTATCATAATCCATCATAATACAGCCAATAATTCATCAAATACATAAAGAAGAATACAATTTCATGCAATCATATTGCAAGTAATTCAAGAACAGAAATAGAATCCTACCTCTTTGGAGTGTGATTTGAGCTAAGTGTTGAAGCTTGAATTGTTAGAACCTTGTGAAGCTTGAAGGAGTGATGGAGTTGATTGAGAGAAAGGAAGAAGGAGGCTGGAACAAGAGCGAGAGGGAAAGTGGCATAGATCAATCAGAAATGAGGGGGACAGTCTGACTTAAATACATGGGGGTAGTTGGGATTATAAGTGTTGATTGGTTCAAATTTTGTGATTGAAGTTCGGCCATGTCTTCCACTTTTGTGGCCAAATTGCTCTCCACGTCATTCCAAAAGTGGAGCTCGCTTCCATTCTACTGAAATTGAAACTCGTCCCTATTCCACTTAAAGTCGGAACTCGTGCCTTTTTACTTGAGCTAGGGGCTGAAGCCGGATGTCGGAACTCGTCCTATCTTCTTTGAGACTTAGAAGTAAATTCGAATATCGGAAATCTTGTCTGGTTTATTTGAAGGTTGGAAGCAAAGTCGGATGTTGAAAATCATATAGCTTATAATCATATAATCTCGGGACTCCCCATTCAAACTCGGAAATACCGACAGAAATGGGAGGCTCTTGGGAATAATCTCGGAGATTGGAACTCGTGTATGATGTGGAAATCAACTCAAGGATCCGAACTCGTGTCCATTCTAATTGGGTTCAACTCTAAGGCGGGAACTCGTTACATTCAACTCGGAAGTCGGTACGTGCACCATTGTGTTAAACTGTAACTTCTGAGGTCGGAAACCATGTAGCATGAGGTCGGAACTCGGGTACCTCTTGAAGATACATTATGAGATCGGAAATGGGTACATTTTCTTTGAGCCTGAAGTCGGATATCGGGAATCACGTTCATGTTGTTCAGACTTGAAGGCTAAGTCGGAAGTCGGGAAATGAGGAATGATGGATATGGTTAAGGTCGGAAATAGGAAATTATGCTGAAATTCGAAGACTAACTCGGAAGTCAGAAATTATCCCGTTTTATGTGAAATTCGAGGATGAAGTCGGGAATCATGAAAACTAGTGAAGTTGGAAGTCGGAACTCGTGGTGGAGGTAAAATGGAATAATTTAGCACAAGAAAAATTAGGGATGTTACAATTTGAGTGGTATAATTGAGCCTTAAACACTTGAGAGTAAGGGTGCTAAATATATTATATTGTGAGATCCTTTATACTTGATCCATACTTTTTGGAGTGATTTTTACCTTGCTTGCACCTTTGTAGAGATATGTCTTGATTGTTGAATTTCTTGATGGCTTTGGTGTGCTTTTTGCCTATACGCTTGACACTTTTGAGGATCCATTGGGAATTTGCTTTTCATAGTATTTGGTCATTTTTTGTTTTTAGGACTTTTGTGTTTGTTTTAGATTCTGATGTTTCATTTTCGGCACCCTTGAGTATATTTTGGATTTTGCATGAGGACATGCAAAAAGCTAAGTGTGGGGGACTAATTGGTTAATTGGTATGAACTTGATTTGTTAAAGAATTAGGAATTAGGTTTGGGTTCAAACCGAGGCTAATACAATTGGGGCTAGAAATCAACATAGGTTAATTAGAGTTGAGGTCTCAATTATCTAATCAATTATGTGTTGGTTGAATTCCTAGAATTCTCTAGGTAGAATTGTGGGGTTGTTAGTAGAGGTCTCTCTAATAGCTCAAATTAGCCGCACTCCATGTGTTTGATATATTGTGCGTTAATGATTGATTTACCTTATACCTAAGGAACTCTTTGAACTAGTGTTTTTATTTTCATCTAATTTTCTTTTATAGCTTATGTATTACATGTTTGCACATACCCCCTTATTACTTAACTAGATAGCAACAACATCCTTGTGAGATAACCTTGGTTGTACTATACTTCAAATTTTGTGTAATTAAGTATTTTAAAATTATAATTTGGAGTAGGCTGCGACACTCACTACCAAGGAGTTGAATCTGTTTTGAGTAGTCTTCATTAAGCATTGGAAAACCTTCATAATTCAACTTAAAAGTTTCAAAAAAAGGATGATGGATGAAATTGGCCTATGCCTAATAAAAGAATTTATGCAAGAAGCAAATCAATTAAAAGCTTGTACCCAAGTTTATTAAGCTAAGCTCATAAGGCTTTGTGTGAGATGTATGCCTCTATGTGTCAATATGATGACAATGACATGATGATGATGATATGATATGATGATGATCATGATGATGATGATGTGATATGATGATGATTATGATAGTGATACGATGATGATAAGAATGATAATGATATGATGACGATATGATAATGAATGATGATGATATGAATATGATATGTTGATAATATGATGCTTAATGATAAACATGAAAAGACTAATAAATATGAACACGCAGGGGCGGCGATACATGTATTTGGAGATGATTAATAAAGGAACCATATTTGGGGGCGATACATGCAGCCTAAATGTGGAAGAGAATTAGAATAACTTTGCATCATAAGCTTTAATAAGAAAAAGATGAACTAAGGGTATGATCCTTCAAAAGGGAAGGTGACCTAATTTAAGCTTCCCTCACCCACGACTCACATGAGGCATGGCATGACCCAGCTAGTGTGAGTATAGGGGATAGGTCTTACATGAGGCATGGCATGACCCAGCTAGTGTAAGTACCGAAATTCTATGGTGGCGACGGCCACGGTATGAGCTCATTACCACTTATGTTTAGTGGGTGAAAAGATAAAGTTAAGTTAAGAAAAGAAAAGGGACCTCGGTCTAAACCTAGCAAGGGAAGTAGTTAAGAAAAACTTATAGCACAGTCATGTATTTTTATATGATTATACTTATGCCCAGGTATGTTATGATATAAATGATTAGAGAGTATGTTAAAATTGAATCCGTTTCGGATATCCATGATTTCGAAAATCCAAGAATTGAACCTTATGCATGTTCACTATTTTCATTAATAAAACCGAAGTGGCTGGGACGACGGCGATGACACTTTCGTGTCGGGTTCGAGTCCTACTGAGAAATTCCGTTTCTCACCTTAGTTGCTCTTCCGTATCGTCACCAGATCTTGACGGCGCATCCGGTGGAGTGGAGCGTGGATCCCTAACACTGTGAGCGGACGTGTGACGTGGGATGCAAGACGGAGCTATTTTGGGACTTGTAGCGACCATCGCTCTGCATCTTCGCATATTTCTTTTGAGTTAGGCTATGCCATGTAAATTTGTACTTAGTATCTGGTATTTGGATCATGGCTCAACCATGAGTCTCCCTTGTTGTAATGCTGAAATGTATGTATATATATTATGAACCCATATGAATGTAGAAAAATCTTACCATATTTTTCGCGTAATTTAATTTCAAGTGAAGTTTAGTTTTCCACGAGCATAAGTAACAACTAATAAAACGCCGTAATACGACTTAAGCGTAGTATGGGTTTATTAGGGTGTTACAAAAACCACTCAAAGCAATCAGATTTTTCAGCTCCTTTATCACCCATTCTGACCACCATTTACACCACTTTTCTCTCCTCTCATTCAGCTCCCTTTCTCTTTTCTTCACACACAAAAACTCCAGCCAACACCAAGCCAATTCAAGCCTTGCTCATCCAAGCTTCAAAAATCCAGCACAATCACTTGGAACAAAGGTAGGAGTTTAATAATTGCATCAAATCTATGGTATTGGCTGGCTGAGCTTGGATTATTTTCATGATTCTTGATGTGTTAAATGGATGATTATGATGGTATGTGATTGGTTTTGGGCTGTTGGTTTGGTTATAATCGAATTTGAAGCAAGAAAGAATAGAAATAAGAAGAGCTGAGGGGCTGGAGAACCAAAACCCCTCAGCGGTCCGTACGGCGGAGTGTACGGCTCGGCCTACAATTGATCAAATTGGATGAAACCATTTTTATATGAAACTAGATATCCAGGGCTTTCCATAGATATATCATATAAGGCTTTTGGATTAGAATTGAGAGAGTTATGAATTTTTGAACTTCAACCTAGGGTTTTGACTCTAGCTTCGGGCAGATTAGGTTGTTTAGGGTAGAATTCGACCTACACTACTTGAAAATGAATGAAACCAACTTTGTTAGAAAACTTACACATAGGAGAATGTCCCATAAAAATTTCAGAATTAGATAAGGTCCCAGTTGCTCCCAATGATCCAAGAAAGTTTCCTGATGTCCAAACCGGGTCAGAACAGGGCAGTTTAGAAAGGTCATAATTTGGGGCTTATAACTCGAGCCCTACCAAGCCAAATGAAATGGAACTTTTTGCAAATGAAACTTTACCCTGTTAGCTTTAATATGAGTTGATGGTATGATTTAGGTGAATCTATGCTACAGGCTATGTGAAAATAGTATAATTGAATGGTTATGTGTAACAAGGAATTGAGAACCCAAGATTGAGCTTTTGGCATGAGAACATTTATAATTGATGGTAGAGGAAAGACTTTGGAAAGTCTATGCTAGGATTGGCATGCTAACAGCAATATACATTAGCCTTGGTGCATCTTGGATGATATATTACATAGCCACACATAGACGGGTACATGATGGAAAATGTGCAGCCACTCAAGGAGTAGTGCGTGATAGAATACGGGAATCACATGAAGGAAGGACCATCTAAGTGTGATTTCTGATGGACCATCCTAAAATAGATAGTTTTCCATGGGTTTTAGAAAATTTAATAATATTTGAAGTTAAGGATTCTATTTGATTTCATCTATATATATTAGTTTAATATTCAAAAGTTTGCACATTGTCACATGTGGGTTGGGGATACCTTATCTCTTATTCAGTTGTAAAATTCGCCATTGTTCTTCCTCTCTTTTTAGATACAAGTATCGATTTGGGATCCAATGCCCCTATTCCTTGTAGCTAGTTCTGCTTCTTCGATGAGCCCTCATGATCAAAGGCATTTTGAAATTTTAAGTTTTTGTTTGTTGTATTGATCAATTGGATTTTTATGTACTTATTTTCTCTCATTCCTAGCTCATTGATTCTCTCTTATGCCTAATTGTTTTGAATTGGACCATTTTGTATTGTTTGGATTTTGTTTGGATTTGAGTTAAATTTTCCAGCATTAGGCGAATTCTGACACTGTTTTGGTTTTTGGGTTATATCTTGAGTTGTAGAGCTCATTTTATTGTGATTCTTGATTTGTAGAAAAGCTGAGAGATAGGCCTACAAGTTTTATGAGAGCTCAGAAGTCAATTCTGGTGTTAAGAAGCTGAAATTGGGCCTAGAAGTGAACTGAAGTGGTGCAGCTGTAGATTCTGAGTAGGGTGTGGTATTTGGGCCATATCTCGGTCCATAGATGTCTGATTGAGCCCGTTCCAGTGGCATTTTGAAGCTGACATCCAAGGCTACAATTCTTATTCAGAGTGGAAATCCAAACGGAATCGTTTTGATAGACAAAATGGTAGAAGAACGTTACTCACGGAATTAGCTATAATGATTTCATGTTTTTAATGTAACTTTCTTTCTATAATTCGGATTTTAGCAAATAAGATGTCCAGATTCAAAGGAGAGAGAGAGGATTAATGTAGTAATGACAATTTAATAATTTTAGGCGTTTTGATTTGGTTTTGGCTGGCTGACTTAGGGGGAAGCTGAAATTGTAATTGGGGAGATTTTGGAATAGAAAATTTTCGGTTTTGGTTCTTCTTCTTCTCCTCTCTTCTCTCACTCACGCCCCCCCCCAACCTTAACAACTCGTCTTCCTCCATTCATGGAGGAGTAAGCTCCCATCTAATCCAAGGATTCAAAGGAGCATTGGCTGTCTTGAGGATTTGCGCAACCAAACTTCATAAAATCAAATCGATTTTCTACTCCCTTTTCTTTTCTCTCATTGTGATTACTCCAATTTCGGATTTGAAGGTTTTTGATTTGGAGTTGTGGTGGTTTATGATTGATTGCTTGCTTACTTGCCTGCATATTGCTCGATTGATTAATGTGTAATGCAATTGCGTGAGTAGAATCATTTTCAGGTTTGAATTTGATGATTGATTACATTGGTGCTTGAAAATTAACATGAATTGGTTAGGTTCTAGAGGTTTCTGAATTTAATCATTTATCTGTTAATTGAATGCATGAAGGTTTTCGTGTGCAATGTTGTATCCGAATAGAGGTTTCTTTCGGGTTTGATGGCAGTCACTGATTTGATTTGAATGATTATTTTTAGAATCCGATGATAGATTAGCCACTGTCTTTCTTGGTTCTTGGATATTCCAAATTTTGTTCATTTGTTTTATATTCATTTCAGTAATTTAAATTCCTAAACCCCCCCCATTTCCTGATCGTATAACATTGTCATCGCTGGGAGACGACCCAGGTTGCACCCTTGCTACGAGTTTAGTGTAATTCGGTTTTTATTGTAATTTGATCGAGCTCGGCATGTATTCCCTAGAGTAATGTAGCTCTTTGGTACTATAGGTAGGGTCCGACCGTTGCTGGATTATGTAGATGTTTATGTAGTGATTATGTGCATTAGAATGATTGAATTTCTAAAGGAAGGAAAAATTTGTAGTTCGATTAAAGTTGATAGAAAAAAATGTGTGATCAAAAGGCTTGCTAAGGAACTTGTCTTCTATGCATCGGTCATGGCTCACGTTAGGTCATGACATACAAATAGGTAGTGAGAATTTAAAATTCTTAGTAGGTATGCTCAATCCACTAAGTATATAGGTTGTCATCATAAGTATTCCAACCACTTCAATTTATTGTAAAAATATTGACAATTACACGTAGGCATAAGTTCAATTTTAAGCTTGAAATTGTATTTCTCAAAGCGGTTTACTTTTAATAGTCACTTAGCATCTCCCAGAATAGGTATAATAGGAGTAACAGTAAAATTTCCAGTCACAATAATAGTAACCGTACAATGCAATGAGATAATGGAATATGCATATGTTGATGCACATAGCTGAATCATGCAAGTGCACTTGTTTTTCTTGTTTTCTTTCTTCAACTTGTGACTTGAACATCCATAATTGGTTTCCTAGAAGTGGATGGCATCTCTTACTCCTGGGTAATAGCTCGCTTTTAGCACCGAGCTCGTTCCTATACATGATCATCGAATTTCCTTTCTCTGACTCTCACGTTGACTTATTCCCCTTAATCTATTTAGGGGCTAGCCCAAGTAATCATCTTTGATGATATCACCCTAACCCACTACTAGGTGGAGGCTTAATACATCTCTTCATCAACTTGCAAGTTCATATTACCTTAGACATTCTTATACATGATCAGGCATGAGGAGGCTGTATGTACTTATTCACATGCTTCATACCCTACTTTCAAAACATTCTTGCATACATGACATTCTCAGAGGTTGACGACACATAGTATAACATACTTAAAAATATATGTAACATTGCCATGACTATGTAATTAGTGGCACATTAACCACAAGGATTGTCATACTGAGCTCATAATTTTATGTCTTGCTTAACACTTGGGTTATAAGCCACTAGAAATCTGCCCTCACTTTAGAAATTCATCATAAATTCATTTCTCATCATCTAACCCTTATATTTTATAGGGACATTCCTTATCATATCCTCTACTTAACTCTCTTGGTCCATGTGATTTACTTAAAGGTAACTCAAGTTATGCCTGTAACACCCTAATAAACCCATACTATGCTTAAGTCGTATTATGGCATTTTATTAGTTGTTACTTATGCTCGCAAAAAACTAAACTTCATTTATAAATTAAGTTACGTGGAAAATATGGTAAATTTTTTCTTGAAATACGTCATCGCCTTGTAGTGTTTTGGAAAGTGAAGCCTTGAGCAAGAATATACCCATAGAGAGAGCACGTCGTAACAAATCATACCATAATATCATAAGACATGAGAAAGGTAAATAAATAGTAATCACAACTGCATCACATTACATAGCAAATCATTCCACCCATATGAGTTCATAATGCATATATATATATATATATATATATATATATATATATATATATATATATATATATATATATATATATATTACATCAAAGGAGGCTCATGGTCGTGCCATGGTCCAAATACTAGATACCAAATGCAAACTTACATGACAAAGTTCATCGCAAAAAGGAATATGTGAAGGTGCAGAGCAATAGCAACTACCAATCTAAAATAGCATAGTCTGGCATCCCTCATCATACGTCTGCTTACAGTGTGGGGGATCCATGCTCCACTTCGCTGGATGCACCATCGAAATCTGGTGACGATACGGAAAATAACTAGGGTGAGAAATGTAACGTTCGAAGAATTTTATCGTTAGTAACTGAGTTGTTCGGTTTTTATCGAATAAGTGGGTTTAATCAAAATTTGATTGAGCATTTACTTAAAGCTAGTTAAGTGTGATTTAGAAGTGATTAGGCTTGATGGAATTGGGCTAGGAACATAGGAAACCTCACAGAATTTTTCTGAAACCGCTTTACCGATTTAAGAGAAATCGGTAAGATTTCGGTAATTTAAACTGTCGAAATCGGATCAATAGAAATTATACTGTGAGAACCGTAGGATGGATGGCCAAGATTTAGCCAACTTACCTATGCAAGTGGCGCCATCTCAGTCCTCCAAATGGGCTGCCAAACCAAGTTACATAATCCACTCAAGTCCACTAATCACATGTAACTTGCTTTAGAAGTTTTTAAATTTTTCCTTATCTACCCTTGCACATTTTCGGCCCTATCTAAGCTAACCCCTCTTCATTGTTTTCTCCATTATCTTATCTCATCTCAACTCATATCATCTTCCTCTCCCACAAACCTTCAAGCCATAACAAGATTTCTTCAACTCCAACCACAAATTCAATAAGAATCATACCTAGTAAAGGTAAGAATCCTACTTCTTTTCTTATTTTCCTTGGTTTGGATTTGTGTGTGGGTTTTATATACTTTGTGCTATTGATAATATATGGAGTGATGATGATGTTTTATGGCTGATTTTGCATGTGTGTTATGATTGGAAATAGAATTGGTATGAAATAACTTGAATAAAGGAGAAAAACTCAAGAAGCTAGTAGGGTTTTTCCTCGGCGGTCTGTACGACAAAGTGTACGGCTCTGCCTACAGCCATTTAAACTCCATGAATCTATTTTTATATGAAACTAGACATTCAGGACTTTCCATACATATATAATATAAGGCCATTGGATTAGTAAAGAGGAACTTATGAATTTTTGAAGTTTGACCTAGAAATCAGGACTTTCATCCTAGCAGTATGAGTTGAGAAGGGTGTAACTCACCCTATACAACTCCAAATTGAGTGAAACTAACTTTGTTAGAAAGCTTACACATGGGAGAATATCCCATAAAAATTTCCAAATTTGATAAGGTCCTGTTTGTTCCCAGTGAGTCGAGAAAGTTGCCCTATGTCTAATCTGGGCTAGAATAGGGTAGTCCAGTAGGGTCTAGTTTCAGAGCTTATATCTCAAGTTATACTCATTCAAATGATATGAAACTTAATTCATTTAAAAGCTTGTTCTGTTAGCTTTACATGGATGTATGATTTCACCTAGATTTCTATTTTTAGTGAATTTTCCGTCATAAGAGTGCAATTTTGGCTAGAAGTAGGACAAGTCTGGGATAAGACACAAACAACTTGAGTTAATGTCGGAAGTCGGGACTCAGTAGAACAGAAAACTAGGTCAAGAATATTTAAGGCTGAACTCGGAAGGGTACACTTAAGGATGAACCCGGAAGGATGTAACATCCTCGATTTTCGAGTTCCGACTTCACCTTCAAGTTTGATCAAATCCCATTCACGACTCCATCTTCGAATTTCAGATAGATGGGATTATTTTCGAGTTCCGAGTTCGCCTTGCACAATTTCCAACTTCATGTGCTGTCTGATTTTCGATTTCATCTAATTTTGATTATTCCTAATTTTCGACTTCCAACCTTAACCAGCATTCCTCATTTCCCGACTTCCGAATTAACATTAATATAAACAACACGAACGTGATTATCGATATCCGACTTCATGTTTCAAAGAAAATGTACCCTATTTCCGAGTTTAAGTATTTGGGTTTGATATTGTGATTCCGAATTCAAGATTTCCGACCTATGAAGTTATAGTTTAACACAATGATGCAAGTACCGACCTCCGAGTTGAATATAACGAGTTCCTTGCCTTAGAGTTGAACTCAATTAGAATGGACATGAGTTCGGATATTTGAGCTGATTTCCATGACATACATGAGTTCCGATCTCCGAGTTTATTTCCAGAAGCTTCCCATTTCTGTTGTTGTTCCCGAGTTTGAATGGGAGTTCTGAGATTATGTGATGGTAAGCTGCATGACTTCCGACATCCGACCTTGCTTCCAAGTCTCGAATAAACTAGACAAGATATCCGAGTTTACTTCCAAGTCTCAAATACGATGGGACGAGTTCCGACATCCGGCTTCAGCTCCAAGCTCAAATAAAAGAGCATGAGTTCCAATTTTAAGCAGAATCGAGACGATTTCCGATTTAAGATGAATGAAAGCGAGTTCCACTTTTGGGACGACATGGAAAGCAATTTGGCCATAAAAGCAGGCAACATGGCCAAACTTCAATCACAAAATCTCAACCAATCAACACTCACAATCCTAACTACCCCCATGTATTTAAGTCAGACTCCCCCCCACATTCCCAGCTGATTTATGCCACTCCCTCTCCCTCTTGCTCTAGCCTTCTTCTTCCCTTCCTCTCTCAATCTACTCTATCAAATCTCCAAGCTTTGTCAAGGCTCCATTCCATCCAAACTCAAATTCAGCAAGATCATACTCCAAAGAGGTAGGATTCACTTTCTATTCTTGATTCCTCTGAACTGTGGCTATATGAGATTCCACTTTTCTTCAATTATTTGATGATCTATTGGATGTATATGATGGATTATGGTTGGATTAATATGAAATATTGAGTTGGAATTAAGGTTAGAAGAAGAAAACTAGGAGAAGGGAAGGTTTGGAATGCTGTCTAAGTGAGAAGCTCCATGGCAGTCCGTATGGCGGAGTGTACGGCTCCACCTACAGTAGGTTAAATCCAGTGGAACTATTTTTATATGAAAGTAGACATTCAGGGCTTTCCATAGATATATAATATAAGGCCATTGGATTAGTATTGAGAGAGATATGAATTTTTGAATGTTAACTTAGGAACCAAGACTTTCATCCGGGCAGGGTGACTTAAGGAGGGTGTAACTCGCCCTACACAACTCCAAATTAAGTGAGACTAACTTTTTTAGAAAGCTGACACATAGGGAAACACCCCAATATGGAATTCCAAGTTTGTTATGGTCCTAATCGTTCCCGGTGGTTCGAGGAATTTACCCTATGTCCAAACCGAGCCAAAACAGAATGGTTCAGGAAGGTCGACTTTCAGGACTTATATCTCGAGCTATACTTAAGTAAATGGAATGACACTTTTGAAATGAAAGGTTGTCCTGTTAGCTTTGATATGACACCAATTTCGTATGATTTGAGCTTAGTTTCGATTTTTAGTGAATTTATACTTCTAAGAGTGTAATTTGGGCCAGTGGCTGAATAGGCTGCGGCAAAATTTGAATATCTTGAGTTATATAAATCAAAATGACATGAGACCAAAGAGGTTAGAAAATAGACACATATAGCTATGGCATATCCAAAATTCAAGTTTATATGAGTTAAATAGAGGTAAAAGTGGATTATACAAAATTCGGGCAGAACTGAATAGAATTGGCAGAAATGACCAAATTGATGGTTTCACAAGTGTTAGTGAACATATAAAATTTGAGTTGAGGATTGCAAGTTTTACATTAAGAAATATGTTAGATTGATTATACTACTATGACTGATTTGTCTGTGAAAGCTGGCACTATTCATGGGGAGACGGATCTGATTCGTTATGCTGCGGAATTTACGGCAGAAATCTATGAGACTATGAATGTTTATATGTAAGGATGAATTAAAGTATGAATATGTATATGGAAACTCTATATTCAAGAATGACATAAGTATGATATGAGGTATATGAGGGTAAATGATATAGCATATGTATGAGTGCCAGTAGAATGGTAAAGAGGCTACGGGCCTTTATATGTTATGAATATGTACGTGAAGATCATGTATGCAATGATATATGAAAATAAATGAAGTATATGTACGAGTATATTCAGTGTGACTATGCTTGAGTATGTATAAGAATGAAAGAATGTGAATATATTGAATGTGAGTCCTTTCACTTGGAGGTAGTTAAATAAGATCCCTCCCTGTGAAGGCAGTTAAATGATGAAATGTGAATCCTTTCACCTAGAGGCAGTTGCACATTGAGTCCCTCCCGATGAAGGCAGTTAAATGATAAAAATATGAATCCCTTCACTTGGAGGCAGTTGCATTTGAATCCCTCCCTGTGAAGGCAGCTACCTTCTACCTTGGAGGCACATGGTCAAATGAGATCCCTCCATATTGAAGGTAGTGGTCAGATGAGATCTTTCACTTTTGAGGCACGTGACCAGAAAAGATCCCTTCAATTAGAGGCATGTGACTAGAATGAGATCCCTCCAAGACTAGAGGCACGTGAATCCCCTTGCAGGTGAGTCGGTGTGACGACGGTCACAGGTGAAGCTGACAAGCTGACTCTAAGGTCAGGCTACCCAAGGGCAGTAAAAGCACCCTAGGGACGGCGATACGTAACGCCTAGGTATGCCAAGTAAAGGCTAAAGACTAAAGACTAAAGATTAATGCATATGCAAGCACCCCACTCACATGAGGCATGGCATTGACCTATCTAGTATGAGTATAGGGGATAGAACTTACATGAGGCATGGCACGACCCAGCTAATGTAAGTACCAAATGGAGCTCCCATATTCCTAAGGAACGTGACATGGCGATCACGCTCTGATGGGGCATGACATGGCGATTATACTCTGAAATGTGGCATGTAAAGATTTTATGATAAAAAGGAAGATAAAAGAAGAAAAGTAAATTTTATGTACAAGCATAAATTCAAGGAGAAGTAAAGCCATGTGCAGAATTTATGCGTTCAGTATATTGATGCTAATGTATTTTATTATGTTTCAGTTATTATTCGTTAACATTCATGAATTGATTGATTTCGTATGGGCTCTCCCCCAAATGACAAGTGTATGATAAAATTGAACTTTACTTCGGATAACATATTTTTCGAACTGTAAAATTAAACAAATTACATAGCATGATCATTTTTTTTAATAAACCGAAGCAAATTGGAGATGACAACGATGACATGATATATGATAATTAGAATCCTACTGAGAATTTATAATTCTCACTCCTATTTCCGTGTTGTCTCCAGATAGTTTCAGAAGTTTCCGAAGACAGCTGAAGTTGCTGTCAGATGAGGTCCGCTCAGGTAACAGTAACATCTCCAGGGTGTGGTACTATGACTTAAGCATAGTACTATACTAGGGAAGGTGTTACAATTATCGTCATCGTCCTAGTCACTTCGGTTTTATAAAGGAAAATAGTGAGCATTCATAAGGTCCAATTCTTAGATTTTCGAAAACATAAATATTGAAAGCTGATTTAATTGTTAACATACCCTCTTAATTCATGGGAATTATATCATAACATGCATGGAACAAGTATAATTATATATGACATACATGGATGTATATTAGGCTTCTCCTAATACCTTCCTTTAAAGGGTTTGGACTGAAGTCCCTTTCCTTTTCTTAGCTTGACATTATCTTAAGCCTTTTTTACCCACTGAACATAAGTGCTAATGAGCTTATACTGTGGCCGTCGCCACCATAACTTTTCAGAACTTATACTAGCTAGGTTAAGCCATGCCTTATATAAGCTTTATCCTCTATACTCACACTAGCTAGGTCTATGCCATGCCTCATGTGAGTCATGGGTGGAGGGGTTTTCTTATTACGGGCCATCTTCCTTTTTGAAAGATCATACCCTTTGTTCAATTTTTTTTTATTAAGTCTTATGATACTAAAATTATTCTAAGTCCATAAATTTTGCGGAATTTCTGCAGTATGACGGCTAGACCGGAGCTTTCCCACAATTGCCAAACAGAGAAATCAAGTCACAAATCATCATCATATGTTATTCAACATCACATACATCATTCTCATCATTAACCTATTCATCATATCCATCATCATCATCATACCATTATATCATCATACTTGCGCATAGACATAGATATATCACAAACAAAGTTTTATGAGCATGGCTTAGTAAATTAGGTGCAAGCTTTTAATTAAATTTGCCTCTTGTGTCAATTCTTTTATTAGGCATAAGGCCAATTTTGTCTATTATCCTTTTTAAGTCTTTTTAAGTTGAATTATGAAGTTTTTCCCATCTCTTGATTTGAGGGTCTTATTGTCTTGAAGCTTATTTCTCATTGACCTTTAAACTTAACCATAACCAATTTTATTTTTATAGTGGGGTAGTAACTTCAAAAATTTGCCATGATTTCATCTTTTATTCTTTTGATTTGAATTTTGGTATGATTATACTTCTCTGAGTCTATTTTTAAACAAAAGAAAACCTACTGAAAATTTTATTTTGTAACCTATAATATGCACGTTTTAATCTAACTGCTCAGCTTTTAATTTTATTTTCGGTACAGTGATTTGTAAACTTTACTGGAAGGTCCTCACAAGGAATCTGCCAAAACTGTTTTATGGGGGTGTTCCTCTATGTCTTAGCTTTCTAAAAAACTTAGTCCCACTCAAAAATGTTGTGTATAGCTCGAGTTATTAAGATTTTAGTACAGACTGCCCAAACAGAAACACATTTGGGATAACCCACTTTGAAAATTTATATCTCTCATTTTAAGACCAAATTTCACATATTTTATATTTATAAAAAGATATACAAGTCTATTTTCATTTAAAATTAGTTTCATTGCATTTGGAGTTGTAATGAATGAGTTATTAATCACGTAAAATAGATTTCCAGAATTTCCAACTTCAACACTTTTTGTTTCAATTAGTACTCTTGTAAAAACATTAAGTCTTTTCTTCAAGTGATCACTTTTCTTTTCCAAACCACTTTTATACTTGAGATCTTGATGATAAATCAATATTTTGAGTTCTAAAATGTTTGGTTCAAAAATAAGATAAATGTACAACCAAAGTCATTTTCCAAGAGAAGAGCAACAACCACAAGTAAACTTCTTATAACAAAAGTATGGCCATGAGGCCTTTAGAGCAAGTTCTAAAACCACCTAGTTATGAAGAGCTTAGGAGTTCTAGAGCTTGAAAACATAGAAGAAGAAAGGGTTAGAGTCACTACCACAAAGATTCTCTTAAGAGCTTGAAGGGAGAGAAAGGTGTTGGAGATGGCCTCCTTCTTCTTGAGCTTGCCAATAGGGCTAAGTGAGTGTTTGGTTTTGCTTCTTCAAGAACCAAATAGGGTGGTCCTTGATGAGTTTGTGTGGCTGGTGCTAGAAGATGAGATTGATGATAGTGGAAAAGTACGAAGAACAAGAAGTGAAATAGGAAAATCAAGGAGAGGTTAAGAGGGAGAGGAGTGGCAACTTTGTGTCTTTGAGGAAGGATGAAAATCACAAATAGGAGAGTGAAGGTAGGCTGTTTTGGGCACAAATTTGGGTGAGGGGGCTGATGGGTTTTGCCTCCTCCACGAGCAACAAGAAGTAGGTGAGTTTTACTTCTTTTTCAAGCAAGAAGGCTAGGAACCTTGCGGTAAAAAGGTTGGTTGTGTTTTCTTTGAATCTTGGTGCATGATATAGACCATTTTGTGTTTTCTCAAGTGGGCAAAGGCAAGGTCTACTTACTCTTGTGACAAGACTCTAATGAAGGTTAGCTCTTCTTTAAGTTAGGCTTAACTAAAGAATGATGCCAAAATAGGCTTGATCTAAAGGTGCAAGATTAGGAAGCAATGGATGGTTGGATCTTGCTCTTTTCTTGGCCAAAATTTTATGCAACAATCAGGAGTAATTTTTGAATTTTCAAAGCTATTAGAATTACCTAAGTTGTTAATTAATTTGATTAGTTTAATTTCTCTTTATTCGACTTCGGTTAAATATACTTTTAAAACGTTTTTCCTCTAAAAGAATTGCTCTTATGAATTATGTATTTAGGGTTTAGGAATTAATTTATCTCAATTGATTAAGGTAAAACAATTGTCATATACTTAGTTATATTAGCTTAATTATATTTCTAATTACGGATTAATGAGGTTCAAATAATTAGGCTTTAATTAAAATATTTAGTGTGTTATAATTCAATTATTGACTTAACTCAATTTACTAAGCTCTTGCTCATCGAGATTAGTCGATTAGTCCTCAATTAATCGTTAATCTCTCTAATTAGCCAGGGTCACTGAGCTAATTAGTTTAAACAAAACTGGGGATGTTATAATGCCCATTTAACTAAAGTTATCCTATTTTAACTTCAAATCTGGGCAATAATATTGGAAAATTTACTATAATTCCATTTTAGGTCAATAAATTGTAAAGCTTTCTAGTTTGGTTCTACTTAGATTAAGATTTCAAATGAAGTTAGTCTCACTCAATTCCAAGCTCTAGAGACCGAGATATTAAGGTCCAAAAACACGGTTCATGAGTTGACTCTATTTCCATCCTGTTTTGTTCTAAAATTAGTATCTAATTCATTTGTACTTGGATGGCTGAGAGTTTTGGTTTATACTCTAGTCTTCTTATAATAACATGGAAAAATGACTTTAACCTCATAAGATTACCCAGTTAGTGTAATTTTGCTAAACACTCCATTGTCCTATTTTAGACTCTCATTTTGGGCAACCAAATTTCATAAATTCCTAAAAATTCATTTCTTTTAAGATCTTCACCAAATTTTAACTGTAGGCAACTTATGTGTTAACTTTCAAAGAAACTAATTTTCATTTAAATCTAACATCTGTAGCTCCAGAAATAATTTTTGTTATACAAGGAGTTCAGGACAGTAGCTCATTTGCTCTCTTTTTGATGTCTTATTATTTCAAAGCTATTTAATCCAATTCCTACGGACTCCCTTTACTTTAATTCTTCTTTAGGGACCTCCAAAAACTTATTTAAGATTAACTAAGTATTTACTTAAGTTCATATAAATGTTTAACTTAATTTAACTAAGGCTTGACTTTTCTTGCTAGTTAGTGATCCTAGAGGTTATCTTGTGTTGGATTCTTGAGCTAGTTACCACCATCATCAAATAAATTCTTATTTAACCAACCTAACAACTCACAAGACTGAACCATACATCTCTCTCATTTAGGTCACACAGGGTAGAACATATATACAATCATCAACAACCAAATGCAAAATCAAACTCAAATTAACATTTCAAGGCACAACCATCACATAATCTCATCATCAACACTATAACCCAGCCAACCAACATCAAATTTAAATGAAGAACCTAGGGTTTTGGGTAGAGTTTTAGTGCTATAAATTGAGAGGAAATAACCTAGGATTTAAGCTATCTATCTCAAGGTTCTTGGAGCCAGGGAAGCAAAGAAGCCAAAACAACTCCAAGCCTTTCTTTTTTCTCGCGGCTGTAGCACACATGGAAGTGTGGACTTTCTACTTGATGCTTGATTATCAAATTGATAGAGCGGTTTAATAGAAGGGAAGATGATGATTAATTTTCATAAAAGGACCAAGGTGTTTTGAGGCCAAGAAGGCTCTCAACCATGAGCTTGAAGCTCATGGCCATGGTGGTGGTAAGAAAAGATGAGGAAGTTGATGATGGTAGATGTGTGTGTGTGTGTGGTTGGCATAAATAAAGGAGAGAAGGAGAGGATAAGAGTGTTGTGATATTTGTAGAAAGAATGGTGGTGATAAATTCACCAATTGGGGCTAGTGCAATACCCTTACATCCACTCATTAACCCAACCTAGGGTATGTCTCATTTCTGGCCACTTACTATGACTAATCTCATTATATGTCTATCTAATCTCTGTAGGATTTTGCTTAGATTTGTGATGAATTGGAATGTTATATACTTATTTTTCCTCATATCTAGGTCATTAACCCTCTTTTGTGTATATTTGAATTGACTTGGACAGACATTGGTTGGACTTTGATCTAATTTTCCTGTACTAGCCTTATTTAGACATTGTTTTTGTTTTTGCCATAACTTGAGTTATATACCTCATTTTGGCAAGATTCTTGGTTTGTAGGAAATCTTAGAGCTAGGCCTACAACTCTTGTGAAGAGGTCAGAGGCTAGTTCGGGAATTTTCAAACTGGATTTGGGCCTTCAAGTGGACTCAAGAGATGTAGTCGCGGATCTTGAGCAGTGTGCATTAATTGGGCTATATCTCGGGCTACAGGAATCCAATTGAGGCAAAATCGGTGCCATTGGAGAGCTAACTTCTAGGCCTACAACTTTTCACTGGTGCAAATAATGATATTTTCTAGGCCAAACATGCGGTTGAAGTTCACTGACAGATCCAGTGAAGCTGAATTAGTGTTTTTAGCATAAGTTTCTTTCCACAAGTCCAAGTAATGTAAATGAGGAGTCTACTTTCAGCTTTAAAAAAGAGGATTAATGTGATTAGTCAATTAGTGTGTTAATCATAGGTATATATAGGAGTGAACCCGAATTGAGAGTTGACTTTTGACTCATTTGATTAGAATTAGAAAATAGAATTTCTTTCTTTCTCTTTTTCTCTCTCATGCGTTATCCTCCATTAATGGAGGAGTGATTCTCCTCTGATTCAAGACATCAAGAAGCAATTAAACTCTTGAGGATTGGTGCATCATTCGGATGCAACACATCAATTCGGTTTCATCTCCCCATGAATTGAAGTTTTTCATTCTTGAATGTTGATTAGGAATGTAATCATGTCATATATGATTCGGTTGATGTATGTGATTTGATTGCTGAAGGAGTGTGAATTATGTTCAGATCTAAATATATGATTAGTTGCATTGGAGTTTGAAACTAATTCAATTCAATTTCATTTTTGAGGTTTCTGAATCAAATTGATTGTGTAATTAGTTGAATTCATGGTGGTTGTCAAGTGAATGCTAGATTTAGATTGAGGTTTCATTTAAGTCTAAGTCTAATCACCGAATTGGAGTGTTGCATATAGTTAGAATCCAATGATGGAGTGTTAATTGTGTCTATCTTATGTCTTGGATTAGATCTCTTAATTCGGTTTCATTGCTCATCAATTCTATTTTATTTTGGTTTATACATTTTGCATTTCAACTATTTGATGAAACAAATCCCATGAAATTTCTGATCAAATGGCGCATTCATCTTAGGAAGATGATCCAAGTTGCTTACTATACTATAGTTGGTATTCGGTTTAATTTGCTCATGTTAAGACGCGCGAGTCAAATTTTGGCGCCATTGCCGGGGATGCTGTATGTTGTTTGATCATGTGAATATATGTGAATATCAGTGCTAACTCTGTTTGTGATAGTGTTTGCATAGGTTTTAAGTTTAATTGATAGTTAATGCATTAGGAGGTAGATTTTACGGTTTTTGGCAATTGAACTCTTTCAAACCAATCTGAGGGTACTTGATCCTATAGGAAAACCACATTATGAGAAAGAGTCAATTCTTTTAAGAATTGAGGTCATCCTTGTTTTTTCCAAATTCCATCGTTTAGATATAGTTTTTGAGGTTTTCGGTCTTTTTGGGATGTCGCCGGTATTTTTGCAAAAGATTTTGTGCTCCAATTGAGCTGATTTTTGAGCAGTTGAAGGAAAATGATCTCTTGAGCAAGATTTTGAGCTTTGCTGAAAACTTTTCATCTGGAAGCCAAATTCCTTTAGCTTGACCACTTTTTTAATTTTTTAAGATTTTTCTTTGCATTTTTGGACTCCTTGAGGGTCAAATATTTGAGTTGTGGTGGTCCCAAAAATTTTAAAATTCATTTGGCAGTGTTTTTCAATTTTTCTTGATTAATTTTTAGTGTTTGTTTGCATTCTTTAGTGTTCTGTGTGAGGTGGTGACATAAGTGCATGATTAGTCCTATTTTGCCTTGTTTAGTGCATGCCTAGGTCTGATTTGAATTCTGATTTAGTTGTCTTTGATCCTGAAATTGAGAGGACACTTAGATCGATTATATCAACTAGGAGGAGATTATTTGACCTTGTCTTGGCTGAGGACAATTCGTCCAAGAATTCTATACACAACTCACCTATTTCTATTTCTAGCTTAGCATCTGATTTTGAATCTAATTCTGTTCATAGTGTTCCTATTGCTAACCATCCTAATCTTGCAGAAAACATGGCTAACAATCATGATAGAACATTGAAGGAACTTGTAGCACCTAATGTCAATTATCAAGCTTTAGCTATCCAATACCCAGAATTAGATGCAGATTGGGCTCAAATCAGGATTGATACACTTGCTTCCTAAGTTTCATGGGTTGGCTGGAGAGGATCCGCACAAGCATCTCAAGGAATTCCATGTGGTATGCTCAACTATGAAGCCACATGGAGTTGATGAAGATCACATTAAGCTAAGAGCTTTTCTTTTCTCACTCAATGGAGCTACAAAGGACTGGTTATACTATTTGCATCCTGGTTCAATTACATGCTGGCAAGACATGAATAGGCTGTTTCTAGAGAAGTTCTTTCCTGCCTCAAGAGCTACTGCCATCAAGAAGGGTATTTGTGGCATAAGACAAATTACTGGTGAAACATTGCATGAATATTGGGAGAGATTTAAGAAGTTGTGTGCAAGTTGGCCACACCATCAAATAAGTGACCAACTCCTAATCTAATACTTCTATAAAGGACTTCCACCAATAGATAGAAGCATGGTGGATGCTACCTTAGGAGGAGCTTTAGTTGATAAAACACCTGCTGTAGCTCGAGATTTGATTGCCAATATGGCTGCCAATGCTCAACAATTTGGTACTTGAGCCATAGTGTCCACTAGGGGAGTTAATGAGCTGCAATCTTCTAATGCAAACCAGCAGTGAATGGTGAACAGAATTGAGGAGCTAACCTCACTATTTAGGTAATTAGCCATTGGTCAAAAGCAGCAGTAGCCCAAGCAAGCTCATCTAGTAGTGGCAAATATTTGTGGCATTTGTTGCCTACTAGGCCACACCTCAGATTTGTGTCCAAAACTACATGAGAGGAATGAAATCGTGGCTAGAATATTTCCTGGCAGACCCTATCAACAACCACAACAGCAGAGAAATTATGATCCTTTCTCCAATACCTACAATCCTGGATGGAGGGACAACCTAAACTTGAGGTATAGTAATAGCTCCAATCAGTACCAGCAGCAGCCTCAGCAATAGTTTAGGCAACAAGTTGCAGGTACAAACATAAGACAACAGCAGCAACCATACTAGCAGCAACCAAAACAAGAGCAACCTCAGACCAGCAATGAACCAAGCCTAATAGATTTGGTAAAGCAAATGGCAACTAACAGCCTCCAATTCCAACAAAGGACAGAAGCCAACATCTAGAACCTGTAAACACAAATTGGCCAATTAGCCAACACTGCTAGTGAGCTAAAAGCACAAGGTTTTGGCTAACTTCCATCCCAAACAGTGAGTAACCCACGAAATGTGAGTGCCATCACTCTTAGAAGTCGCAAAGAGCTTAAGGCTAGAGAAGAACCATGTAGATTCTGCAGAACATCCTGCTGCAGCAGAAAAACTGAATTCTGCATAGATAGATGTAGATAAAGGAGAACCAAAACCATCCAAGAAGAGAGACACCAGGCATTCTGAACCAAACATTCCACCGCCTTTTCCAAATAGAGTGACTCAAAATAAGAAGATAGCAGAGGCTGAATTGGACAAGGAAATCATGGAGACATTCAGAAAAGTTGAAGTCAATATCCCACTCTTGGATGCCATCAAACAAATTCCCAAATATGCTAAGTTCCTCAAGGACTTGTGCATTGATAACTCCCCTTGGTGAGTTATATTTTTAGTTAGTTTTTATTTAATTTATGATGTAATTCTTTAGTTTAGTTACTATTTTGTTTTATTTTAGTTAGTAGTTGAGATGTAGTTGAGATTGGGTGGTATTTTTATTTTTTGGTTATTTTCTTATATTTTGAATACTTATTTTGGGCTTATTTTGATTGTCATCAGATACAAACACTTAAGTTGGAATTTGGAGCTATGAGAGAGTCCAGCTTGCATGAAATCAGAACCATTCAGCATTGGAAATTCGATGTCTAGCCCTCTAGAGGTCAGATTATGATGATTCAAAATTTTTTGGAAAGAATAGAAGAAGATCTCCTACTTTGATGTTGGACACTTTTTCCAATTCTAGAGTCTTCGAGAGAAAAAGGCAGAACAAGATTGAAGCCTCATTCTATCTCTGATTCTGTTAAGTCTGACCTTTCATCAGTATATCGCCTATATCTTGAGCTATAGAACTCCGATTAAGTTGGTTCTTATTGCGTTGGAAAGCTTACTCAAAAGGGCAAATTCCAACTATTTTGATATCTATAGAGCCTGGAAGTTTATAAACGAGGTCAGCGCTGTAATGCAAGCGTGCTATAGCGCAAACCACTGCGCTATAGTGCGATGCTGTTTTTACTTGTGCAATTTTTGTTGAGCTATAGCACGACCCCGATTGCAAAATTAGTGCGCTCGGGCTAAATTTTGAGAAAAGGGATCCGTGGACTATAAAAGGTGTAACATCCACCGAAATTTTCTTATCGTTTTTCGCCTAATTGTTCAGTTTTTATCGAATAATTGCGATTAATTAAAAGTCAACTAAATATATATTTAGGATCAATTGATTAGCAATTAATTGAGTTTAGGTATGAGGGAATTAGGTTAGAAGTATAGAAGTTTTCATAAAAATTTTCTTGAAACTGATTTATCGATTTAAAGGAAATTAGTAAGATTACGGTATTTTTAAACTGTCAGAACCGAACTAATAGGATTTTCAACCCATTAACCCTACATTAAGTGGCTGAGAACTCACCCACTTACCACCTAAAAATGGCGCCACTTTGGCCACAAGAAAGGAGGAAAGTTGGCTGAAATTCAGCCTTGCATTTTTGAACCAATCATGTTGCAAGATTCTACCTACCTCCTCCATGCTTTTATAACACATTCCTCTCCTTTCCTTCAGCCACTTCTGCGCTGCCTTTCTCCCTCATTTCAGCTCTCTTCTTCTCTTCTCTATTCACCTAACTCCATCAAACCATCAAGCTCAACCAAGTTTTATTCATCCAAACTCCAAAATCAAGCCAAATCACACATCACAAGAGGTAGAGGTTCAATTCTTGTCTTGAATTTCTGATTGTGGATGGCTGGTGGTGGTTTATTTTCTTAATTCTTGATGTGATGATTGAATGATTATGATGATATTTGGCTGGTTTTTTTGGCTATTTATGATGTTGAACTCGAATAGGAAGTAAGAAAGGATGAAAATAGGAAGAGCTGAGGGGCTGGAGAACCAAAAACCCTCGGCAGTCCGTACGATGGAGTGTACGGCTCTGCCTACCACCATTTAAATTAGATGAAACCAATTTTAAATGAAACTATACATGCAGGGATTTCCATACATATATCATATAAGGCCATTGGATTAGTATTGAGTGAGATATGAATTTTGGAATTTCGACCTAGGTTTTTGATTTTGATTCTGGGCAGACTAGGTTGTTTAGGGTAGAACTCATCCTATACTACTTGGAATTGAGTGAAACTAACTTTTTTAGAAAGCTTCCACATAGACGAATATTCCATAAAAATTTCAAAGTTAGATAAGGTCCCGTTTATTCCCAGTAGCTCAAGAAAGTTGCCCTATGTCCAAACCGAGCCAAAACAGGGTAGTTCAGGAAGGTCAAATTTCAGGGCTAATAAATCGAGCCCTATTAAGGTAAATGGAATGGAACTTTTTGCAAATGAAAGGTTGTCCTATTAAATTTAATATGAGATGAATTTCATATGGTTTGAATCAGTTTTCAATTTTTAGTGGATTTTTACCTTTAAGTGTGTAATTTTAGCCAGCTGCAGGGCAGGCCAGGATAAAACCTAAATAGCTTGAGTTATATTTATCAAAATTAGATGGGACCAAAGAGGTTAGAAAATAGACACATAACACTTTAGCATATCCAACATTTAGGTCTAGATGAGTTAAATTTGGCTTGAGTGACAAAAATCGGGTTGAATGATTGTGCTGAGACAGTAACCCTGCCTTTCTGTGACTAATGTTTCTATGAAGTTAATGTTGAATTATGAATGGAATGATATGATTTCTTTGATAAGTTGATATGCTGAGTACTAGCACTATTCATGGGGAAGCGAACACGTTCCGTTATGTCGCCAAAATTTCGATAAGACCTATGCGTGAGTTATAAATACATGTGCATTTTCAAGAAATTCATAAAGGTTATGTTATGATGAACATAAAGATTATGTTATGATGAAAGTTCCATGACACTTGGGCCAGCCCCGGAATAAAGTTAAGGGGAATAGATCGGTGGGGAGGTCGGGGAAAGTAAACCCGGCATTCCTGTATAGGAACGAGCTCGATCCTGAAAAGTAGACTATTACCTAGGAGTCTAAAATGGCCAAGAACTCCCAGGGGACCAAGTAATGGAAAAGTTTACGAAGAAAGGTTCAAGAATAAGTTTTGCATGATTACATTAAATGCATGATTACATTGAACAATCATTACAAGTTATTTACAGTTTGTCTGTTATATTCACTTACTACGTATGTTCATTTATTCTGCTCATTATTCTGTGTATTACTGTTAGTAGTTTATTCTATTTCTTATACTGTCTTAAGTAAAACTGAACCTTGCCTCGAACTAGACGTTTTCTTAAACTTATTTCAATATGGATAGTTCAGTTTGATCCCATGTTTTTATAATTAAATAAAAACTAAGGCAACTGAGAATGAATGTGATGTCAGTTAAGCACTATACGCGAGCCTTACTGAGAATTTCTTTAAATTTCTCACCTCGTTTTGCATTTCCGCATCATTCTCAGACGCTGGTGATGGACTCAACGGCCAATCTATTTATTGAGCTCACTAACCTGCAGCTCCACCAAGACCCCGAGTTGGACTTGTTGTACTTAGCTAGCTCCTGCCATTTCCATCTCTATTTTTTAGCAATAGGAATTTTGTTGTTCCTTTATTTCACTCTGCTTTTCAAACATATATTTGTAAACTGAAGCTTTGGCTTCCAACTTACATATGTATATATACAACTAATGATGTATTTCCTATCTTTATTCTTTTCTGTAATGCAAATCACACTTATTACATAAAGCACCCTGTTTCGTAGGTATATTCGTCAAACATATACATATATATTAGAGAAAAAGAGAATATAATATAATGAATACAACTTTAGACGGAGAACTAATACGGTAATACGACCTATCCAATTTCATGCTATGACTTAAGCATAACATAAGTTGGTAGGGTGTTACATTTTTTGTATCAGAGCAGTTCGTTCTAGCTAAGTCTTGAGGATTGGACTGACTATGCTTCGCGCATATTCTGTATTTTTAGTTGATAACATGCACTAAATCTCATCTATACGGTTGAGATACAGATGTGCATGTATGAGAAGTGCCTGACCGTATGAGCTGTTATTTACTAGCACATTAGACTTAGTATTGAGCTTGATCAACTCAATAACTTTTGTTTTGTGTGCTCAGCACTTAATGGCTTCCAAAAGGCAAGGTAGACCATGCATAAAACCTGCTCAAGGGGATCTTGCTAACCTTATGGGCATGGTACGAGAAATGGCTCATGCGATGCGGGAACAGGCCGCAGCAGTCACCAGATGATGGATCAATTAGACAGGCGACCTGAGGCAAGCTATGGAAGAGATCCACATGGCCTAGAAGTTGACCTGGACTACCTTAAGTTTGCTGAGTTCAAGAAGGCAAACTCGCCCAGCTTTCGAGGGGCGTATGACTCTGATAAAGCCGACGAATGGATCAAAGCTATGGAGAAAATTTTCTCTGTCCTGGATTGCTCAGATCATCAAAAGGTAACCTTTGCCACCTACATGCTCGAGGCAGACGTCGAGTTTTGGTGGAACGGCGTACGAAGACTATTCAAAGAATCTTAGACAGTGGTCACCTGCATGTTGTTTAAGGATGTATTCTACCAAAAGTACTTCCCTGCCTCTGTTCGAAATGCCAAGGAACTCAAATTTATGTAGCTTCATCAAGGAAATCGGACGATATCCGAATACATTGCCAGGTTTGAAGAGTTGTGTAAATTTTCTGCAATTTATCAGAGGAACCCAGATGAAGCCTGGAAGTGCGTCAAGTTCGAAGGAGGGTTACAGGAAGATATTCTTATCGCAATAGGGCCAATGGAGATTAGAGATTTCCTATAACACCCTAATAGTTCCATTCTATGCTTAAGTCATATTGTGGAATTACTAGTTATTACCTTTGCTCACAGAACTAACATTACCTTTTATAAATTACTTTTTAAACGAAAATAGGGGTAAATTTTTTTTTTTTAATAAAACAAGTAAACTATTTTTGAAATCGAGAGCCATGAGCGCATCGTGAACATGTAATACAAACGTCGCTATCCCATACATACATCGCATTAAACATAAACAGACGCATTGAAAATAATCATAATCTTAGATAAAGATAACATTTATTCCATAGCCATCGCATAGTTAATGTAGTAGTAGTAATAGCAGCAGTCATACACAATGATAGCAATGGGTCCGATACCTACTGTCGACCCTACAAAATAACCTAACGAAATACATGATAAAAGGAAATACATAAACAATCCCATCCACCCATACATGCCACAAGAAAAATGATAACCCTAATTACAACCAAAAGGGGCTATCCTCATGCTTGGCTCCACATGTAAGTCCACATCTCACTCATCTAGCGGAAGGTAACCATTCCCGAACACACCGGGAGGAATATCACCACATCATCCTCCTTGAGCACAGCCACGCCAATGAGGCACAGCATGAGTACGAATGAACCCGCAACCGCGAACCGGGGGTGGTGTGTGACGAGGGGCTGCAGAAGAAGAAGACAAGTGGGACGACAGACGAATCACAAACGGGTAGGAAGGCTCAGACGGGTCCGTCTCCACATGATAGCTCAGATGAGAAGGCTCCGAAGGATCTGAATCCAACGAAACTGTCAGTGTCAGGCAGGTGTCCGAATCAGAATCTCCATCAATGGGGTACCTCGGAGGATGAAAGGGCAGGTGAACGTCATTCATAGTGATGTCCTCGAACGGCTCATGAGGGTGGAAAAATGGACTCATCACGGGTGCACGGAACTGGCAGCTATGGAACATGTAGACCCGCATCCTTTGCCTGGCGATCGCGACAGATGCATTCAAAGACCGGGTCGAAGTGCCAATGCATCATCGAAAACTCAATGAAGATCATCATCGTGCCCGACGCCGGCATCCTCTGAAGATGACACGGAAATGTAGGAGTGAGAAATACTAAATTTCTCAGTAGGATCGCAACTAGACAACACAGTGTCATCGTTATCGTCCCAGCCACTTCGGGTTTAATTATAAAAGCAGTGGGCATATATATGTTCAATTTTAAGGATTTTGAAAACTTAAACTCTGAAGCGGGTTGCTTTTAAACTTAACATCATAACTACATCATCATAATCTAACATACATACTGAAGGATAGAGTAAATATTCATAATGCAAATGGGCACATAAGTACATGCAAGGACATTCATCATCATAGACTTAACGATGGTTATGCTTTTGACTTTACTTTCATTTTTAGCACGTGCTTAACATTCTTTACTTTCCTTTGAAATAGACTGCTTTTGGACATGAGCTTATTCCGTGATCGTCGTCACGCAGTACTAACCAAATCAGACTAAGCCGATATTGATTACCTCTAAGTTGGAGGGTCCTCCATGTCACCCTTGCCTCCCTCATAGAGGTTCCTTGAGTCCTTGTGAATTGCCGTCTCTCACTTCCCTTACCGAAGTGATTGAAGGGTCATGTCCCATTAATTCTTTGCTTATCATTATACTTTACATGCATAATACTTCTTTGACTAGACACATGCAATGATATGACTAAGTCCATAATTTTGATGGAAATCCGGCAGCATAACGGCTAGACCGGAGCTTCCCCAAAATGCCAATCATAAACTTTCAACCAACAATTCATCATATTTATATCATATCATCACACTCATCATTCAATCATGAGACAAAGCTCAATCAAACTCATCATTCATCATGCGGGATGGCATCACCCATTCATATCCTAAAAGGGTTTATAGTTGTGTTTTTCTTTGCGAAGAATATTATGAATCATTATATGATTTCTCATGGTTACCCATGAGAGAATCACAAAGTTAGGATATGTGTTTGTGGTCTTTTAGTTACTTAGTCCTCGTACGGAAGTATTCTTTGCTTAAGTACATGTCTTATGGAACACTTGTTCAAATTAATTAAATCATGTGATTGTTTCCTTTCCTTGGGATAGTGCACTTGGCGATTCCTAGGTTCATGGTATGCTCAGAGGCCCTAATCATACTTATGTTCCCAAGGAGTTCGAGATCCCTCTAATCCTTGGGTCATGACAACACATAACCACATCATAAACCCAACAACACCAATGTTCACTAATCACCAAGGGTGACTTTTAACTTATTCAAGTTACAAAGTTTTAAACTTTTACTAATAACATACCAAGGTTTTACCTTAAACATTATCAAAGTTATCATTCCTAATAGAGTAGTCATAAAGTTTTATTCTTTATGAGAGTGAGTGCCTTTGGCATTAAGTTCTTATCTTAAGATTGGATCTTTATGAAATAATGATACAAGTTACTAGCTTTTTAAATAAAAAGTCTTGTTCTCAATCAAAGTTGACTCATTTAATATTTCTAGGACCATCAAGGTCTCAACTTTGTGACTTAAAGTTGTCTCTTCATTAAAAAGGTTATTACTTAATCAACTAGTGATATGAAACATTGACTTTAAGGTTAAAAAGTCTTGATCTTCATAAAAGTTAACACCTTTTTGCCTTGTTTTGGTTAAAGGTCTAAACTTTATGAATTAAATGTTACAAAACAACACTTGTATGACTTAAAGGTTTCATTCTTGATTAAATTTTGAAACTTTATGAAAGGTCTTTTCTTAAAGGTTGGATTTCTAAGACATAAAGTAACAAGATATCATTTTATAACTCAAAAAGGCTTGTTATTCTAAAAAGCTTAGACTTTTTCATGTATCTTTGTCTTCAAAATAAAACAAAAGAAGACTTTATGATGGCACTAAAACTTGCGCCACTTTTTGTGCATCAAGAAGCAAACTTTTTAAAGTTTAAAGCTTTTAGAAGGTTCATAGTCTTATCAAATCATGAAAACATAAAAAGGTGAAGCTTTTCTAATCATTCACTCATCATAAAAAGAAAGGAACAACTTTAAGCAAGAGAATAATAAGAACATATTTTTCCAAAAGAGGAAACTTAAGAACACATGAAGAACATTAAGAACACATTTTTCCAAAAGAGGAAACTTAAGAACACATGAAGAACATCAAGAACACATTTTCCCAAAAGAGGAAACTTAAGAACACATGAAGAATATCAAGAGCACATTTTTCCAAAAGAGGAAACTTAAGAACACATGAAGAACATCAAGAACACATGTGTTCTCTCTTTCTCTTTTTTCTCTCTTTCTCTCTCGTGCGTTTTCCTCCATTAATGGAGGAGTGATTCTCCTCTGATTCAAGACATCAAGAAGCAATTAAACTCTTGAGGATTGGTGCATCATTCGGATGCAACAAATCAATTTGATTTCATCTCCCCTTCTCTCATTCTTAATCTCGTGCATGAATTGAAGTTTTTCATTCTTGAATGTTGATTAGGAATGTAATCATGTCATATATGATTCGGTTGATGTATGTGATTTGATTGCTGAAGGAGTGTGAATTATGTTCAGATCTAAATATATCATTAGTTGCATTAGAGTTTGAAACTAATTCAATTCAATTCGATTTTTGAGGTTTCTGAATCAAATTGATTGTGTAATTAGTTGATGAGTTTTGTATCTTAAGCCTCTTGAATTAGGATCTATCTAGGACTTGGACAGAAGAAATTGAAATAGAAAGAAAAAGAAACAAAAGATTGCAGTAGCAAAATGCAAATTCAACGCAAAGTTAACACGAGCACGTATCTCATGCTACAAGTCTCAGAATTGGATGATTTAAAAATGAGAAGAAAGCTGACGTTCTGAAACACAATTTAGACTCAAGAATCACCGAAAAATAATACGTATAACTCGAGATATGAGCAAGCGATAATTGAGATGAATTCTGGGAAAATTGACGCAAAATTGATGAAAAAGAAATAAGATAAGAATGGCGCCACAAACCTAGTTTGATAAGCCAAGAAGGTTTACCACAAGAATTGGAGGATTCTTGATAAGATCAAAAGATGCAAGAAAGAAACCTAGCAGAGTAAAACTCACAATTTGTGCAACATACGTATTCTGCTCTGTATTGATCTCCAAATGTTTTAATACAAATCAGTTTAAGAGTTTGCCCCTGAGACTTAACAAAACTAAAAGCAAAACCCCTTAGCATAAGCATTACTGATATGTTCCAGTGGTTAAGGAGACATATTCAGCCTCAAGTGCTTGGGTTCTAATCCTGCTATAGATAATTTATATTTTTTTATCACAATATAACAATAGAAAAATAAAATAAACAACTAAAGTCTTGCTAATTTAGATTGACTCTTTGGGCTCTTTTCCTCTCATTCCAAGTCGGCTATGCATGTGTAAACCCTCAGATTCATGTGTTAGGCTTCATTTGGATATTGTGCTTCAAATTGTGTTTGGGCTTCCAACAAGAAGATAATCACATGTTTGATAGCTTCTTGGGCCTTCTTTGCTCTAGCTCTTGTCATGGGTCCTCCTAGGCCTTGTATCGGATCTTGGGCTTCTTTTTGGGCTTGAGTCTGGACTTGGGCTTGGGCCTTTGTGTCCTCATCATTCCCTCCTTCTTGAGAAGCATTTGTCCTCAAATCTTGTAAGTCATCATCTGCATCATAGAGGGACAAGTCAGCCATATTAAAAGTAGCACTCACACCATACTCACCTGGCAAATCAATCTTATAAGCATTATCATTGATCTTGGCCAATACTTGGAAAAGTCCATCTCCCTGTGGCATCAGCATAGACTTCCGTTGAGATGGAAATCTTTCCTTCCTAAAGTGTATCCATACCCGGTCACCTAGTTCAAAAGTTACCTTCCTCCTTCCTTTGTTTGCATGTTTAGCATACCCTTCCATTTTCTTCTCAATTTGGGCCTTGATCTTCTCATGCAACTTCTTGACATAATCTGACTTTTTCCTGGCGGACTTATCTTTCAATTGAGAAATGTTAGGTAAAGGCAATAAATCCAAAGGAGTCAAAGGATTAAAACCATAAACAATTTCAAATGGTGAAAGCTGAGTAGTGCTATGTACTACCCTATTATAAGCAAACTCAACATGTGACAAACACTCTTCCCAAGTTCTAAGATTTTTCTTAATAATAGCTCTACGAAGAGTAGAAAGAGTTCTATTTACCACCTATGTTTGCCCATCAGTTTGGGGATGGCACGTAGTTGAAAACAAAAGTTTAGTTCCAATCTTTCCCCACAAGGTCCTCCAAAAATGACTAAGGAATTTAGATTCTCGATCACTCACAATACTCCTAGGCAAACCATGCAATCTTACCACCTCTTTGAAGAATAAGTCAGCTACATGACATGCATCATCCACCTTCTTGCAGGGCATAAAGTGAGCCATTTTAGAAAACCTGTCAACCACCACAAAAATTGAGTTCTTTCCTCCCTTGGACCAAGGTAAACCTAAAACAAAATTCATAGAAATATCAATCCAAGGGTGTTTAGGAATAGGCAATGGAGTGTACAAACCATGTGGCATGACCTTAGACTTAGCCTTTTTACAAATAAGACACTTATCGCACAACTTATGTACATCATGCTTTATGTGAGCCCAGTAGAAATGGTCATGCAAAAGATGTCATATGTCTTTTGCACCCCAAAGTGCCCCATTAAGCCCCCTTCATGTGCCTCTTAAACAAGCATTTCCCTAATTGAACTCTTAGGCACACAAAGTCTCTTATCCTTTATTAAATAACCATCATGCTTAAAATACCCATCAAATGAAGTATGAGAACATGTTTGATAAATATGAGAAAAATCAGCATCATGCTCATATAATTCCTTAATGCACTCAAAACCAAGAAACTTAGTTTCAAGAGTAGACAATAAAGCATACCTGTGTGACAAAGCATCAGCTACCACATTGGACTTACCTTTCTTGTGCTTGATCATATATGGGAATTGTTCAAGGAATTCCACCCACTTGGCATGCCTCTTGTTCAACTTTCCTTGCTCTTTCAAATACTTCAAGGATTCATGATTACTATGAATGATAAATTCTTTAGGCAAAAGATAATGTTGCCAAGTTTGCAAAGCCCTAACTAAAGCATACAATTCCTTATCATATGTAAGGTAGTTAAGGGCAACCCTATTCAATTTTTCACTAAAATATGTAATGGGATGTCCTTCTTGCATTAAAATAGCTCCTATGCCTACCCTAGATGCATCACACTCCAATTCAAACAATTTCTCTTGTTTCTCTCCCCATTTAAATTCCACATGCTTCTTGACTAGCTCATTTAGAGGTGCAGCAATGGTACTAAAATCCTTAACAAACCTCCTATAGAAACTAGCAAGCCCATGGAAACTTCTTATCTCACTCACACTTTTAGGAGTTGGCCATTCTTGGATTGCTTTTATTTTCTCTTTATCTACATGCACTCCACTAGAATTAACCACAAATCCTAAGAACAGAACATGGTCCTTACAAAACTTCCACTTTTCCAAATTAGCATACAATCTTTCTTTTTCTAAGCACATGCAAAACAGATTTCAAATGATGCAAATGCTCATCCAAATTTTTACTATATACAAGAATATCATCAAAGTAAACAACCACAAATATCCCTGAAAACTCTCTCAAAATATGGTTCATCAATCTCATGAAGGTACTAGGGGCATTTGTCAAACCAAATGGCATTACTTTCTACTCATACAAGCCATACTTGGTTTTAAAGCTATTTTCTACTCATCACCTTCTCTAATCCTAATATGATTATATCCACTTTTCAAATCAATCTTAGAGAAATAACAAGAGCCATACAGCTCATCAAGAAGATCATCTAACCTGGGAATGGGATTTCTGTACTTTATGGTGGTGGTGTTGATGGCTCTATAATCAAAACACATCCTCCAGCTCCCATCCTTTTTGGGCACCAATATAACAGGTACAGAACAAGGGCTCAAGCTCTTCTCAACCCAACCTTTGCTAATCAAGTCAGCAACTTGCCTTTGAATTTCCTATGCCTCCTGGGGACTCCTGTATGTTGGCCTGCTAGGCAACACAGCTCTTGGAACCAAATCAATCTGATGTTCAATGCCTCTCAATGGTGGAAGTCCTGGTGGTATCTCTTTAGGAAATACATCTTGAAAGTCTTGCAAAATAGATTCAACACCATTTGGCAGATCAAGGTTAGAAATAGAATTATGAGTAGGTGAAGTGACTTCCTTACTACATATAATGTAGATGGATTTTCTTGCCAAAAGGACTCTTCTCACCTCTCTACTTTTCACAAATAGAGCATTTTTCCCCTCTTTCTTTTCTCCACTTTCTTTTCTCTCTTTCTTTTCTCTCTTCTTCTCTTTCTGTTTCTCTTTTAGCTCTCGGCCACTCTAACTCTTTTTACCCTCTTTTTCATTTTCTTTTCTCTCTTGCTCTCTTTTTTCTCTCATTTTATTTTGATCCTCACAAACCTCTCTCAGAGACAATGGAACAAGAGTGACCTTGCGATCATTATGGACAAAGGTGTACTTGTTGGTGTGTCTGTAACACCCTCTATCATATAAGCCATGCTCGAGTCATGGAGTTGTATTAAAAGGTTGTCACTGTGCTAAGAAATCTTTAAAATATGGAAAATATAACATGGCCCTTCAACTACTCACTTTATTACTGACTAATAGTCTCTGATACATAGATAATAAAATAATTACACTTTAAACGAAATTGTGACTGACATAATACACAGCGTTTACTTCCCACTAGTCGTTAGCTAGCTTCAATAGTCTCTTGGTCTGGCTTATGCCCGATTCTTGCTTAATGAATGGCCCTGTACTCTGCCTCGCACTTGATTTCCAACTTGGGTGCTAGAATATTTACGGAAAAGAGAAACATACTAGTAGGTAGTGAGAACCTAAGGTTCTCAGTAGGTAAACTCAAACCAATCTTATAGTGCCATCATAAACATTCTAGCCGCTTCGATTTATTATGAAAATATGAGCACATATAAACAAATAGTGGTTCAATTTTAAGTTGAAAACAAATTTCTTGAAGCGGGTTATATTTTAACAACCACTTGCCATATCATATGACAGACATAGAAATACGGATAGTATAATATCCTTCAACAAGGATCATAATAGCATTATGACTTAACTAGATAATTGAAAATGTACATATAGATGCTTATACTTGAATGTATGCAAGTGCACTTGACTTAATTTATCTCTTCTTTAACTTGCAACCTAACCTTGCCATTCTGTACTTGGTCCCCCGAGGGTGAATGGCCTCTCTCACCACTGGGTGATAGCCTGCTTTTCAGGTCCGAGCTCGTACCTAAACATGAGTGACGGGTTTACTTTCCACGACCCTCACACCAGTCTATTTCCCTTAAATCTGGTCGAGGGCTGGCCCAAGTCTTAGACAAGATCGCTCTGCCCACGCTTATTTGGTCTATGCCATGCCTCACGTGGTAGCTTGGTACATCTTTCTTGCGAGTTCTCATAAATCTTATTCTTCTTTGGACATGGTTATACATGCATATGATACATACATTCATTCATATACTTCATATTATATTTAAATCATTCTTGCATATATGAATCTAATGAGCATAAAATATAAATATTCATAACAGTCACATAATTCACATATTTCACTTAATTTAAAGATAACAGATCGAGCTCGCTTCCCCATGAATAGTGCCAGGCAACCAGTACAAATGTACAAACTTGCAATTCAATATGGACCAGCAAATATATATATACTCATAGCATCATTCATCAATTTCAATTCAAGGACCAATTGGGTTTTCGGTTTATTCTCTCCTGTTCTGCCCGACTTTGGTATACTCCACTTTTATTGCAATTCAACTCATTTGAATCTAATTTTTGGATATGTCATAGCATTATGTGTCTAGTTTCTAACCCTTTTAGTTCCATCTCATTTTGATTTGTATAACTCAAGATATAAAAATTTTACCTTAGACTGCCCTGTTCTTAGCCAGAATTGGGTTCTTATAAGTAAAAATTCACTAAAAATAGAAAACTAAATGAAATCATACAAAATTTATATCAAATTTAAGCTAACAGAACAAGCTTTCAAATGAAATAAGTTTAATGTTATTTTCATGAGCATGTCCTGAGTTATGAGTCCCGAAACTTGACCCTATTGGACTACCCTGTTCCAGTCTAGTTTGAACTTAAGTCAACTTCATTGATGTGTTGGAAACAAATGGCAATGAATATGATTCTGAAATTTTTATGGAATGTTTCCTTACATGTTAGCTTTCAAGAAGCGTTAGTTTCACTCAATTTGGAGTTGTGTAGGGTGAGTTATACCCTTTTCAACTCATACTGCCCATATGAGAATCCAGATTTCTAGGTCAAAATTCATAACTAATTCTATACTAATCCAATGGCCTTATATTTTATATGTATGGAAATCCTTGAATGTGTAGTTTCATATAAAAATAGTTTCATCAAATTTAATTGGCTGTAGGTTGAGCCGTACACTCTGGCCATCGATCTTGGCCGAGGGGAAAACCCTAATAGCTTCTTGAATTCTTCTTGGATTCATGTTCTTCTCTAATCAATCCATCCAATCTTCAATTCAAACTCACATATACACCTTAAACAAACATTAATTCATCATTATCACTCAAGATAACATTAGAATCTTGCAAGAAATTGGGAAGAAAGTGCAGTCCCAATCAGCCCAATTCAAAGAAAACAAGAAAAGAAGTTGGAATTCCTACCTTGGTGGTGTGAAATCTTGGTGGAACTTGATCTTGTAGTGAAGTTGATGGTTGGAGCTTGAGCTTGGGGATGAGAGGAAGTGGAAGAAGATGAAGGAAAGTGGGAAAATGAGGCTGGTAGTGGGGAGACCGAAAATGATAAGAAGAGAAGGAAGGGAAAGGTAGAGATTTTTGGAGGCATTTTGCTTTGATTGGTGGATTCAACTTCATCATCAAATTTGGTTTAGCATACCTCCTTCAATGGCTGATCAAGGCGCCACATGAGGGGCTGGTTTGGCTAAATCTTGGCCCTCTGTCATAAGGTTCTCATAGTATAATTTCTATTGGTCCAGTTCCAATAGTTTAAAATACCGAAATTCTACTGATTTTCTTCAAATCGGTAAAACGGTTTTAGAAAAGTCCTATGAGGTTTCCTATGGTTCTAATCTAATTCCATTATACCTAATCAATTCTAAACCACACTCAATTGGCTTGAAGTGAATGCTTAATCGAATCCTAATTAATCCCAATTATCCGATGAAAACCGAACAAGTCGATTAGTAACGATAAAATTTTTCGAACGTTACGCTCTCCACTCACTTGGCAGCCAATTGGCGCCATCTATAGGCGTAGAAGTGGCTCACTTTTCAGCCATTCAAACTAGTGGTGTTAGTTTGAAATTATATTGATTCGGTTTTGGTGGTTTAAAATACCGAATCTTCCCGATTTCCTTCAAACTAGCAAAACGTTGCTAAAAAAAATCCAATAAGACTTCTTGTATATCTATTCTACCCTATTCTCTCTAATTAACATCTAATTTACTTCTAATTATCCTCTAATTAATTTCTAATTAATCTTACCTAATCAATAAAATCGAATAAATCGATTAATAGCGTAGATTAAACATTTCACAAATCTAGAGCCTTTTTGTTTTCTATTTTTCGTAGCAAATGGCATATCCATAATTTTGAGCAAGTCCAGGGACACCCCACGTCATTTCACACCTGACTGCCTCCATGGCCCAATCAGCAAAGATTTAAACTTCTACGGTTTCACCACGTGATTCTGCTTCGTTTAAAACCCCATTCTGCTAATTTTATAGATGTGGGGACATAAAGGTCATTTTATGAAAAGTTCTAGGGTTATTGTGGAAATAATTCTTTGGGGTCAAAATATAATTTCTAAAAATCCTAGGCTCTGTAATTAACAAAAGTGTATAGGGGCATTATTGTTATTTCATAATTTTTAACATATGGCAGTGCCATATTTTCAACAGTAGTGTTACATTACCCTATAATTCCAAGTGTGAAGATCGTCATGACATAGCGCTACCTGAGGAATTCTCACATTGCCTAAGGGAAATAATTCAAAGTTTCTGTTACATTCTGCTTACGAAAGTGGGGATGTTACAGTGTCCATCATGGTGAGCTTTTTTATCAAATTGCCATGGTCTCCTAAGCAACAAATGACTAGCCTCCATAGGAACTACATCACAAATGATCTTATCCACATACCTCCCAATGGAAAACTCAATTTCTACTTGCTTATCCACCTTCATCTCACCTTGGTCACTTAACCGTTGTAACTTATAAGGTCTAGGGTGGGGTTTGGTCTCCAAATTCATCTTTGTCACCATCCTAGCACTAGCCACATTTGTGCAACTCCTTCCATCTATGATCAAAGAACACAACTTCCCTTGGATAAGGCATCTAGTATGGAAAATGTTCTCTCTTTGGCTTCCCTCATCTTCTTTAGCTAACCCTCCTAACATCCTCATCACAATGAATAAATCTCCCTCAAGAACGTCCTCCTCTTCCTCACTCTCTTCCTCACTAGATGGTTCAGATTGAGAACTCTCACTTATGATTTCCCTATCATCTTTTAACACCATAACTTTCTTAGTAGGACACTCAGAAGCTATGTGTCCTCTACCCAAACACTTAAAACACTTTATGTCTCTAGACCGAGACTTGTTGGCCACTTCTTTGCCCTTGTTTTGGGTTGGTTGTGATGCTGCCCTTGGGGTCCTATTAGATGAAGTTCCCTCCTTCTTAAACCTCTCCTTCCATCTAGAGTTATCATAGTTTGAAGCACTCTTCCTCACCCTTTTTCTTTTTAATTGTTGCTCCACTTTCATGGCCTGATGGACTAAGTCCTCAATCTCGACATAATTTTGAAGCTCTACTGCATCCTTTATTTCTTTCATTCAACCCATTAAGAAACCTTGCCATAGTAGACTCCCTTTCCTCCTCATTATTGGCTCTGATCATGGCTATCTCTAGCTCCTTATAATACTCATCCACACTCCTATTACCTTGGGTAAGTCTTTGCAGCCTATTATGTAATTCCCTGTGGTAATGAGATGGCACATATTTCCTTCTCAAGACTCTTTTCAACTCCTCCCAAGTTTGCAACATAGGCTCTCCATACCTCCTTCTCTCCTTTTGAAATTGATCCCACCACACCAAGGCATAATCTATGAACTCTAAGGTAGCCAATTTAATTTTTCTCTCTTCAATCAGGGTATGACAAGAAAAAATTTGTTCTACCTTCATCTCCCACTCTACATAAGCTTCAGGATCACTTTTACCCCTAAACGGTGGAATGGTAAATCTCACTCCCTCATCTCGATTTCCTCTAGGTTTTTCATCATTTTGTCTCCTTCTTCCATTGAGCCTCCTTCTACCTCCATCATCATCATCATGTCCTTGATTTTCTAACTGGTCAATTCTCTCATATAACTCCTCTGTATGCTCCCTCATAATCCTTTCCATTTGAGCTGTAATAGCCTCCACTAACAATCTGTTGTTTCCTTCAGGACGAGTGTTACCATCACTACCTGTTCCTACCATAATTCAAGTAAAAAGAAAACAACAGTGAAAGCAATAGGACCTCACCACATGTTTCATGTGTTTACACTCTTAAAGATGTATTGCTCATGTTTGTTGCACTCAAAATTGGCTTTTATGTAATGTAACTCTCTTGCCTTTTTCCACTCTTCCTCTAGCTTAAGGTTCTTGTTAGATCAAACGATCAATTATCAAAAATCACTTAAGGGCAGCAAACACAAGACAAGAAAGATAAACACGGACTCTATGGAAAAAATATATGAGACAAGACACAAGGCATAACTTAAGAAAATGAAAAGAAAACAAACTCACAAGTTTAGGACAGCAAAGGAACACAAATTACTACAAACAAAAGATTAACAACCAAAGGAACAAGGATATCAACTTAGAAACAAGAAATAGATCAAAGAAACTTAGTTAAAAGAAATTTCAAGCCATCTAAATCCAGAATTTCAAGATAGCTCAAGAACTCAATTTCTTTTTTTTCTTTGTTACCAATTCAAGTTTCCCATGTCAACTTCAGTCACTTACACTTTACTCCCTTTTTTTTTTTTCAACTTCAATTTTGTTTTCCTTCTTTTCCCTTATTTTTTAAATATGAATGCAAAATTTTATCCTTCAAATCACTAACAATTGTTCAATAAATCCCAGCCACACTTGATGTAAATTTTAGCATCAAATTAACCTCCAAACACTTCCAATTCAGAATTGGAATTCCTTCAAATTAGGCTTCAAACAAGCAATTAAAATAAAGGTTTTATGAGTACCTACTTGCCAGCCAATGCAACACCTCCTCGCAACCTTCAAGCAATCAAATTTCTGTGTTTTTCTTCTGCAAAAACATCACCCAAACAGCCCTAGTGACTAGCTCTGATACCAAATGATGAGTTTTGTATCTTAAGCCTCTTGAATTAGGATCTATATAGGACTTGGACAGAAGAAATTGAAATAGAAAGAAGAAGAAATAAAAGATTGTGGCAGCAAAATGCAAATTTAACACAAAGTTAACACAAGCACGTATCTCACGCTACAAGTCTCGGAATTGGATAATTCAAAAAATGAGAAGAAAGCTGACGTTCTGAAACACAATTTAGACTCAAGAATCACTAAAAAACAATACGTATAACTTGAGATATGAGCAAGAGATAATTGAGACGAATTCTAGGAAAATTGACGCGAAATTAATGAAAAAGAAATAAGATAAGAATGGCGCCACAAACCTAGTTTGATAAGCCAAGAAGGATCGCCACAAGAATTGGAAGATTCTTGATAAGATCAAAAGATGCAAGAAAGAAACCTAGCAGAGTAAAACTCACAATTTGTGCAACATACGTATTCTGCTCTGTATTGATCTCCAAATGTTTTAATACAAATCAGTTTAAGAGTTTGCCCCTGAGACTTAACAAAACTAAAAGCAAAACCCCTTAGCATAAGCATTACTGATATGTTCCAGTGGTTAAGGAGACATATTCAGCCTCAAGTGCTTGGGTTCTAATCTTGCTATAGATAATTTATATTTTTTTTATCACAACATAACAATAGAAAAATAAAATAAACAACTAAAGTCTTGCTAATTCAGATTGACTCTTTGGGCTCTTTTCCTCTCATTCCAAGTGGGCTACGCATGTGTAAACCCTCAGATTCATGTGTTGGGCTTCATTTGGATATTGTGCTTGAAATTGTGTTTGAGCTTCCAACAAGGAAATAATCACATGTTTGATAGCTTCTTGGGCCTTCTTTGCTCTAGCTCTTGTCATGGGCCGTCCTAGGCCTTGTATCGGATCTTGAGCTTCTTTTTGGGCTTGAGTCTAGACTTGGGCTTGGGCCTTTGTGTCCTCATCATTAGTTGAATTCATGGTGGTTTTCATGTGAATACTAGATTTAGATTGAGGTTTCATTTAAGTCTAAGTCTAATCACTGAATTGGAGTGTTGCATATAGTTAGAATCCAATGATGGAGTGTTAATTGTGTCTATCTTGTGTCTTGATTTATATCTCTTAATTCAGTTTCATTGCTCATCAATTCTATTTTATTTTGGTTTATACATTTTACATTTCAACTATTTGATGAAACAAATCCCCTGAAATTTCTGATCATGCATTCATCTTAGGGAGACGATTCGAGTTGCCTACTATACTATAGTTGGTATTTGGTATAATTTGCTCGTGTTACGATGTGTGAGTCAATTTATCATGCCCAAAGACAATATACGACTCATGAGGATTAATTCAAGTTATCTAACTATTAATTTGGGTACTCTAAGTCACTCGAGATAGTATTCACGTGTATGAGTGATCCCACACTTTTAGTTAAAACCCTATGCATAAAAATATCATTGAAAAAGTTATTATATGTATATTAGCTATCTACTAGTGTTGTGGGGCCCATATATTCCTGGAATCAGGATTTTTCTACTAATGCCCCTCTCGACAATCGCAAACATTTATTTACACTTTTGCAATTGTAATCTAATAATTACAATTTCGCCATTTCTTCTGCTACAGTTCACTTATTTACTATTTTGCCTCTGTCTTGGGCCCAAGCTTCCCTCTATACTAGTCTGCCTTTAGAGTTAGGGATGTTACACCTAAAATATGGTGTGTAACAAATTTGTCCTGAATTAGAGAACACATATAATTTGGTCCCTGAATTTACCAACATTAGAACAAGTTAATTCTTTTAGGGGATCATTCTGTTAAATTCATGGACTAACTTTTGGCTTTATTAGTTAAAGTTGAAGGTGGAAGTTGCATGAGAAATAGGGGTTGAATTATGCTTCTTAAAAGCTTTTTAATTCTTGAAACTTTAAACAAACTTTCTCATGTCTTTGAACTTGGAATGCGGAAGCGTTTAGAGTTTGAAACAGAAATTATTGTTTTCACAATAACTTTGTTAGCAGTGAATAAAATAAGCACACAAAATAATATACATGATATAAAAACTGTAAAGAGTGAAAAGGATAGAAGATTACATAAAGAAGTTTTTATATTAGTTCAGCCAAACCACTTGTCTACATCCAGTCCCCAACAAACTAGCTGAGATGTTATAAACTTGAGTATTCTTTGTCCAAGCTTCTCCAAGCTTACAACCAAGTAGTTTTTTATAAAGCCTCTTCGACTAACAATTTGAGTAGTATTGACCTAGCCTCTTCAAGCTAACAAACGAGTAATATTTTATCCTAGCCTCTCTAAGCTCACAATGACCACTGTTAGGTTGGGTCACAATGATAAGTTTGAATGGTTTGTGTTTGAACAACACTCACACTAAATCACTCAAAGGTGTATGAAACAATCAAGTTCGGTGTGTAGTGACTTCTTAATAATCTTACTGAGAGGATATTGGCTTTTAAAAAACAAATGATAAGATTTTCTTCATGAGAAATTACAACAAGTAACTTTCTGGAAGTTCTAAAGGTTGAAAAAGATAAAAGCTTGATAATATTCAAATATGTAGAATTCCAACTTCTTTTTCATTGTCTTCTCAGTTTTTATGACTTCAAAATCAAGACTTTTGACCTTGAGTCCAGAGTTTTTCAATCTGCTAGTCTAAGATTGGAGAAAGAAGTGGATTACTTTCTTTCTTAGCAAGTAAGTATATCACCAAAGAAGAAAACTAGCCTTTGCGTTCACTTATTTTTTAGAGTTGTTAGCACTTCTTTTGGCTCTTATCATTTCAAGTTTGACATTTAGGAATAATTCATGAATCATGCAGAGCAAGCTTTAAGAGTAAGGCATTTCATGAAGATCGTCTCTCTAAAGATCACCCTTCTGGTCAAAGCCTTTTGGACATATCATCCTTCTAATGTGTTCAGGATCCTTCTGATGGCTTGGTATCCTTTTGATGGCATAAATACATCTTTTGATCCTTTTGATACGCTTTCTTGTGAAAGAAATTTTAGAATCATAGAATATCTTGTAAAAAAGTTCTTTTCTTTGGATTATATATGCAAGATATATAAGAACTTTTAAATATGTATGATTCCAATCTCATCAGTGTACATTTGTCACGATCTAGTCCACACAAAAGATTTTATTAAGAATTGATTTATTGTTCATCAAAACCTATAGCTTCATATAACTCAAATCACTTAGTGGCTTCTAAAGGGTATTAGAGCTTATAATCTCCCCTTTTTTTATGATGGAAAACTAATACTTAGGAAAAGCTTTTGTTTTATTAAAATAATTGAAATTGCATAAGCATACAGCTTGTTGTTAAATTTCAATTTTTTTTATTTGAAATTATATTTTATGAAGTTGATAGCAAATTATCATGTTAACCAGAAACTTCAAAAAAAAATATAGGTAATCAGATCAAATGTTAATAAAAAAATTGTTCACTATTAAGAAACATTTTGAACATTGTAATATATCAAAATAGGATGAGTCAAATCATCATTTCACAGTAGTTCAAAAATGTTCACGATTAATCAGAGAAAAAAGTGAAGTACTAAAAGATTACATCATATCAAAGCATGGTATATATAAAATTAAAGCAATTGAAAATAATACAGATATGAGAATTATAACTTCACAAAGAACAAAATATGCATAATCAGAGCAATAAAGTGATCAACAAAATTTGTGATAACTATTAGAACAGAATATGCAAAATCAGATATCACAGATATCAAAGCATTAAATTATCAGAGCATAAATTATAGTAGAAATATTCTAAGATAAATATCAGAGCAGAAAATAAAATATTCTAAGATAAGTATCAGAGCATAAAAATATCAATGCATAAATTGGCATAAATTATCAGAGCAAAATAATTATAATATTAGAGCAAAATAATAATAAAGGGTCATAATTTGAAATGTAATAATCCAAAATGAAAATGTTTTGCAAATGCTATGAATGTGAAATTAAAGACATGAAATTGTTATGCAAATGCTATGAATGTGAAAACTAAAGACATGACAATTATGCTGAAAGATAAATATGAAATGTAGTGTAGCTCCTGCTTCCCTTCAACTAAAGCTTTTCTCTTCTTCTTCTTCTTTTCACATTAGCAAAAGATGAGTATAGATCATAGAAGACCATCATTGATTGCCCTTCAGGTTTCCTTTCTGAAGAGCCTTTAACATTCACAGCATCAAACTCTCTACTTTGTGCATTCGTCTCTCAAGTGCATGTTGATTGGCTTGTAGTGCGTGCTAATTAGCCATTGTAATTTGTTGATTCACTAGAATGAGGTTTATCTAACTTTAGTAGCATTTAGGTGGACATATGTGGTGGATGGTTCTTTAGAAGGTAGCTTATTAGTGTGTCCAACTAAAGACTTTGCAAATTTAGAACCAGCTTCTGTAACATCCACCACGAGTTCTGATTTCCAACTTCATCTTTAAGTTCAAATAAAATTTTTTCCGATTTTCGACTTCATCTTGAAGTTTCAAATAAAATGGATTATTTCCGATTTCCGACTTAATCTTCAAGTTTCAAATTAAATGGAGTTCTTTCCAAGTTCTAGCCTTCGACTTCGAGTTTCAAATATATTGTACATAATTTCTGACTTCCGACTTCATGGTTCAAAATATAGTGTGTTGTATGATTTCTGATCTTCGATCTTATGTTTCAAATAAGTTGTGCATGATTTCCGACATCCAACTTTGTTTCCAAGTTTCGAATAAACCAGACAATATTTCCGATCTCCGATTTAATCTCCAAGTTTCAAATAGATGGTCACGAGTTTCGACTTTACGCAGAATCAAGGCGAGTTCCGATTTCAGATACAATGGAAGCGAGTTCCACTTTTTAGGCGGCGTGGAGAATAATTTAGCCACAAAAGCGGGAGAAATGGCTGAACTTTATCCACAAAATTCTAACCAATCAAAACTCACAAAGCCAACTACCACCTCGAAGCTTTTATAACTCATTTCTTTCTTTCTCCCTTCAGCCTGACTTGCATTGCTTCTCCTTTGCTTCAGCTCTCTTCTTCTCTTTTTCACTCACCTAACTCCATCCAACCTTCAAGCTTAATCAAGTTTGATTGATTCAAACTCCAAAATCAAGCCTAATCACATAACAAGAGGTAGAGGTTCAATTTAGTTCTTGTTATTTTGATTGTGGATGGTTGCTTTTGATTTTATTTTCTTACTTCTTGATGTGATTAGTGAATGAAAATGATAATCTTTGGCTGGTTGGCGGCTGTTTTGTGTTTAAATTTGATTAAGGAATAGGAAAGGGTGAGGATAGGAAGATATGAGAGGCTGGGAGACCAATTTCCCTCGGCAATCCATATGGCGAAGTGTACGGCTCTGCCTACAGCCTGTTAAATCCAATGAGACTAATTTTATATGAAACTAGACATTTAGGGCTTTCCATACATATACCATATAAGGCCATTGGATTAGTATTAAGAGAGATATGAATTTTTGAAGTTTGACCTAGGAATTAAGACTTTCATCCAGGCAGTGTGAATTGAGAAGGGTGTAACTCACCCTACACAACTCCAAATTGAGTGAAACAAACTTTGTTAGAAAGCTTACACATAGAGGAACATTCCATAAGAAATTTCGAGTTTGTTATGATCCCATTTGTTCCCAGTGGTCCGAGGAAGTTACCCTATGTCCAAACCAGGTCAAAATAGGGTAGTTCAGGAAGGTCAGATTTCGAGGCTTATAACTTGAGCCCTACTAAGGCAAATGAAATGGAACTTTGCATATGAACGGTTGTCTTGTTAGCTTTAATACGAGAGCAATTTTGTATAATTTGAATCAGTTTTTGAATTTTGGTGGATTTTTACTTTTAAGTGTGTAATTCTGGTCAGTTATAGGGCAAGCCGGGAAAAATCTAAATAAATTGAGTTATATTTATCAAAATTAGATAGGACCAAAGAGGTTAGAAAATACACACATAACACTTCAACATATCCAAAATTCAAGTCCAGATGAGTTAAATAGAAATTTTGGCTTGATTTACAAAAATCAGGTTAAATGATTGTGCTGAGGCAGTAACCTTGTCTTAATGTGACTAATGTTCCTATGAGTTTAATGTTGAATTATGAATGAAATGCTATGATTTCTTTGATAAGTTGGTGTACTGGGTACTGGCACTATTCATGGGGAAGTAGACACGTTCCATTATGCCTCCGATATTTCGGTAAGACTTATGCTTGGGTCATAAGATACATGTGCATTTTCAAGAAAGTCATTAAGCTTATGTTATGATGAACATAAAGATTATGTTATGATGAAAGTTTCATGAAACTTGGGCCAACCCCGAAATAAAGTTAAGGGGAATAGATCGGTGGGGAGGTCGGGGAAAGCAAACTCGGCATTCCTGTATAGGAACGAGCTCGATCCTGAAAAGCAGACTATTACCCAGGAGTCTAAAATGGCCAAGAACTTGCAAGAGACCAAGTAATGGAAAAGTTTATGAAGAAATGTTCAAGAATAAGTTTCGCATGATTACATTGAACAGTCATTATACTTAGTTGGCTGACCTGTAGCTCCACCAGGACCCCGAGTTGGAGTCATTGTACATAGCTGGCTCCTACCATTTCCGTCTCTACTTTTTAGCAATAGGAATTTTGTTGTTCCTTTATTTCACTCTACTTTTGAAACATATATTTATAAACTGAAGCTTTGGCTTCCAACTTACATATGTACATATACAACTAACGATATATTTCCTGTCTTTATTCTTTTTTGTAATGCTAATCACGTTTATTACATAAAGCGCTTTGTTTCGTAGGTATATTCGTCAAACATATACATATATATTAGAGAAAAAGAGAATATAATATAATAAATACAACTTTAGATGGAGAACTAATATGGTAACGCGACCTATCCAATTTCATGCTATAACTAAAGCATAACATAAGTTGGTAGGGTGTTAAATTTTTTGTATCAGAGCAATTCATTCTAGTTAAGGCCTGAGGATTGGACTAACTATGTTTCGCGCATATTCTATATTTTTAGCTGATGATATGCACTAGATCTTGCCTAAATGGTTGAGATATAGGTGTGCATGTGTAAGAAGTGCCCGACCATGTGAGCTGTTATTTACTAACACATTAGACTTAGTGTTGAGCCTGATCAGCTCAATAACTTTTATTTTGTGTGCTCAGAACTTAATGGCTTCCGGAAGGCGAGGTAGGCCACGTACGGAACCTGCTCAAGGGGATCCTGCTGACCTTATGGACACAGTACGAGTAATGGCTCATGTAATGCGAGAACAGGCTGCAGCAGCTCACCAGATGATGGATCAGTTAGGCAGGCGACCTAAGGCAAGCTGCGGAGGAAACCCCCATGGCCCGGAAGCTAATCTGGACTATCTCAAATTTGCTGAGTTTAGAAAGGCAAACGCGCCCAGCTTTCGAGAGGCATATGACCCTGATAAAGCTGACAAATGGATCAAAGCCATGGAGAAGATTTTCTCTGTCCTAGATTGTTCTGATCATTAGAAGGTGACCTTTGCCACCTACATGCTCGAAGCAGACATAGAGTTTTGGTGGAATAATGTACGAAGACTATTTGAAGAATCTCATACAACAATCACCTGGATGGTGTTTAGGGATGTATTTTGCCAAAAGTACTTTCCTACCTCGGTTCGAAATGCTAAGGAACTCGAATTATGTAGCTTCGACAAGGAAATCGGACGGTATCTGAATATATTGCCAGATTTGAATAGTTATGTAAATTTTCTACAATTTACCAGAGGAACCCAAATGAAGTATGGAAGTGCGTCAAATTCGAAGGAGGGTTACGAGAATATATTCTTACCGCAATAGGGCCAATGGAGATTAGAGATTTCCCCATGTTGGTAAGTAAATGCCGACTTGTGAAAGATTGCAATTTGAAACTGGCTGCAACCAGGGCATCTGTTGGTGGTTTCAAGAAGGGATTAGCACCGCAGGGCCCCAGATTCAAGTCTAACTTTCAACAACAAAGGAGATCTCAACCCATGAGCAATAAAGGCAAGTAGCCTCAAAAGCCTTTTTCGAATCCAACTTGCACCAAATGCGGCAAGAATCATGGTGATCGACCGTGTTTGGCAGACCAAAATGTTTGCTATGGGTGTGGCAAGCTAGGCCACAAAATTTATGAGTGTCCTACCCGGAATCCACCACAGCCGTCTCGACCTCAATGTCAAGGATGGGTCTTTACAATCAATGCAGAAGAAGCTGACAAGTCCAAGGGATTAATCCAAGGTATCTATAAAGTGGACGGTGAAATTCTAACTGTACTTTATGATTCAGGTGCCTCCCACTCATTTATTTCTCATAATTGTGTGGCTGTTTTGCAATTATCAATTTCTGAATTGCCTTATGATCTACTAGTTTCTACTCCTACCAATGCACCTGTTAAAACTAGTCAAATTTGCATCAATGTACCTCTTCGAATTGAGGGTAGGACCTTTGCAGTTAATTTGATTTGTCTTCCTCTGTCTAGCCTTGACATAATTCTGGGCATGGACTGGCATTCCTCCAATCGAGTCATGCTCAATTGCTCCGATAAGACGATGGTATTCCTCTCTATCTCATCTTTTGAATCCCAAGTCCCAATCCCGGAAGACTATTTCCGATTTCCGACTTAATCTTCAAGTTTCAAATTAAATGGAGTTCTTTCCAAGTTCCAGCCTCTGACTTTGAGTTTCAAATATATTGTACATAATTTCTGACTTCCGACTTCATGGTTCAAAATATAGTGTGTTGTATGATTTCCGATCTCCGATCTTGTGTTTCAAATAAGTTGTGCATGATTTCCGACATCCGACTTTGTTTCCAAGTTTCGAATAAACCAGACAATATTTCCAATCTCCGATTTAATCTCCAAGTTTCAAATAAATGGTCACGAGTTCCGACTGTATGCAGAATCAAGGCGAGTTCCGATTTCAGATACAATCGAAGCGAGTTCCACTTTTTAGGCAATGTGGAGAATAATTTAGCCACAAAAGCAAGAGACATGGCTGAAATTTACCCACAAAATTTCAGCCAATCAAAACTCACAAAGCCAACTACCACCTCGAAGCTTTTTATAACTCATTTCTTTCTTTCTTCCTTCGGCCTGACTTGCGCTACTTCTCCTTTGCTTTAGCTCTCTTCTTCTCTTCTTCACTCACCTAACTCCATCCAACCTTCAAGCTCAATCAAGTTTGATTGATTCAAACTCCAAAATCAAGCCTAATCACATAACAAGAGGTAGAGGTTCAATTTAGTTCTTGTAATTCTGATTGTGAATGATTGCTTTTAATTTTATTTTCTTACTTCTTGATGTGATTAGTGAATGAAAATGATAATCTTTGGCTGGTTATTGGCTGTTTTTGTGTTTAAATTTGATTAACGAATAGGAAAGGGTGAGGATAGGAAGATGTGAGAGGCTGGAAGACCAATTTCCCTCGGCAGTCCCTACGGCGGAGTGTACGACTCCGTCTACAGCAGGTTAAATTTGATGAGACTATTTTTATATGAAACTAGACATTCAAGGCTTTCCATACATATATCATATAAGGCCATTGGATTGTATTAAGAGAGATATGAATTTTTGAAGTTTGACCTAGGAATCAGGACTTTCATCCGGGCAGTGTGAATTAAGAAGGGTGTAACTCACCCTACACAACTCCAAATTGAGTGAAACTAGCTTTGTTAGAAAGCTTACACGTAGAGGAACATTCCATAATAAAATTTTGAGTTTGTTACGATTCCATTTGTTCCCAGTGGTTCGACGAATCTACCCTATGTCCAAACTAGGCCAAAATAGGGTAGTTTAAGAATGTTAGATTTCAGGGCTTATAACTCGAGTCCTACTAAGGAAAATGAAATGGAACTTTTTTCATATGAAAGTTGTCCTGTTAGCTTTAATATGAGACCAATTTTGTATAATTTGAATTAGTTTTCGAATTTTAGTGGATTTTTACTTTTAAATGTATAATTTTGGCTAGCTATAGGGCAAGCCGGGATAAAACCTAAATAACTTGAGTTATATTTATCAAAATTAGATGGGACTAAAGAGGTTAGAAAATAGACACATAACACTTGAACATATCCAAAATTCAGGTCCAGATGAGTTAAATGAAAATTTTGGCTTCATTTACTAAAACCGGGTTGAATGATTGTGTTGAGGCAGTAACCCTATCTTAATGTGACTAATGTTCCTATGAGTTTAATGTTAAATTATGAATGAAATGCTATGATTTCTTTAATAAGTTGGTGTACTGAGTACTAGCACTATTCATGGGGAAGCGGACACGTTCTGTTATGCCGCCGAAATTTCGGTAAAACTTATGCTTGAGTCATAAGATACATGTGCATTTTTAAGAAAGGCGTTAAGCTTATGTTATGATGAACATAAAGATTATGTTATAATGAAAGTTCCATGATGCTTGGGCTAGCCCCGGAATAAAGTTAAGGGGAATAGATCTATGAGGAGGTCGGGAAAAGTAAACCCGACATTCCTGTATAGGAACGAGTTCGATCCTGAAAAGCAGACTATTATCCAAGAGTCTAAAATGGTCAAGAACTCCCAGGGGACCAAGTAATGGAAAAGTTTATGAAGAAAGGTTCAAGAATAAGTTTTGCTTGATTACATTAAATGCATGATTACATTGAACAGTCATTACAAGTTGTTTATAGTTTGTCTGTTATATTTACTTACTACTGTATGTTCCTTTATTCTGCTCATTATTCAGTGTTTTACTGTTAGTAGTCTGTTCTATTTCTTATGCTGTCTCAAGTAAAACTGAACCTTGCCTCGGACTAGACGTTTTCTTAACTTATTGAATATGAACAGTTCAGTTTAATCCCATATTTTTATAATTAAATAAAAACTGAGGCAACTGAGGATGAATGTGTTGTCAGTTAAACACCATACGCGAACCCTACTAAGAATTTCTTTAAATTCTCAGCTCGTTTTGCATTTCTGCATCATTCTCAAACGCTGGTGATGGACTGATAAGCAATATTTTTATACATTAATTAACCCTCGTATTTAGTTTATTGAACCTCTTTTGTGCTTAATTGAATAATATTGGACATATTTTATAAGTTTGGACTCTAACTAGGCTTAATTGTATTTTTCAGCATTATTACAAATTTATACTATTTTTGTATTGTGGCTGTATCTTGAGTTGTAGATATCTAAAAATTACAAATTTTATATTGTAGAAAAGCTGAGAGGAAGATCTACAACATTGATGAAGAAGTCAATAACAAATTCGGATGTCTAGTGGGTCGAATTGGGCCACGAAGTCAGAACAGGGCTGTTGTGCTAGAACCGGAGTAGTGTGCACTAATTAGGCCATAACGTGAGTTGCAGACATTGGATTGAGGCAAAACTAGTGCCATTTGAAAGCTAAGACATAAAGCTTCAATTCATATGAAGATCACTCTCCAAAATAATGACATCTTCATGGATTTATTGGCTGTTAAAATGGACTGCCGCGAATACATGTATAACCTGAACATGCTATAAAGATTGGGCCATAACTCTCTCATTTTAAGTCCAAACTAAGCAAATTGGGTGTCCACTTAAAGCTAAGAGGCAGAGGATTAAGTTGGGCCCAAGGTTATTTTTGAATTTTGACATTTGAGGTCTGATAAGAAGAGAGAAAAGAGAGACGCGAAGGAGGACTCATCTCTCCAACATTTTTCATTTTTTCTTTCTTCTCTTCTCCACTCCTCTTCTTTTCTTTTTGTTTTCCTTTTATTTTGTAAGATACTTGTTTTGGGTTCTATTTTGTAACCTTCATTGCTATGGAGGAGTAGGATTTGAAGTTAGTTCAAGGAGACTCCAAGGGCATTATGGTTGTAATCTTGAAACCCTATGCTTGAATTTCAATCATGTTTGTTTTCTTGATTCTTTGCCCTCTTTTATTTGTAAATTTGCATTGAATGGTATTGATATATGAGTTTATGAATGACGAATTAGTTGGGTGATTGCTAATTGATCAATTGGTATGAACTTGATTAGTTAAATAATTAGGAATTGGGTTTAAGTTCAAACCTAGGCTAATACAGTTGGGGCTAGAAATCAATATAGGTTAATTAGAGTTGAGGTTTCAATTATCTAATCAATTATGTGTTGGTTGAATTTCTAGAGTTCTCTAGGAAAAATTGTGGGGTTGTTAGTAGAGGTCTCTCTAATAGCTCAAATTAGTCGCACTCCATGTGTTTGATATATTGTGCGTTAATGATTGATTCACCTTATGCCTAAGGAACTCTTTGAACTAGTGTTTTTATTTTCATCTAATTTTCTTTTATAGCTTATTGACTACATGTTTGCACATACCCCCTTGTTACTTAACTAGATAGCAAGAACATCCTTGTGAGACGACCTTGGTTGCACTATACTTCAAATTTAGTGTAATTAAGTATTTTAAAATTGTAATTTAGAGCAGGCTGCGACACTTGCTGCCAAATTTTGATGACTCGACGGGCACTCTATTTATTGAGCTCACTGACCTGCAGCTTCGCCAGGACCCCAAGTTGGACTCGTTCTACTTAGCTGGCTCCCGCCATTTCCGTCTCTACTTTTTAGCAATAGGAATTTTGTTGCTCCTTTATTTCACTTTGCTTTTGAAATATATATTTATAAACTGAAGCTTTGGCTTCCAACTTACATATGTATATATACAACTAATGATATATTTCCTGTCTTTATTCTTTTCTGTAATGCTAATCACGTTTATTACATAAAGCGCCCTATTTCGTAGGTATATTCGTCAAACATATACATATATATCAGAGAAAAAGAGAATATAATATAATGAATACAACTTTAGACAGAGAACTAATACGGTAACGTGACCTATCCAATTTCATGCTATGACTTAAGCATCACATAAGTTGGTAGGGTGTTACAGCTTCAGTTGCTTTTCTGTAAAATCTTGGGCTTGTAGTCAATAGCATGAGAGTTTGGGCAGTAGATAAGTGGTAGGAATGTCTTAAAATGTAGTGGCAGTGGTAGGATTTAGCATTAGAGTGGAGATGAGGGTAGCCTCAGATGTAGGGACAACATCATCTTGAGATTCTGTTACTAAGTTTGAGTCCTTCCTATTTCGGTCCTTGTTGGTGTAGCAACCTCAATTGTAGTCTCAATCCTCTTAATCATGGTTCCTTCTAGATTAGTAGGGACTAATTTCAAGTAGTGAGGTTGAATTGCAACTTGTCCCACTTGCTCAGATTGTTGCATAGAAGGCATATCATCTCAGAAAGAGGATTTACCACCTCAATCACCACAATTTGCTATTCTACGTCTTGAGAGATAGAAGAGCTTCTGGGTTCTAATGCTTCAAATCTAATAGCTAGGTTTCTCTATCTTTGGAGCCATGTTTCTTTTCTCAGCTCATTTTCCTCTACTTCCCTTCTTGCTCTTCTTGTAAGAGAAGGTATGGAATGTCTAGAAGGACCAACAAGGACTATTTCCACTTTCTTCTTCCCTTTTCTTTCTAGAACCTCTATTTGTGTTTGCTCTTGTTGAGGTATAGGTTCCCTTATCATAATCCCTCTTTGAGAAGGTCTTGTGTAACATCCGTAATTTCCGACCTCCGATCTCATTAGTAAAATGTTAAAATTCCCGACCTCCGACTTCATCTCCAAGTCTCAAATAAACTGGCCATGATTTTTCGATTTCCGACCTTATGCTTTAAATATGTAATACACGATTTCCGACCTTAGGCTTGATTTAGAATGGACACGAAATCCGACATCTGAGTTGATAACAGATGCGAGATCAGATCTCTGAGTTGGTCTCTGTAACATCCCCCCGAGTTCCGAGTTCCGACTTCACCTTCATGTTCCCATGATTTCTGACTTCATCTTCGAATTTCATATAAAATGGATAATTTCTGACTTCCAAGTTAGACTTCGAATTTTAGCAAAATTCCCGACTTTATCTGGCATTAATTTTCCGATTTCTGACTTAACCTTCGACTCCAAACAACATGGGCATGATTCCCCGATATCCGACTTCATGTCTCAAAGAAAATAGACCCTATTTTTGATCTCATAATTCATTTCCAAGTTTCAAGCATGATCTACGCGAGCTCCGACCTCAGACCTCATGTTTCAAAATAGTGTACATGGTTTTCGATCTCCGAATTGATAGTTTAACACAATGGTTACAAGTGCTGACCTTCGAGTTGAATGTAACGAGTTCCAGCCTTAGAGTTGAACTCAACTAGAATCGACACGAGTTCGGATCTTTGAGTTGATTTCCAAGTCAAGCACGAGTTCCGATCTCTGAATTTATTCCTAGGAGCTTTCCACTTCTGTTGGTGTTCCCGAGTTTGAATGGGAAGTTCCGAGATTATACGATGGTAAGCTGTATGACTTCCGACATCCGACTTTGCTTCCAAGTGTCGAATAAACCAGACAAAATTTCTGATATCCGATTTCATCTCCGAGTGTCAAATAAATGTCACGAGTTTCGACTTTAAGCAAAATCGAGACGAGTTCCGATTTCAGATAGAATGGAAGTGAGCTCCACTTTTGGGATAACGTGCAGAGCAATTTGGCCACAAAAGTGGGAGATATGGCCGAACTTCAATCACAAAATTTCAACCAATCAACACTCACAATTCCAACTACCCTCATGTATTTAAGTCAGACTCTCCTTCTCATTTGAGGCTAATTTACGCCTCCCTCTCCCTCTTGTTCCAGCCTTCTTCTTCTCTTCTCCCAACCAACTCCATCACTCCTTCAAGCTTAACAAGGTTTTAACAATTCAAGCTTGAACACTTAGCAAAAATCACACTCCAAAGAGGTAGGACTCCATTTCTACTCTTGAATTCTTTGCACTATAGCTGTATGAAATTTTATTCTTCTTCATGTATTTGATGATATATTAGATGTATATGATGAATTATGGTTGGATTAATATGAAATCTTGAGTTGGAATTAGAGTTAGAAGAAGAAAACTAGGAGAAGTGGAGGATTGGGATGTTGCCTAAGTGAGAAATCCCATGGCAGTCTGAATGGCAGAGCATACGGCTCCACCTATAGTTGGTTAAACTAGATGAAAATATTTTTATATGAAAGTAGACATTCAGAGCTTTCCATACATATATAATATAAGGCCATTGGATTAGTATTGAGAGAGATATGAATTTTTAAAGTTTGACCTAGGAATCAGGACTTTCATCCAGGCAGTGTGATTTGAGGAGGGTGTAACTCACCCTACACAACTCCAAATTGAGTGAAACCAACTTTGTTAGAAAGCTTACACATAGAGAACATCCCAGTATGAAATTCTGAGTTTGTTATGATTCCAATTGTTCCCAGTGCTTTGAGGAAATTACCCTATGTCCAAACCAGTCCAAAATAGGGTAGTTCAGGAAGGTCAAATTTCAGGACTTATAACTCGAGCTATACTAAAGCAAATCAAGTGAAACTTGTTGCAAATGAAAGGTTGTCTTGTTAGATTTAATATAAGACCTTCTATATGATTTGATCTTGGATTTGATTTTTAGTGAATTTTTACTTCCAACAGTGTAATTCGAACCAGTAACCGAATAGGCTGAGGCAAAATTTAAATATCTTGACTTATACAGATCAAAATGAGATGGGACTAATGAGGTTAGAAAATAGACACATAGAGCTATGATATATCCAAAATTCAGGTTTAAATGAGTTGAATCGAAGTAAAGGTGGATTATACAAAATTTGGTCAGAATTGAGTAGAATTGGCAGAAATGACCAAATTGATGATTTCACAAGTGTTAGTGAATATATAAGGTTTGAGTTGCTGGTTGCAAGTTTTACATTGATAGGTATGTTAGATTGATTAAACTGCTATGACTGATTTGTTCGTGAGAACTGGCACTATTCATAGGGAAACGAATCTGATCCGTTATGCTATCAGATTTACGGCAGAAGTCTATGAAACTATGAATGTTTATATGCAAGGATGAATTTAAGTATGATATAAGTCATGATGTATATGAAAATAAGCGATGAAGCATATGTATGAGTGTATTTGGCATGTCTGTGCTTGATTATGCATAAGAATGTAAAGACATAAATATATTAAATGTGAATTCCTTCACTTGGAGGCAGTTGCACATTGAATCCCTCCTTGTGAAGGCAATTAAATAAGATAAAATGTGAATCCCTTCACCTGTAGGCAGTTGCACATTGAATCTCTCCTGGTGAAGGTAGTTAAAAGATAAAGATGTGGGTCCCTTCACTTGGAGGCAGTTGCACTTTGAATCCCTCCCTGTGAAGGCAGCTACCCTCTACCTTGGAGGCACGTGGTTAGATGAGATCCCTCTATATTGAAGGCACGTGGTCAGATGAGATCCCTGAATTTTGAGGCACGTGACCAGAAGAGATCCCTTCAATTAAAGGCACGTGGCCAAAATGAGATCCCTCTAAGACTAGAGGCATGTGAATCCCCTTGTGGGTGAGTCAGTGTGAGGACGGTCACGAGTTGAGCTGACGAGCTCACTCCAAGACTAGGCTACCAAAGGGCAGTAAAGGCTAAAGACTAAAGACTAAAGACTAAAGATTAAAACATATGCAAGCACTCAACTCATATGAGGCATGGCATCGACCCAGCTAGTGTAAGTATATGGGATAGGACTTACATGAGGCATGGCATGACCCAGCTAGTGTAAGTACCGAATGAAGGTCCCATATTCCTACGGAACGTAACATGGCGATCACACTCTGATGGGGTATGACATGGCGATCATACTCTGGAATATGGCATGTAAAGATTTTATGATGAAAAGGAAGATAAAGAAATAAAAGTAAATTTTATGTATTTGTATAAATTCAAGTTCAAGTAAAGTTATATGTAGATGTTATGTCTCTAGTACATTGATGCTATTATATTTTATTCTATTTCAGTTATTATTCTTAATATAATTCATGAATTGATTTCATATGGGCTCTCCCCAAATGATAAGTGTATGAATAAAATGAACTTTGCTTCGGATGATATAATTTTTCGAACTATAAAATTAAACAGTTTACATAACATGTTCACCTTTTTTCATAATAAGCCGAAGCAAACTAGAGATGACAACAATGACATTATGTATGATAATTAAGGAATCCTACTGAGAATGCAAAATTCTCACTTCTATTTTCGTGTTATCTCCAGATAGTTCAAGAAGTTTCGAAGACGGCTGAAGTTGCTGTCAGGTGAGGTCCGCTCAGGTAATAGTAACAACTCCAGAGTGTGGTACTATGACTTAAGCCTAGTACTATACTTGGGAGGGTGTTACATTAATGGTATCAGAGTAGTTCGATCCTCCCTGACTGAGGATTTGACCGACTCACGTTTCGAAAGGCACTCTGGAATCCTTGGAAAATGTCATGTGACAAATTTTATTTGTCCGGATAAGATATAGGGAATTAGATATGCATGACCGCCTAACTGTGAATGTTATTAGTTGCTATCACACTTAACTTATTGTTGAGCCTAATCAACTCAATGTTTTGTTGCATTTGATTAGGAAGTAATGGCTTCCAGGGGGCGTGGTAGGCCACGAGTTGTACCCACTCCAGAAAATCCTGCTAATTTTATGGACACGATGCATGAAATGGCTCATGCAATGCGGGAGCAGGCTGCTGCAGCTCATCAAATGATGGATCAGTTGGGTAGGCGGCCCGAGGCTAGCCATGGAGGAAATCCACATGACCTCAGAGCAGACCTGGATTATTTTAAATTTGCTAAGTTTAGAAAAGCAAATCTGCCTAGCTTCCGAGGAGCTTTTGACCCAGATAAAGCCGAGGAGTGGGTCAAGACAATGGAGAAGGTCTTTTCTGTCTTGCCCTGCACTAATCAACAAAAAGTGGCCTTTGCCACTTATATGTTGGAAGCGGACGCTAAGTTTTGGTGGAATGGCACAAAGAGACTGTTGGGGGAACCCGAAGTTGATATCACTTGGGACATATTCAAGGAGGCATTTTATCATAAATATTTCCTGACATCGATGCGAAATGCTAAGGAATTGGAGTTTATGAAGCTTCAACAAGGAAACATGAGTGTTTCAGAGTATATTGCTAAGTTCGAAGAACTCTGTAAATTTTCCACCATCTATCAGTGCAACCCTGCAAAAACTGGAAATGCATCAAATTTGAAGGAAGACTAAATGCAGACATTTTAGCCTCGGTAGGGCCAATGGAGATAAGAGATTTCACCGCATTAGCAAACAAAAGTCGATTAGTTGAAGAATATAACAAGAAGCTCGCTAATGCTAGGATGGATGTTTGTGGAAAGAGGCCGACACCTGAAAACCAGGAACTCGAATATGCCTCACCACCAAAGAAGCTGCGACAATTTAATGGACATGGGGATAAACCATTTCAGGGGCCAAGCGCAGCGCAAGTATGCTTTAAGTGTAGAAAGGCTCATGGAGGTAGACCTTCTTTAGCTAAACAAAACATATGTTTCAGGTGTGGGAAGCCGGGCCACATAATCAAAGACTGCTTATATACACATTAGTCATCTACCCCTAAACCGCAATAACTAGGACGGGTCTTCACCTCAAATGCTGAGGAGCTATTTCACCAAATAAGCTGAAGTGAAATTAGGAATAACCTAAGATAAGGATCCACTTTTTGCTAAAGTATGTTATGTTAAATTATACAACTAGATTTACTGTATTTTCTTTGACTATGTTTGTTCAACTTCAGTGTGCTTATGTGTGAACTTTTCTTCAAACTCCTATGATAATAAATATTTAGTTTTGTGATTAAATTTTGAGGACAAAATTTTTTTTTAAGGAGGGTGGTAATGTAACATCTCCCCGAGTTCCGAGTTCCAACTTCACCTTCACGTTCCCATGATTTCCGACTTCATCTTCGAATTTCACATAAAATGGATAATTTCCGACTTCCAAGTTAGTCTTCGAATTTCAGCATAATTCCCGACTTCATCTGGCATTAATTTCCCGATTTCCGACTTAACCTTCGACTCCAAACAACATGGGCGTGATTCCCCGATATCCGACTTCATGTCTCAAAGAAAATGGACCCTATTTCCGATCTCATAATTCATTTCCAAGTTTCAAGCACGATATACGCGAACTCCGACCTCAGATCTCATGTTTCAAAATAGTGTACATGGTTTTCGACCTCCGAATTGATAGTTTAACACAATGGTTAAAAGTGTCGACCTCTGAGTTGAATGTAACGAGTTTCGGCCTTAGAGTTGAACTCAACTACAATAGACATGAGTTCGGATCTTTGAGTTGATTTCCAAGTCAAACACGAGTTCCGATCTCCGAATTTATTCCCAGGAGCTTTCCACTTCTGTTGGTGTTCCCGAGTTTGAATGGGAAGTTCCAAGATTATGCGATGGTAAGCTGTATGACTTTCGACATCCGACTTTGCTTCCAAGTGTCGAATAAACCAGACAAAATTTTCGATATCCGATTTCATCTCCGAGTGTCAAATAAATGTCACGAGTTCTGACTTTAAGCAGAATCGAGACGAGTTCTGATTTCAGATAGAATGGAAGCGAGCTCCACTTTTGGGATGACGTGGAGAGTAATTTGGCCACAAAAGTGGGAGACATGGCCGAACTTCAATCACAAAATTTAACCAATCAACACTCACAATTCCAACTACCGTTATGTATTTAAGTCAGATTCTCCTTCTCATTTGAGGCTGATTTATGCCTCCCTCTCCCTCTTGTTCCAGCGTTCTTCTTCTCTTCTCCCAACCAACTCCATTACTCCTTCAAGCTTAACAAGGTTCTAACAATTCAAGCTTTAACACTTAGCAAAAATCACACTCCAAAGAGGTAGGACTATATTTCTGTTCTTGAATTCTTTGCACTATGGCTGTATGAAATTTTATTCTTCTTCATGTATTTGATGATATATTAGATATATATGATGAATTATGGTTGGATTAATATGAAATCTTGAGTTGGAATTACAGTTAGAAGAAGAAAACTAGGAGAAGTGGAGGATTGGGATGCTGCCTAAGTGAGGAATCCCATGGCAGTCCGTATGGCGGAGCGTACGGCTCCACCTACAGTTGGTTAAACTGGATGAGACTATTTTAATATGAAAGTAGACGTTCAGAGCTTTCCATACATATATAATATAAGGCCATTGGATTAGTATTGGGAGATATGAATTATTGAAGTTTGACCTAGGAATCAGGACTTTCATCCGGGCAGTGTGACTTGAGGAGGGTGTAACTCACCCTGCACAACTCCAAATTGAGTGAAACCAACTTTGTTAGAAAGCTTACACATAGGGGAACATCCCACTATGAAATTCCGAGTTTGTTATGATCCCAATTTGTAACATCCGATTTCCGAGCTCCGACTTAGCCCTAGGATGATCAATTCCGATTTCCGATTTCGTCTTCGAAATTCAGATAGAAGGGATTATTTCCGAGTTCCGAGTTCATCTTGCGGAATTCCCGACTTCATGTCCTGTCCGACTTCCGGTTTTGTCTAAGTTTGATTGTTCCTGATTTCCGACTTCGTAATAAGAGGCTTTAGAGTTCCAATATCCTACTTGATGTGTCCGATTTCCAGTCTCATAATGTAGCTTCAAGTTTCGGATGAGGTTCCCGATTTCCGATATCATACCTCGTGCTTCAAAATGGTGTATGTGATTTCCGACCTCAGAAGTAATAGTTTAACACCATGGTACAAGTACCGAACTCCGAGTTTGATAACGAGTTCCGATATCCGAGTATACATCCATCATTGACATTCCCAAGTTCAAATAGGGAGTTCCGAGATTTTATGATTGTCAGCTGCAAGACTTCCGACCTCCGGCCTTGATTCCAAGACTCAAAGTAAACCAGATTTCCTCAAGTCACCAACAACATGATACGAGTTCCAACATCCGGCTTCGGCTTCAAGCAGTGTGAAATAGCACGAGCTCCGACTTTAAGCAGAAAAGAGACAATTTCTGATTTCATAATACAGTGGAAGCGAGTTCCACTTTTAGGCGACGTGGAGAGCAATTTGGCCACAAAAGTGAGAGACATGGCCGAATTTCAACCACAAAATTCCAACCAATCAACCCCACAACTTTCATGTATTTAAATCAGACTCTTCTCTTCATTTTGGTCTGATTTATGTTCCCCTTCCCAGCCTTCTTCTTCTTGCTTTCCTCTCTCAATCTACTCTCTCAAACCTCCAAGCTTTGTCAAGGCTTCCTTCAGCTCAAATTCAAATTCAGCAAGATCACACTCCAAAGAGGTAGGATTCAATCTCAAGTCTTGATTTCTCTAAACTGAGGATGCATGAAAGATTACTCTTTTATGATTGTTTGATGATATATGGAATGTATATGACAAATTATGATGGATTATGATAGGATTAATATGAAATATTGAGTTGAAATTAGAGTTAGAAGAAGAAAATTAGAAGGAACCAAGGGTTAGGATGCTGTCTGGATGAAGAGTTCCACGGCAGTCCGTACGGCGGAGTGTACGGCTCCGCTACAATCGGTCAAATCCGATGAAACCATTTTTAGATGAAAGTTGACATTTAGGGCTTTTCATAGATATATCATATAAGGTTATTGGATTAGTATTGAGAAAGATATGAATTTGAAGTTTGACCTAGGCTTCAGGACTTTCATCCGGGCAGGGTGACTTGAGGAGGACATAACTCACCCTATACAACTCCAATTTGAGTGAAACCAATTTTGTTAGAAAGCTTACACGCAGGAGAGCATCCCAATATGAAATTCCGAGTTTGTTATGGTCCCAGTTGTTCCCAGTGATTCGATGAAGTTGTCCTATGTCCAATCCAAGCCAAAATAGGGTAGTTTAGGAAGGTCAAATTTCAGGACTTATAACTCGAGCTATACTACAGCAAATGGAATAAATCTTGTGGAAAATGAAAGGTTGTCCTGTTAGCTTCAATATGAGACTAATTTCGCATGATTTGAGCTTAGTTTCGATTTTTAGTGAATTTATACTTCCAAGAGTGTAATTCGGGCTAGTGGCTGACAGGCTGAGGTAAAAGTTGAATATCTTGAGTTTTATAAATCAAAATGATATGGGACTAAAGAGGTTAGAAAGTAGACACATAGAGCTATGATATATCCAAATTTCAAATTTAAATGAGTTGAATAGAAATAAAGGTGGATTATACAAAATCCGGGCAGAACTGAGCAAGATTGGCAGAATGGCCAAGTTGATAATTTTATAAGGGCTAGTGCACATATAAGGTTTAAGTGATTGCTAGTTTTACAGTGATATATATATATATATATATATGTGTGTGTGTGTGTGTGTGTGTGTTAGATTGATTATGTTGCTATGATTGATTTGTCCATGGGAACTGGCACTATTCATGGGGAAGCGGATCTGATCCGTCATGCTGCCAGATTTACGGTAGAAGTCTACGCAATTAGAGATATTTATATGCAAGAATGATATAAGTGTGACATGAGAATAAATCAAGAAGCAGTATGATATGAGGTATATGAGAATAAATGATGAAGTATATATATATACATGTATATAAGTACATTTAGCATGACTATGCTTGACGATGCATGAGAATGAAAAGATATAAGTATATTAAATGTGAATATAAAGCTGTGAATCCCCTTGTGGGTGAGTCGGTGTGACAACGGTCACGAGCTGAGCTGACAAGCTCACTCCAAGGCCAGGCTACCCAAGGGCAGTAAAGGTTAAAGAGTAAAGGCTTAAAGACGAAAGATTGAACCATATGCAAGCGCCCCACTCACATCAGGCATGGCATCGACCCAGCTAGTGTGAGTATAGGGGGTAGGACTTACATGAGGCATGGCATGACCCAGCTAGTGTAAGTACCGAATGGAGGCCCCATATTCCTAGGAACGTGACATGGCGATCACGCTCCGATGGGGTATGACATGGCGATCATACTCTGGAATGTGGCATGTAAGGATATGATGATGAGTCTATATTCCTAAGGAACGTGACATGGCGATCACGCTCTGATGGGGTATGACATGGCGATCATACTCTGGAATATAGCATGATGATCCCACACCCTAAGGAATGTGACATGGCGATCACATTCTGATGGAGTATGACATGGCGATCATACTCTGGGACGTGGCAGGAAGAACATATTCCTAAAGAATGTGACATGGCGATCACATTTTGATGGGGTATGACATGGCGATCATACTCTGGAATATGTAAAAAGTAAAGGAAGATAAAGAAAGAAAAGCAAATATTATGTATATGCATGAATTCAAGAAAAGATAAAGTTATGTGCAAATGCTATGTGTGTAGTATAAATTCAAGTTCCAGTAAAGTATATGTAGAAGTTATGCCTCTAGTACACTGATACTATCGTACTTTATTGTATTTCAGTTATCATTCCTAATATAATTCAGGAATTGACTTTTATCGATTTTTCCCAAATGCCAAGTGTATGATTAAAATAAGCTTTGCTTCGGACATTATATTTTCGAACTATATAAAATTAAATAGCTTGTAAAGCATATTCACCTTTTTCATAATAAACCGAAGCAAACTGGAGACGACCCCGATGACACTATGTATGAAAATTTGAGAATCCTACTGAGAAATCTATAATTCTCACTCCTATTTCTGTGTTATCTCCAGATAAATTCAGAAGTTTCCGAAGATGGCTGAAGTTGCTGTCAAATGAGGTCTGCTCAGGTAACAGTAACATCTCTAGGGTGTGGTACTATGACTTAAGCATAGTACTGTGCTTGGGAGGGTGTTACACAATTGTTCCCAGTGGTTCGAAGAAATTACCTTATGTTCAAACTAGGCCAAAATAAGGTAGTTCAGGAAGGTCAAATTTCAGGACTTATAACTCGAGCTATACTAAAGCAAATCAAGTGAAACTTGTTGCAAATGAAAGGTTGTCCTGTTAGATTTAATATGAGACAAATTCGGTATGATTTGATCTTGGATTCAATTTTTACTGAATTTTTACTTCCAACAGTGTAATTCGGACTAGTGACCGAATAGGCTAAGGCAAAATTTAAATATCTTGAGTTATACAGATCAAAATGAGATGGGACCAATGAGGTTAGAAAATAGACACATAGAGCTATGACATATCCAAAATTCAGATTTAAATGAGTTGAATAGAAGTAAAGGTGGATTATACAAAATTCAGACAGAATTGAGTAGAATAGGCAGAAATGACCAAATTGATGATTTCACAAGTGTTAGTGAACATATAAGGTTTGAGTTGATGGTTGCAAGTTTTACATTGATAGATATGTTAGATTGATTATACTACTATGACTGATTTGTCTGTGAGAACTGGCACTATTCATGGGGAAACGAATCTGATCCATTATGCTACCAGATTTACGGCAGAAGTCTATGAAACTATGAATGTTTATATGTAAGGATGAATTTAAGTATGATATAAGTTATGACGTATATGAAAATAAGTGATGAAGCATATTTATGAGTGTATTCGGCATGTCTATGCTTGATTATGCATAAGAATGTAAAGACATAAATATATTAAATGTGAATCCCTTCACTTGGAGGCAGTTGCACATTGAATCCCTCCTTGTGAAGGCAGTTAAATAAGATAAAATATGAATCCCTTCACCTGCAGGCAGTTGCACATTGAATTCCTCCTGGTGAAGGTAGTTAAAAGATAAAGATGTGGGTCCCTTCACTTGGAGACAGTTGAACTTTGAATCCCTCCCTGCGAAGGCAGCTACCCTCTACCTTGGAGGCACGTAGTCAGATGAGATCCCTCAATTTTGAGGCACGTGACCAAAAGAGATCCCTTCAATTAGAGGCACGTGGCCAGAATGAGATCCCTCCAAGACCAGAGGCACCTGAATCCCCTTGTGGGTGAGTCGGTGTGACGATGGTCACGAGTTGAGCTGACGAGCTCATTCCAAGACCAGGTTACCCAAGGGCAGTAAAGGCTAAAGACTAAAGACTAAAGATTAAAACATATGCAAGTACCCCACTCACATGAGCCATGGTATCGACCCAGCTAGTGTAAGTATATGGGATAGGACTTACATGAGGCATGGCATGACCCAGCTAGTGTAAGTATCGAATGAAGGTCCCATATTCCTCTGGAACGTGACATGGCGATCAAGCCCTGATGGGGTATGACATGGCAATCATACTCTGGAATGTGGCATGTAAAGATTTTATGATGAAAGGGAAGATAAAAAAAGAAAAGTAAATTTTATGTGTCTGTATAAATTCAAGTTCAAATAAAGTTATGTGTAGATGTTATGTCTCTAGTGCATTGATGCTATTATATTTTATTATATTTCAGTTATTATTCATGATATAATTCATGAATTGATTTTGTATGGGCTCTCCCCAAATGACAAGTGTATGAATAAAATAAACTTTGCTTCGGATGATATAATTTTTCAAACTGTAAAATTAAACAGTTTACATAACATGTTCACCTTTTTCATAATAAGCCGAAGCAAACTAGAGATGACAACAATGACATTATGTATGATAGTTAAGGAATCCTATTGAGAATGTAAAATTCTCACTCTTATTTCCATGTTATCTCTAGATAGTTCAAGAAGTTCCGAAGATAGCTGAAGTTGTTGTCAGGTGAGGTCCGCTCAGGTAATAGTAACAAGTCCAGGCTGTGGTACTATGACTTAAGCCTAGTACTGTACTTGGGAGGGTGTTATAGTCTCCAAGTTTGTCCAAAATTTTCACGAGTTCCGATATCCGAGTTTATTCCCAAGAGCTTTTCATTTCTATCAATGTTTCCGAGTTTTCCTATAACAGACTTCCGAGATTAAATTTGGAGTTCCGAGATTCTATAAGTTCCGATTTCTTGGTACATAAGATTAATGTTTTGATTCCCGATCTCCGGTGTTATGGTTAGAATCGATCCAAGTTTGCATAACGTCCCCGACTTTCGGGTTTAAGTATTTTGGTTTCATATCTTGTCCTTGACTTTCAATTTTAAGGTGATTGGGTGCTGTATGGTTTACGACATTCGACTTTGCTTTCAAGTTTTGAATGAACCAGACAAGATTTCCGAGTTCTGATTTCATCTCATGAGTTCCCACCTTAAATAGAGTATGAGTTCCGATTTTAGATGCAATGGAAGCGAGTTCCACTTTTTAGGCGACGTGGAGAGCAATTTTGTCACAAAAGAGGGAGACATGGCTGAACTATACCCACAAAATTTCAGCCAATCAAAACTCACAAAGCCAACTACCTCCTCAAGCTTTTATAACACAATTCCTTTCCTTCCTTCAGCTAATTTTCTGCGCCACTCTTCTCCCTTGTTTAGCTCTCTCCTTCTCTTCTCCACTCACCCAACTCCATCCAACCTTCAAGCTCAACCAAGTTCTATTGATTCAAACTCCAAACTCAAGCCTAATTACATAACAAGAGGTAGAGGTTCAATTTAGTTCTTGTTATCCTGATTCTGGGTGGCTGATTTTGATTTTATTTGCTCATTTCTTGATGTGATTAGCGAATGAATATAATGATCTATGACTGTTTTTGTGTTTAAATTTGATCAAGGAATAGGAAAGGGTGAGGAAAGAAAGACCAATTTCCTTCAGCAGTCCATACAACGGAGTGCACGGCTCTGTCTACAGCCAGTTAAATCCAATGAGACTATTTTTCTATGAAACTAGACATTCAGGGCTTATAACTCGAGCCTTACTAAGTCAAATGGAATGGAACTTTTGTAAATGAAAGTTGTCTTGTTAGCTTTAATATGAGACCAATTTCGTATGATTTGAGCCAGTTTTGATTTTTAGTAGATTTTTACTTTTAGGTGTGCAATTCTGGCCAGCCCTAGGGCAGGCCGGGATAAAACCTAAATAACTTGAGTTATACTTATCAAAATTAGATGGGACCAAAGAGGCTAGAAAATAGACACATAAAACTTTAGCATATCCAAAAATTAGGTTCAGATAAGTTAAATAGAAATTTTGGCTTGAGTTACAAAAATCGGGTTGAATAATTATGCTGAGGCAGCAATTCTGTTTTAATGTAACTAATGTTCCTATGAGTTTAATATTGAAGTATGAATGGAATGTTATGACTTCTATGAGAAATTAGTGTTCTGAGTACTAACACTATTCATTAGGAAGCGGACGCGTTCCGTTATGCCGCCGAAAAGTATATGCATGACTTATGATATACATGTAGATACATGTGCATTTTCAAGAAAGTTATGAAAGTCATGTTATGATGAACCTAAAGATTATGTTATGCTGAAAGTTCCATGATACCTGGGCCAGCCCCAGAATAAAGTTAAGGGCAATAGATCGGTAGGAAGGTTGGGGAAAGTAAACCCGCCATTCCTGTATAGGAACAAGCTCAATCCTGAAAAGCAGATTATTATCCAGGAGTCTAAAGTGGCCAAGAACTCCCAGGGGACTAAGTAATGGAAAAGTTTATGAAGAAAGGCTCAAGAACAAGTTTTGCATGATTGCATTAAATGCATAATTACAGTGAATGGTCATTACAAGTTATTTACAGTTTGTTATATTCCCTTATTGTCATATGTTCATATATTCTACTCATTATTCTGTGTATTACTGTTAGTAGTTTATTTTGTTTCTTGTGTTGTCTTAAGTAAAACTGAACTTTGCCTCGGACTAGACGTTTTCTTAAACTTATTGAATATAGATAGTTCAGTTTGATCCCATGTTTTTATAATTAAACAAAAATCGAGGCAACTAAGAATGAATGTGACGTCAGCTAAACACTGTACGCGAACCCTACTGAGAATTTCTTCAAATTCTCACCTCGTTTTACATTTCTGCATCATTCTCAGACGTTGACGATGGATTCAACGGCCACTCTCTTTATTGAGGTTCGAAACCTGCTGCTCCACCACGATCCCGCAGTGGGTTCACTATATATAATCGGCTCCTGCCATTTCCATCTTTACCTTTTTAGTGATAGGAACTTTGCCGTTCCCTTATTTCACCTTTCTTTTGACCCTGCTGCCCCTTACTTTGCAATTCCTTTACACATAGCACACCCTCCTCCAGCACCTCCCGCACCCGCAGCACCTGCTGACCCTGCACCAAAGTCACCCTCGCAGGTGGTACCCGACTTTCCGCTCAGCTCCGAGAGCGACCCTTTAGAGGCCACCAACTTAGCATCATCCTCCTCAGGACCCAGTGCAAACTACTCACCAGTTTGAAATTGGGCATGGCCAATGACTATCCTGTGAGTAGGTCAGCAGTAGATGACGTTGTATAGCGTAACCTTCTTTTAGCAGCATGCAGCTTTGGGTCATAGACTTAGCAGTAGATTTTGAAATGTCCTTTGAGGACCACATAGGATCGTTTTGACTGATACGGGCCTTATGTCTTTTTGGTACACTGGCCCCACTTATGTATTCTGTTTTGAGACTTGTACATAAACTGAAGCAGTGGCTTCCTATTTATATATATATATATATATACACATATACAGTTGACGGTATATATGTCATTTGTTCTTATCTTTTCTGTTATGATATATTAAACTCTGTCACGTTCATTATATACAGCGCTCCGTTTCTTCTGTTAACAAAAAAAAAAGTGATATGGAAAAGGAAATGTAAGCAGAGTATTAACACGGTAACACAATCTACTTAATTTCATGCTATGACTTAAGCATAATATTAAATTAGTAGGGTGTTACATCTTGCAGCTCAAAGGGCAAGAGGTGTAGCAATAGTTGTAGTAGTGTTTGTCAAGTTTGTAAGTTTTGCACCAATTGCAAAGACTTCATCTTCAGCCTTTAAGGAGGAAAAGGACTTCTTAGCAAGTCTCATCATTCTTCTCTTGCTTGTCTTTCTCTCCTCAGGAATTAGAGAGAGGCTTCTTTCTTTTCTCTTCTTTTTCTTATCGTCTTTGGAAGGGTTGGATTTTCTCTTTCCAATGCTAGCTACCTTAGCAGCAGTAGTAGTAGTATCTTTTTTCTTCTTGTCCTTCTTTTTTTTTTTCTCTTTCTCTTTTTCTTGAGCTTAGGGTTTCAATCACAAGGCTGATAAGGTCTTCATCATGGTTGTAGGTCTCTTATTATCAGCTCTGTGCCTATCTAGTAGTAATTGATGTAACACCCTAATAATCCCATATTACACTTAAGTCGTGTTATGTCCGATTATCAGTTGTTATTTATGCTCGCGGAAAAGTTACACTCTTTTAGAAAATAAATTACGTGAAAAATAGGGTAAATTTTTTTTTTTTTAAATACGTCATTGCTTTTAGTGCATTAAAACTTGAGCCTCGAGCATGAAAGAAACATCAAGTACTCATTGTGCATAAGAAATCCCATCTCAACGAAATAAAGCATAAAGGAACTAAATGGAACATAACATATAACAAAGCTTAAGATTCCCATTCCATAAAATATAAAACATAATATAATGAAGTACAATTAATGACACATGGCTAAGCCATGGCTTACATAATACATGCATTGATACAATAGAGTTCCAACATAATATGAAAATACATGAGGAAAATAGAAACTAGATTAGACTACTAGTCTACCCCAATCATAACCCTAGTAGCTAACTTCCACAAATACATCCCTCGGTCCTACAAGCGTCATGATCTGGAGCGACTGCATCCCCTAGCTCCATGCCCTTGGAAAATGAAAGGTGTGCAGATAGTGCGAGGGTGCCTACTAAGCACTTCCGCGTAAAGAGCACTAATCAGAACTCACCATAAGCGAGGGCACGATCGCGGCAAAGCAGTGACATCGGAACCGTGACTCACAGCTGTGGAAGTCTCCTCGGAGGGGTCCTCCTCATACATGGGGCTGGCGCTTGGATGGTACTTGGGAATTGGAGGTGAGGTTGCCCTCGGGATTGGGGTAGCAATGGAGCTCAACTCTATAACTCGGACAGCAAGCTAGGGCAATATCTCCACAGAAGGCAATCCGGGAGACATAGACTCCATCTTAATATCCAGCAAAGGAGACAATGGAAAATTCCAAGGTGCTAATGGGTAAGCAGGGGATGCCTCAGGAATGACAACAGGGGCTAATGGAAGATCTGGCCTTGCTACTTCGTGCACATGACCAAGCTGGAAATACGTATGAACAATCGTGGTGGTCGTTGCCATGATTGCATTTGCATCCGCATCATAGGACCATTCATACTCTAGTGGATCCATGATCCTGGCCACAGGGTCTGTGATACGAGCTAAGGAAGGTAATTTGGTCATTCCAACATTAGGAAAGAGCTTGTTGACAGCTTAGAGATCAAACAACCTAAGAGCTCATTTCAAGTGCAATGGCATTAACTTGGAGCCAAAGGAATCAAGCTTATTTCAAATTACTTAGAGATCAAGCAATCAAACTTGATGACAGTAACTTGGAGAGCGAGCAATCTGATCATGTTGGAGGCACTACAATCTAGTCTAATATGTGATGGGATATATTTAGATTGTGTCTAGATTTATTTTGACTTACTTTAGATTTACTTAGATTTGAATTGAATTAGTTTATCTTTTAAGCTTTAAATCTAATATAATCTAATCTATAAAGATCAAATTTGATTTAAATAGTTAGGAATAAGTCTTTTAGGATAGAATCATATCGTTAATTTTTTTAATTTCAGTTTCAAATTAGATATTTTAGATAGGATTAGATAATTTTCGTTTTTTATTAATTTTAGGATTTTGGTATAAATAGGCAACTTGGTCTATGGATAGTTCATAGTTTATCATGGTTTAACTATCAATACAATCGTGAGGTTTTCCTCATTTTGTTTTTGTGTGATGTAGAATTTTCTATCTTTTTTCCTATTATGTACATTTCTAAGGACAGGTTTCTTGGGAGTTTAATAGGGAGAGTTTTTATCCTGAATCTTGTTTTTTATCAAAGTGTGTGCCTGGGGTTTCTAGATCTTTATAGCCACAAGGTTCCTCATCATTTGGTATTCAAAGCAAGGTTTAGACAAATTCCTATTTATCTATCTTTGCGTCTTTCATTTCAATTTTGTCTTCTTTTCTTGTCCATTTTCATTCCTATTTTCTGTGTTTTTACATTCTATCCTCTTGTGTTGTTGTCGTGTCTTTGTTCTATCTTTATGTTTCTTCTCTGTTTTGCATTTGTTTTTGAGTTACTAGTTTAGATCCAAAAAAAAAAAAAAAGGGAGAAGAAATCAAAAAAAGGTTCAAAGGATTATAAGCATAATTTTCTTCCTTTTGATCTAGGTTGTCAAGGACAGGTTCTTTAAAGGTCTAGTAGGGAAAATTCTTTCCTTTGATCTAGATTGCTAAGGATAGGTTCCTTAGATGTCTTGTAGGAAAACCCTTTTTTGGTGACCTAGGTTGCTAAGAATAAGTTTCTTAGAGGTCTAGTAGGAAAATCCTATGTTTGCTATCCTCTTTTTCTATTTTGTTTCTGCTTTGTTAATCTTACTTACCTTGTTTATTTTTTTCTTTGCGTTTTGAGCCTCGTTTCCTTATTTGTTTGACTACTTTGTCTACATTTTTTTTTTTTTTGTAGTTGAGATATATTCAGTTTAAAAAAAAGCACGAAAAAAAAAGAAAAAAAGGCCCAAAAAAAAGAAGGAAAATAATGAAAAAAAAAGAGAGACAAAAAAGGGCAAAAAAGAAGAAGAAGAAGAAGGAGAGAGTGTTAGTGAAGTTCTTCATTTGTAGGTTCTTAAATAGCTTCATGAAGGGAAGGTAATGGTGGAGATGGCTCTGAAGATTATGAGGACAAGATTCAAGAATGAATCTTTTTAAAGAGTGGGGGAATGATATGAGCTCAAGAGTCTAATTTGGTCATTCCAACATTGGAAAAGAGCTTTTTGACAACTTGGAGATCAAAAAACCCAATAGCTTATTTCAAGTGCAATGGCATTAACTTGGAGCCAAAGGAATCAAGCTTATTTCAAATTACTTGGAGATTAAGGAATCAAACTTAATTACAGTAACTTGGAGAGCAAGCAATCTGATCATGTTGGAGACACCACAATCTAGTCCAATATGTGATGGGATACATTTAGATTATGTCTAGATTTGTTTGGACTTAGTTTAGATTTACTTAGATTTGAATTGAATTAGTTTATCTTTTAAGATTTAAATCAAATTTGATTTAATCTATAAAGATCAAAGTTGATTTAAATTAGTTAGGTATAAGTCTTTTAGAATAGAATCATATCGTTAATTTTTTTAATTTCAGTTTCAAATTAGATCTTTTAGATAGGATTAGATAATTTCTATTTTTTATTAATTTTAGGATTTATGTATAAATAGGCAACTTGGCCTATGGACAATTCATAGTTGATTATGGTTTGACTATCAATACTATTGTGAGGTTTTCCTCATTTTGTTTCTGTGTGATGCAGAATTTTCTATCATTTCCCTATTATCTACGTTTCCATCGACTTGGGGGTTTAGCAGGGAGGATTTTTATCCTAAATCTTGTTTTCTATCAAAATGTTTGCCTGGGGTTTCTGGATCTTTATATCCATGGAGTTCCTCATCAGTGCGCCATTAGGATCTGGCGACGATATGGAAATAAATAAAGGTAAGAAATAATATTTCTTAGTAGGACTCTAACTCCACACATAAGTGTTGTTGTTATCGTCCCAGCCATTTCAGGTTTTTCAAAAAGAATTAGTGAGCATGCATATAGTTCATTTATTAGGTTTTCGATAACATAATTATACGAAGAGGGTTCTTTTTTTTAAACATGTATTCTTATCATGGCAATTTCATTAGCATGGACATAAAGGGGAAATATAGATAGGTGCATTATACATAAACATCTTTACATTTTCTTTCTTTTCTTGGGTTGGACCGAAGCCTGTTCTTTCATTAAACTTGACTTAATCACAAATATTTTATTTATCACCCTCTTAACTTGAATGGTAATGAGCTCATACAGTGGTCATCACCACCTTAAATTCCCAGAACCTTGTAGGAGAGGGGGAAGAGTAGGTTTCATCTTCCCTTACAAAAGATCACCCAAGCTTAAGGATCACCTTCTTTTTTGAAAGATCATATCCACTTATCTTGTCTTTGAAGGTCACCTTGCCTTTTGAAAGATCACACCGTTAGTTTCATCTTTCATTAATTAATGCATACAAAGCTAACAATTTTGCTAAGTCCATAGTTTTTATTGAAATCCGGCAGCATAACGATTAGACCAGAGCTTCCCCAAAATTTGCCAAATAGAGAATTCTAATCACAAGACATCATTATACATCCCACAACATCATGATCATCACACTTAGCATAATCATCATCATCATCATTGTCATCATACTTGCACGCAAAGACATATATCACAAGCAAAGTCTTATAAGCTTAGCTTAGTAATTTAGGTGCAAGCTTTTAGTAAGATTTTCACATTGTGCCATTCTTTTATCATTCTTGGAAGCAAGTTTCTACTACTTCTCTTTTTGAATCTTTTAAGTTGAATTATGAAGTCTCAATGTTTTAAGTTGAGGGTCTTTAGGGTTATCAAGTTTGCTTTTCACTTTGCCGTAACCAAATTTATGTTTTCATTGTAGGGTAAAAACTTAGAAATATTACCATAATTTTATCTTTTATTGTTTAATTTAATTTTTGTGGGATTATGCTTCTCTAAACTCTCTTTTAAACAAAACAAACCCCACTCGAAAATTCAAGGTTTAACTTGAGTTGTACACTAAACACTATCACTTTTCAATTTTTAGGTTTATCCAGGTACCGGTAATTTTTCGAATTTACTAGGAGTTCCACAAAAGGAATCTGACCAAGATATTTTATGGAGTTGTTCCCTTATGTTTTAGCTTTCTTATAAATTTGGTCCTACTCAAAAATGTTTTACATAACTTGAGTTATAAAGATTTTAGTGTAGGCTATCCAGATAGAAACACTACTAGGTATAACCCACTTTCAAAATTCATATCTCCCTCATTTTAAGTCCAATGCTCACACATTTTTTCATGTATGGATAGCTTTTGAGTCTATTTTCATATAAAATTGGTTTTGTTGCATTTTGAGTTGTATAAAATGAGTTATTACGTTTTCCATATAGACTGCTAGAATTTCAGCATCTCCAGATTTCATTTTCTTAGCTTGTTTTATAGAAATATTAAGGTTCCTCCTCAAATGACCATTTTTATCTTTCATTTTACTTTCATACTTTGAAGTTTTAGTGATAAATCTGCATTTAGACTTTAGATAAATTTTGATTCATAATAGTGCTTATACAACATAATCATATTTTAAGAAAATACTTTAACACTAGGAAAAACTTCATACAAAAAGAGTATGGTCATGAGACCTACGAGCAAGTCCTAGAACAACCTAGCTATGAGAAGCTTAGCAGTTCTGGTGCTTGAAAACATACAAAAAAGAGGGGTTAGAGTGACTACCACAAGAAGCTTTTTGAAGTGCTTGAAAAGTGGAAAGGTTGGAGATGATCTCCCTCCTTTGGAGCTTGAAAATGGAGCTAGGTGTGTGCTTGAGTATCTTCTTCAAAGACCAAAGAAGGTGGTCTTTGAAGGGCTTGTGAGAATGGTGGTGGTAAATAAGGTTGATTGAAGTAGGAAAGTAAGAAGAACAAAAAGGATAAAAAGAACAAAGAGGAGGTAGTGTGGAGTTTAGAGAGAAGTAAGAACTTTAGGCTTGTAGCAAGAGAATGGGAGTGGCAAAATGAGAATGAAATGGGGCTGTTTGGGTGTAAGTCTCACGGCCTTAGGCTGATTGCTTTGTTACTTCTTTCACTTAGGAATAGGCTTGGTGACCATGGGGTGAAAGAGTGGTTGTTCCATCCTTGAGTCTTGGGTGCATGGCTCAAATCCTTTTGTGTTTTCTAAGGTGGTTAATGGCTAACTCCATGCTATTAATGGGTTGATCCACTTTAATGGTTTATGGCAAATCAAGTGCGATCCATGTGTAGGATAGCCTTCTTTTAGTTAATCTTACATCAAGGTACTTAACCATAATAAGCCTTAATCCTATGGTGTAAGATTAGGAGATAAATAGATGGTGGATGATGAGTCTTACTTGGCCCAAATTTTCAAGCATGATTAAAGGGAAATTTTTGAATTTTTATTGTTATTAGAATTATCTAAGTGTTAAGCAATTAGATTAGTTTAATTGCCCTTTAAACTATTTTGATTAATTACATTTTTAAGACTTTTTTTTCTCTAAAAAGAATTATTCCCACGAATTTTATATTTAGTGTGTGAGGATTAATTTATCACATTTGATTAGGGTAAAACATTTGTCATGTGCTTAATTAATAAGATTATATTACCATAATTTTGTTCTTAGTCATGAATTAGCAAGATTTGGATGATTAAGCCTTAATTAAATCATTTATGTTGTCATTGTTCAATTGTTGACTTTTTTTATTGATCATTGACTTTTAGTTGATTTGTTGACTTTTTCCCTAATTACTAAGCTTTTGCTCTTGAGATTGGTTGATTAATCCTTGACTAATCACTAACCTCTCTAATTAGTCAGTAACACTAAGCTAATTAGCTTAGGTAAAATTGGAGATGTTATAATTGAGCCCTGATAAAAACCCTTGTGAGAAACATGCCATAAGGTAGAGTGGCATGTCTTGTTCTTTTAGCATTAACAGCAATAAGGATGAAGTCCAAAATCAACTTTACCAAGTTGATCTTTCTTCTGGTCATGAGGCAGAACACCACCATCTATTCCACCTTAGTTACGACATTTATGTTACCTGCAACACCCTCTATTATATAAGCCATGCTCGAGTCATGGAATTATATTAAGAGGTTGTTACTGTGCTAAGAAAATCTTTAAAATGCGAAAAATATACAATACATGGCCCTTTAGCTGCACATTTTATTACTGAATGTAGTTCATAAATTTCGTCATCTCTGATACATAGAGAATAAAATAAGTACAACTTAAGAAAAATGTTTGTAACTAATGTTATACGCAGAAACTGCTCCTACATTTTGGCTGTTGCCCTTTTCTGAACTTCAACCGGCCTCTATAGTCTTCCAGGTTGACTTAAGCCTGAGTCTTGCATGATGAACATCCCAAGATTCTGCCTTGTTCTTAAGTTTTAGCCCAGGATTTGGAATGTTTATGGAAAGAAGAACATACAAGCAAGCAGTGAGAACCTAAGGTTCTTAGTAGGTAAATTTGGACCATCACGTATACAATGTCATCATAAACATTCTAGCCGCTTTGGTTTCTTATGAAAGCGTGAGCACATATATACAACCAGTGGTTCAGTTTTAGGTTAAAACATCTTTCTCAAAGCGGGTTATATTTTAACATCCACTTGTCACATTATATAATAGACATGGAAATACGAATAGAGTAATATGCTTCAACAAGAATCATAATGACATTATGACATAACGAGATAATTGAATATGCACATATAGATACTTATACTTGACTATATGCAAGTGCACTTGACTTAACTCGTCTCTTTCTTTAACTTGCAACTTGATCTTGCTCTTCTGTACTTGGTCCCCCGGAGGTGAATGGCCTCTCTCACCCCTGGGTAATAGCCTACTTTTCAGGTTTGAGCTCATACCTATACATGAGTGACGGGTTTACTTTCCCCGACCCTCACGCCAGTTTATTGCCATTAAATCTGGTCGAGGGCTGGCCCAAGTCTTAGAAAGTACTGCTCTAGTCCAAGCTAGCTGGGTCTATGTTAGGCTTCACATGGCAGCTTAGTATGTCCCTCTTGCAAGTTCTTATTATCTTTTTCCTTTCCATATCTTATCATGCATGGGGATGCTTTGTGCATTCATGGATATGTCTCACACCTTATTTCTCATATCATATTCTAATTATGCTTGCATGCATGACATACATGAACATGATAGGCAAATGTAAATATATCCAAAGCATAATCACCTATAGCATAAGCTCTCATAACTTCATAAACACCTGCCGAAAATTCGGCAGCATAACGGATTGAGTCCGCTTCGCTGTGAATAATGCCAGACTACCAGTAAAATCATTCAAACATGCAAATCAATATGGGACAGCGATTATACATTCACAATATCATTCATTAAATTCAATACAACCCTCATTAGAGTTTCTGCTTACTTCATCCTATTCTGCCCGAATTTTGTATAATCCACCTTTAGTACAATTCAACTCGTTTAAACCTGAATTTTGGATATGTCATAGCTCTATGTGTCTAGTTTCCAACTCTTTTGGTCCCATCTCATTTTGATTTGTATAACTCAAGTTATTAGTATTTTACCTCAAACTGCCCTGTACTTAGCTAGAAATGCACCCTTATAAGTGAAAATTAACTAAAAATAGAAATCTAGGTGAAATTATGTGAAATTTATGTCAATTTAAAGCTAATAGAACAAGATTTTGAATGAAAGATTTCATATCATTTGTATGAGTATATTTCTAGATATAAGCCCCGTAACTTGACTCTATTGAACTACCTTGTTCCAGCCCAGTTTGAACTTAAGTCAACTTCATTGATGTACTGGGAACAATTGGCAATGAATCTAACTCTGAAATTTTTATGGGATGTTTCCTTACATGTTAGCTTTCAAACAGCATTGGTTTCACTCAATTTAGAGTTGTGTAGTGTGAGTTACACGCTTCTCAACTCATACTGCCTAGATGAGAATCCAGATTTCTAGGTCAAACTTCAAAAATTCATAACTAACTCTATACTAACCCAATGGCCTTATATTTTATATATATGGAAAGATCTGAATGTCTAGTTTCATATAAAATGGATTTATCAAATTTAAATAGCTTTAGGCAGAGCCGTACACTCTGCTATACAGACCATCGAGGGAAAAACCCTAACAGCTTCTTCAATTCTTCTTGGATTCATGTTCTCCTTGAATCAATCCATCCAATCTTCAATTCAAACTCATATATACTCCTTAAACTAGCCTTAACTCATCATCCCCACCCATCACAATATCAGAATCATGGATGAATAAGGGACCCTAGGCAGCCCCAATTCAAAGAAAAGAAGGAGAAAGTTGAGATTCCTACCTTGATTTTGGTGCCACCACAAGCTAGTCTTGAGTCTTAATGAAAGATTTGGGTGCAAGAAACTTGATGGATGTTGAAAGTGGAAGAAGATGGTGAGAGGAAGAAGAAAGTAAGTCTGAAAGAGAGAGAGAGAAGGCCGAAATTGAGGGGGCATAAGAGAGGAAATATCTCACCCAAGAGTAGATGTAATTGGTGGAGGCTTGGTGGTGGAGGTGAGGCCAATTTTCTCCACTACCTTGAGCAACACTTGGCGCCACTCATATGTGGAAGAGGTGGCTGAATTTCACCCACTTAAGTGAGGGTTTTCTGTAGAAAATTCTACTGGTTTGGTTCTAGTAGTATAAAACACCGAATCATTGCTGATTTCCTTCAATTCGGCAATATATTACTGGTAACTTAAAATTTGTTGCATGTCTATTTTAATCTTTCCCTAATCTTAATCTCTTTAATTAACTCCTAATTAATATTTAATTAACTTCTAATTGCCCTTACATAACTATTGAAACAAAATAAATAGATTAACGATGTAAATTAGATATTTTCGCAATTTCGGAGCCTTTTTGTTTTCTATTGTCTATAACTAATGGTATTTCCGTAATTTTGAGCAAGTCTAGGGGCACCCCACATCATTTCACACCAAACTGCCTCCCTGGCCCAATTGGCAAAGATTTAAACTTCTATAGTTTCATCACATGATTCTGCTCTGTTTAAAATCCCATTTTGCTAATTCTACAGATGTCAGGACATGAAAGTTATTTCATGAAAAGTTCTAGGGTTATTGTGGGAATAAGTCTTTAGGGTCAAAATATAATTTCTAAAAATTTCGGGCATCACTGCAATTAACAAAAGTTTATAGGGGCACTTTTATCATTTCCTAATTTTTAACATATGGCAATGCCATATTTTAAACAGCAATGTTACACTACCCTATAATTCCAAGTGTGAGGATCATCATGGCATAGCACTGCCTGAGAAATTTTCATACTGCCTAAGGGAAATAATTCAAAGTTTCCATTACGTTCTGTTTATGAAAGTGGGGATGTTACATTACCACTTCTAGGCAACACAATGTGTTGAACCATAGAATATATAGCTCGAATAGGAACTAGCAAGTAAGAGGTTTGAATATCTCTTGCTCTCATATTTTGCTTCCCTATGAGAATCTCAGCAACTTCTTCTTCTGTGGCACTAACTTCTTCCCGCCATCTTTCTTCACTGCGACAAAGGATGCCATCATTGGGAGTGTTGGTTATTAAACGATGTCAGAAGGTAAGACTTGCAACTCAAAGCTTCCAACAATGCTTCTAAGTAATGTATTGTCTTCATAAGAGGGAAAGAGGGTGTTGTAGAAAGTAGGAATCACCCCAGTGCAGATGTCTTTTGAAATCCTTAGAAAATAGTTCCATCCTTGGAACTCGAAAACGTTGAAGACTTTAGGAAGAGAAATAAAGCTCTCCAAGTAGAAACTTCTGCCTCTAGCAATGGGTCTTTGAAAAGTCATTTTGGAAATTTGCTTGCGTTTCTTCATCATCAAAAATGTAGGGGACACTTTGGTAACCCTTGTCAGCCATTGAGAAAAACGAAAGGTTAGAGCTTAAATAAAAAGGAATGTGTTTGGGTTGACGTTGAAGGTGAATGTAGAAAGTGATGAAAGTTTGAATCTTGAGTGAGAAAGTGAACAATGATGAATAGTATTTGTGATTTCAGTAATTTGAGAGAGAAAAGGTTTATAGAGAAAGTAAATGGGTTTGATGGTTAAAGAAAATAACATAGAAATATTGATGCGGCTCTGGCAAGTACACCAGGTCGTACAAGTAATAAAGTAATAAGTAAAGCATCGTTCCTATGAGGATAGATCAAATACCAAATAGTTTAAGCGATGACTATTTGATGGAATGAATTCACGAATATAGAAAATTAAGATAAAATTTTAATTAAAATATAAGCAAAGTATAATGGAGATTGATGCTGATAGGATGGACAAATGCAATGGGATGAACACTATGGCTAATTAATTTCACCTATTGTAGATGTATTTACTATGAATTTCTATTAATTAGTTCCTATCCTAATTAACTCACGGTCAGTTCATCTTAATTTATTCCTAGCGTCTATTTAGGTCAAGCAGTACTCTTTATCCTATGTTAATTGTATAATCTCTTAGCACAAACTAATCTAGGTAAAGTTTGAAGTTTTATGGGTTCCTATGTTGACTGTATGAACCACATTTGTCTATCTCTAGTTTTTGCTCAGCCCATAGTGTTTACATTAAGAGGCTTTATTCACGAATCCTCTCTCGAGTTATTGTAAATCCCCAAATCAATTAATTGGTGATCAAACAATTAAAGGCATTAAGCACAAACAAAAACACTAAGCAATTGAGATAGAAACAAGATTAACATTATTTCATACGAAAAATTGTCATACAAAAAAGGTCCATTAATGCCATAGCAAAAGAAAATTAGTTCACAACTGAAGAAAAGAAAATAACAAAAGAGTATAAAGATTAGGATATAGAAGAACAAAAAGCCATAAAGTGTTGAAGCTAGAGACAAGAGATTCAGAAGAATGTGAATCTCTCCACGATGAGTTTGAGCTTTGGAATCCTTGAATCTTCACCTTCAATCTCTCTGGAAGAAGTCTTTTATCATGGGAAGTGTGTAAATATGTCTAGGGATCTGTTTCTGATAAGAAGTGTTGCCTTTTATAGTGTACGAATCTTCTTTCTCAAAACTTGGCCCCAGCCCACTAATTTATCCAATCATGGTCACACTATAGCGCAAGGGTTGCGCTACAGCATAACTAAAATTCTTGGGCCAACTCAATATTGCGTTGTAGTGCAAAGGCTGGGCTATAGCACAGCATCCAAAAATGAAGTCACTTGAGAAAAGGGGGTGCGCATAGCTGCACACTGTAACATCCTCAATTTCATGCCGTACTAAATTACTTCAGTAACCCTGAGTAATTAGACACTTAATAAGAAATTATGAGATTAAAGCTTAATTAAGGGGTTGACTCGGGTGAGAGGAGTCAAGAGGATGCTTGCTTAATCGAGATTAGATAATTCTAATTAAGCGAGTCAGAGCCTTTATAGCTTAATTAAGCACTAATCGCCCTTAATTAGCTTACTCGAGTTTAATTAAGGTTAATTAAGCTTAATCATAAGATTAATTTTTGTTAATCGTGTTCTTATGTGTTAATCACTAATCCTTGCTTAATCACCTTAATTAAGTTGTATGAGCACTTAATCACATGATTAAATTCAAATTTAGTCAACTAGACAATAAAGTAAAGAGTGATGTCATAAAAGCATAAAGCATTAGACAAAACTACTTTATGTAAGAGTTTGACCATGCTTTGTCTCCCTATCATCCCATTTGTCCCCTTAAACCTTAATTAACACAAAATTAAGCAAAATATCTCACTCTCCCTCCCTTAATGTAGGACGCCACTTTCCTCCCTCCCTCCCTCATCCATTTCCATTTTCACTCATCATATTCTCTCTCTTCAAGCCAAATTCTCCAACTTCTCTCTAAACACTTCTTCATCTTCTTCATCTTCCTCTTCCTTTCTCCACCACCACCACCCTAAACCAGTCACTTAGCCCTTCAAAGACCTCATCTTTTGGGTCTTTGGAGACAAGATCAAAACACTACAACCTCCATTTCCACAAGATTTCAAGAGCTTCTCCTTCCTTCTTGCAAAACTGCCATCATCATCATCAAGAGGAGTCATCATCATCTTCTTCCTCCTCTCTTATTTTTGCACTATCTTCAAGAAAGGTAGTGATCTTCATCTTTTTCATTTTGTTCACCCAAGAAAGCTTGGAGCTTGGTTCTTTCATGACCAAGATTTCTAAGTGAAAGCTTGAGAAGATCCTTCATGCTCTCCAAGAGCCAAAGTTTTCATTTTATGTTCTTCATGTGTTCTTAAGTTTCCTCTTTTGGAAAAATATGTTCTTGATGTTCTTCATGTGTTCTTAAGTTTCCACTTTTAGAAAAATGTGTTCTTGATGTTCTTCATGTGTTCTTAAGTTTCCTCTTTTGGAAAAATATGTTCTTATTGTTCTCTTGCTTAAAGTTGTTCCTTTCTTTTTGTGATGAGTGAATGATTAGAAAAGCTTCACCTTTTTATGTTTTCATGATTTGATAAGACTATGAACATTCTAAAAGCTTTAAACTTTAAAAAGTTTGCTTCTTGATGCACAAAAAGTGGCGCAAGTTTTAGTGCCATCATAAAGCTTTTTTTTTTGTTTTATTTTGAAGACAAAGATACATGAAAAAGTCTAAGCTTTTTAGAAGAACAAGCCTTTTTGAGTTATGAAATGATATCTTGTTACTTTATGTCTTAGAAAATCCAACCCTTAAGAAAAGACCTTTCATAAAGTTTCAAACTTTAATCAAGAATGAAATCTTTAAGTCATAAAAGTGTTGTTTTGTAACATTTAATTCATAAAGTTTTGATCTTGAACCAAAACAATGCAAAAAAGGTGTTAACTTTTATAAAGAACAAGACTTTTTACTTAAAAAGCTAGTAACTTGTATCATTTTTTCATAAAGATCCAATCTTAAGATAAGAGCTTAATGTCAAAGGCACTTACTTTCATAAAGAATAAGACTTTATGACTACTTTATAAAGAATGACAACTTTAATAATGTTTAAGGCAAAACCTTGGTATGTTATTAGTAAAAGTTTAAAACTTTGTAACTTGAATAAGTTAAAAGTCACCCTTGGTGATTAGTGAACATTGGTGTTGTTGGGTTCATGATGTGGTTATGCGTTGTCATGACCCAAGGATTAGAGGGATCTCGAACTCCTTGGGAACAGAAGTATGATTAGGGCCTCTGAGCATACCATGAACCTAGGAATCGCTAAGTGCACTATCCCAAGGAAAGGAAACAATCACATGATTTAATTAATTTGAATAAGTGTTCCATAAGACATGTACTTAAGTAAAGAATACTTTCATACAAGGACTAAGTAACTAAAAGACTACAAACACATTTCCTAACTATGTTATTCTCTCATGGGTAACCACGAGAAATCATATAATGATTCATAATATTCTTCGCAAAGAAAAACATAACTATAAACACCTTTAGGATATGAATGGGTGATGCCATTCGGCATGATGAATGATGAGTTTGATTGAGCTTTGTCTCATGATTGAATGATGAGTATGATGATATGATATAGATATGATGAACTGTTGGTTGAAAGTTTATGATTGGCATTTTGGGGAAACTCCGGTCTAGTCATTATGCTGCCGGATTTCCGTCAAAATTATGGACTTAGTCATATCATTGCATGTGTCTAGTCAAAGAAGTATTATGCATGTAAAGTATAATGATAAGCAAAGAATTAATGGGACATGACCCTTCAATCACTTCGGTAAGGGAAGTGAGAGATGGCGATCCACAAGGACTCAAGGAACCTCTATGAGGGAGGCAAGGGTGACATGTAGGACCCTCCAACTTAGAGGTAACCAATATCAGCTTAGTCTGATTTGGTCAGTACTGCGTGACGACGGTCACGGAATGAGCTCATGTCCAAAAGCAGTTTATTTCAAAGGAAAGTAAAGAATGTAAAGCACGTGCTAAAAATGAAAGTAAAGTCAAAAGCATAACCATGGTTAAGTCTATGATGATGTATGTCCTTGCATGTACTTATGTGCCCATTTGCATTATGAATGTTTACTCTATCCTTCAGTATGTATGTTAGATTATGATGATGTAGTTGTGATGTTAAGTTTAAAGGCAACCCGCTTCGGAGTATAAGTTTTCAAAATCCTTAAAATTGAACGTATATCTGTCCATTGCTTTTATAATTAAACCCGAAGTGGCTGGGACGATGACGATGACACCGTGTTGTCTAGTCGCGATCCTACTGAGAAATTTAGTATTTCTCACTCCTATGTTTCCGTGTCGTCTTCAAAGGATGCCGGCGTCGGGCACGGTGGTGATCTTCATTGAGTTTCCAGTGATGCATTAGCACTTCGACCCAGTGCTGAATGCATTGTGCTGACTGCTCAGGCAACGATGGCGGTCTACATGTTCCATAGCCGCCAGTTCTATGCACCCGTGATGAGTTCATTTTTCTACCCTCATGAGCCATTCGAGACATCACTATGGATGACATTCACCCGCCCTTTCATCCTCTGAGGTACCCTACTAATGGAGATTTCGATTCGGACACCCGCCTAACACCGATAGTTTCGTTGGATTCAGATCCTTCGGAGCCTTCTCATCCGAGCTATCATGTGGAGACTGACCCGTCTGAGCCTTCCTACCCGTCTATGATCCGTCTGTCGTCCGACTCGTCTTCTTCTTCTGCAACCCCTCATCACACACCACCCCCAGTTTGCAGTCGCGGGTTCATCCGTACTCGTGCCGTGCCACATGGGTGTGGCTGTGCTTGAGGAGGAGGACGTAGTGATATTCCTCCCAGTGGGTTCGGGAATGGCTACCTTCCACCAGATGAGTGAGATTTGGACTTACATGCAGAGCCGAGCATAAGGATAGCCCTTTTTGGTTATAGCTAGGGTTATCATTTTTCTTATGGCATGTATGGGTGTATGGGATTGTTTATGTATTTCCTTTTATCATGTATTTCGTTAGGTTATTTTGTAGGGCCGACAGTAGGTATCGGACCTATTGCTATCATTGTGTATGACTGCTGCTATTACTACTACTACATTAACTATGCGATGGCTATGGAATGAATGTTATCTTCATCTAAGATTGTTGTTATTCTTATGATTTCTATGTATGTTAAATGCGATGTATATATGGGATAGCGACTTTTGTATTACATGTTCACGATGCGCTCATGGCTCTCGATTTCAAAAACGGTTTACTTGTTTTATTTAAAAAAAAAATTTACCCCTATTTTCGTTTAAAAAGTAATTTATAAAAGGTAATGTTAGTTCCGCGAGCAAAGGTAACAACTAGTAATTCCACAATATGACTTAAGCATAGAATGGAACTATTAGGGTGTTACATTTTGGTATCAGAGCAGTTCATCCTTGAAGAGCCTGGGGATGGACTGATTATGCTTCTAAGTATACGTGTTAGTTGAGTCATGCTTTGAGTCTCGTCTGTATGATGAGATGTAGGACTTAGATGTGCATGATCGTCTGTTCTGAATGTGGTTAGTTGCTGGTTCAGACAACATAAATCTTAAGCCTGATCAACTCAATGTCTTCTGTTTTGTGTACTAGGAACTAATGGCTTAAAAAAGACGTGGTAGGCCTCGTAACAAGCCGGAAGGTCCCGAGGAAGTTATGGGGATGCTCTGTCAAATGGCTGCTGCCATGAGGGAGCAGGCTGCTGCTGCCCATCGCATGATGAAGCGAATGGAGCAAAAGGATGAGGAGAATCCTGAAGGGCATTATGGAGGAGCTGAGGTAGATCTTGAATACCTCAAGTTTGCTGAGTTCCGGAAGGCAAATCCGCCGAGTTTCAGAGGAATGTACAACCCCGATCGAGTTGACGAATGGATCAAGGCCATTAAGAAGATTTTTATGGTGTTGGCCTGTACTGAGGAGCAAAAGGTAGCCTTTGCTACCTATATGTTGGAAGCTGATGTCGAGTTCTGGTGGGTAGACACAAGAGGCTTTTGGGAGGAACCCAAACCCGCATCACCTGGGAGGTTTTCAAGACGCACTTTTATGAGAAGTATTTTCTCGCATCCGTGAGGAATGCAAAGGATTCATGAGTCTGTGTCAAGGGACCATGAAAGTTGTCGAGTATACGGCCAAGTTTGAGGAGCTATGCAAGTTCTCTACAATTTATCAAGGGAACCCAGATGAGTGCTGGAAATGTGTGAAGTTTGAAGGGGGATTACATAAGGAGATATTGGCATCTGTAGGACCCATGGAGATCCGTGACTATGCTACACTCGTCAACAAGTACCGTTTGGTGGAGGATTGCAACCACAAGCTGTCTGTGGCTAGGTCCGAAGCTTACAAGAAGAAGATGGCACCGCAAGGGCAGAAGTTCAAGCCCCAACCCCCGAGGAGACCATTTCAAAGTGGAGGTTTTAAAGGAAAGCAACCCCAGAAGACTACTAGGAATTCACCCAAGCCGGCGAATGGTCAAGCCTGCCCTAACTGTGGCAAACATCATGGAGGACGCCCTTGTTTAGCTGGCCAGAATGCTTGTTTCCGATGCGGAAAGCGTGGACATATGGCTAGAGACTGTACTGTCAAGTTGCTGTCCCCTACCAACAAGTCCCAACACCAAGGAAGGGTCTTTGCCCTTAATGTTGAGGAGGCCACTCAGTCCGATGATCTGATCCAAGGTAAGTGTGAGGTTAATGGTAGGACCTTAACTGTGCTGTATGATTCTGGAGCTACGTACTCCTTTATTTCTCATGATTGTGTAGATAGATTAAGATTGTCTGTGTCCGAATTGCCTTCTATGTTAGTTGTTTCTACTCCTACTGGGAAACCAATTAAGACTTGTCATTGTTGCTTGAGTTGTCGATTCCAAATTGATGGTAGGTCTTTCATAGCGAATTTGATTTGCTTGCCTTTGTCTGGTTTGCATTTGATTCTGGGCATGGATTGGCTTTCAGCTAACCATGCTATGATAAATTGCTCTGAAAAATCCATTGTTTTTCCCTCTATACCTGTTAAGCCCATGGAGCCTGTTAGTTTGTTTTTGAACTCTATTAACTTAGGAAGTAGTGAGTTCGATGATCAGGGATATATTCTTCTGATGGCAAGTGAAGTGGAACTCGAGCAGGTATTGGATGAGATCCTCGTAGTCAAGGAATACCTTGATGTGTTTCCTGATGACATACCCGAGTTTCCCCCGGAGAGGGAAATCGAGTTTTCTATAGAGTTGGTGCCAGGTACTAGGCCAATCTCTATAGCACCCTATAGGATATCACCAGTGGAGTTGTCAGAGTTGAAGGGACAATTGGAAGAATTATTGGAGAAGAAGTTTGTAAGACCTAATGCCTCACTTTGGGGAGCCCCGGTATTATTTGTGAAAAAGAAGGATGGTAGTATGAGGCTATGTGTGGATTATAGGCAATTAAACAAAGTGGCTGTTAAAAACAAATATCCCTTGCCTAGGACAGATGACCTCATGGACCAACTGCGAAGTACAGCTGTGTTCTCTAAGATTGATCTGAGGTCTGGGTATCATCAGATAAGGGTGAAGGAGGAGAATATACCTAAGACGGCTTTTAGGACAAGGTATGGGCATTATGAGTTCACGGTGATGTCGTTTGGATTGACTAATGCTCCTGCTGTTTTCATGGATTATATGAACATGATCTTTAGACCCTATTTGGACTAGTTTTTAGTTGTTTTCATAGATGATATTCTCATCTATTCGAGAACAAGGGAGGAACATGAAGAACATTTGAGGGTCATGTTAAGGATCTTGAGGGAAAAGAAGCTTTATGCCAAGCTATCTAAGTGTGAATTCTAGATGGAGTAAGTAAAGTTCTTAGGGCATGTGGTGTAACAAGGGGGTATTGCTGTGGACCCAAGTAAGGTTGAGGTAGTGATGAATTGGGAAAGGCCAACCTCAGTAACTGAGATTCCGAGTTTCTTGGGTTTAGCCGGTTACTACCACAGGTTTATAAAAGGGTTTTCCCAGATATCCTTACCTTTAACCAAGTTGACAAGGAAGGATGCCCCATTTGTGTGGACAATGGACTGTGAGAAGAGCTTTCAAGAGCTAAAAGGTAAGTTAACCTCAACCCCGGTATTAGTCTTGCCGGACCCTAGTGGACCGTTGGAGGTTTATTGTGATGCCTTTGGGAGAGGTTTAGGTTGTGTCTTGATGCAGAATAGGAATGTGGTGGCTTATGCCTCCAGACAGTTAAAGCCTCACGAAGTGAACTACCCAACCCATGATTTGGAATTAGCAGCTGTAGTGTTTGCCCCCTGAAGATATGGAGGCATTATCTATATGGTGTGAGGTTCGAGGTGTTCTCTGACCATAAGAGCTTGAAGTATCTCTTTGATCAAAAGGAGTTGAATATGAGGCAAAGGAGATGGATGGAGTTTCTCAAGGATTATGATTTTAGATTGAACTATCATCCTGGGAAGGCCAATGTGGTGGCTGATGCATTAAGTCGGAAATCCTTGCATGCGTCATGGATGCTGGTCAAGGAGGATGAGCTAGTAAGGAGCTTTAGAGACCTTAACCTTCGAGTTGTGTTGACCCCCCATAGCATAAGATTGAATCAGATTAGGGTGACGAGCAATTTCAAGAGTCAAACTGCTCAAGCGCAAGGCGAGGAAGAGGAGTTCTTGAAAACCCTAGCACTGGTGAAAGAAGGAAAGTTGAAGGGTTTTGCGAAAGGTATAGATGGACTATGGAAATTTGAAGGAAGAGTATGTGTACCCGCAAGTGATGACCTCCGAAGAAGGATTTTGGAGGAGGCTCATAAGAGCCATTTCACCATACACCCTAGTGTAACAAAGATGTATCAAGATGTTAAGAAGATGTTCTAGTGGCCAGGATTGAAGAGGGATATTGTGGAGTTGGTAGGCAAGTGTTTAGTCTGCCAGAAAGTAAAGATTGAACACCAAAAACCCTCTGGTATGTTGCAATCATTGGAGATCCCATAATGGAAATGGGAAAGCATCTCTATGGACTTCATGATGGGTTTACCCAAAACGCAAGCTGGTTTCGATGTGATATGGGTAATTGTTGATAGATTAACCAAGTCTGCTAACTTGTTGCCCATTCGAGCTACTTATCCTTTGGAAAAGTTAGCCCAGTTGTATGTTCAAGAGATAGTAAGATTGCATGGTGTACCTTCAACCATAATCTCAGATAGGGACCTAAAGTTTACCTCTAGATTCTGGGGAGCTTTGCAAAAGGCATTTGGGACGAAGCTTTGTCTAAGTATAGCTTATCACCCCCAGACAGATGGACAGTCAGAGAGGAGTATTCAAACTTTGGAGGATATGCTGAGAGCTTGTGTGTTGGACAACCGAGGAAGTTAGGACAAATACTTACCTTTGATTGAGTTTGCCTATAACAATAGCCATCATGCAAGTATTGGTATGGCACCCTATGAAGCTTTGTATGGAAGGAAGTGTCAATCACCCCTGTGTTGGTGTGAACCGGGTGAGCAAAGCCTATTAGAACTTGATCTTGTGAGGCAAACCACTGAGCAAATAAGAAGGATTAGGGACGAAATTCCTATGGCTTAGAGCCGTCAAAAGAGTTATGCGGATAAGAGGAGAAAGCCTCTAGAGTTCCAAGAAGGAGAACATGTGTTCCTGAAAATCACTCCTACGACCGGTATAGGTAGAGCTATGAAGGTCAAAAAGTTAAGCCCCCGTTTCCTTAGCCCTTTTCGAATTTTAAAACGTATCGGGTCAGTTGCTTACTAAATAGCCTTACCTCCTAATTTGTCAAACCTTCATGATGTCTTCCATGTGTCTGAATTGAGAAAATACCACTCCGATCCTAGTCATCTACTTGAGCTTGAAAGTGTACAGTTAAGGGAGGACCTAACTTTCAATCTACCACCATCTCAGATCATGGATCGTGGGGCAAAATAGCTGAGGAGTAAGACGGTACCCTTGGTCAAGGTGGCTTGGGGTCGAGGGAATATAGAAGAATATACGTGAGAGCTGGAGGCCAGAACGAAGAATAAATATTCGAATTTGTTTACAGGTAACGAATTTTGTGGGCAAAATTCTTTTTAAGGTAAGGAGAAATGTAACATCCTCAATTTCATGCCGTGCTAAATTACCTTAGTAACCCTGAGTAATTAGGCACTTAATAAGAAATTATGAGATTAAGGCTTAATTAAGGGGTTGACTCGAGTGAGAGGAGTCAAGAGAATGCTTAATAGAGATTAGATAACCTCTAATTAAGCGAGTCAGAGCCTTTATAGCTTAATTAAGCACTAATCGCCCTTAATTAGCTTACTCGAGTTTAATTAAGGTTAATTAAGCTTAATCGCAAGATTAATTTTTGTTAATCGTGTTCTTATGTGTTAATCACTAATCCTTGCTTAATCACCTTAATTAAGTTGTATGAGCACTTAATCACATGATTAAATTCAAATTTAGTCAACTAGATAATAAAGTAAAGAGTGATGTCACAAAAGCATAAAGCATTAGACAAGACTACTTTATGTAAGAGTTTGAACATGTTTTTTCTCCCTATCATCCCATTTGTCCCCTTAAACCTTAATTAATACAAAATTAAGCAAAATATCTCACTCTCCCTCCCTTAATGTAGGACGCCACTTTCCTCCCTCCCTCCCTCCCTCATCCATTTTCATTTTCACTCATCCTATTCTCTCTCTTCTAGCCAAATTCTCCAACACCCCTCTAAACACTTCTTCATCTTCTTCATCTTCCTCTTCCTTTCTCCACCACCACCACCCTAAACCACTCACTTAGCCTTTCAAAGACCTCATCTTTGGGTCTTCGTAGACAAGATCAAAACACTACAACCTCCATTTCCACAAGATTTCAAGAGCTTCTCCTTCCTTCTTGTAAAACCGCCACCATTATCATCAAGAGGAGTCATCATCTTCTTCTTCCTCCTCTCTTGTTTTTGCGCCATCTTCAAGAAAGGTAGTGATCTTCATCTTTTTCATTTTGTTCATTCAAGAAAGCTTGGAGCTTGGTTCTTTCATGACCAAGATTTCTAAGTGAAAGCTTGAGAAGATCCTTCATGCTCTACAAAAGCCAAAGTTTTCATTTTTAGTAAAATGTATTCTTGATGCTCTTCATGTGTTCTTAAGTTTCCTCTTTTGGAAAAATATGTTCTTATTGTTCTCTTGCTTAAAGTTGTTCCTTTCTTTTTATGATGAGTGAATGATTAGAAAAGCTTCACCTTTTTATGTTTTCATGATTTGATAAGACTATGAACATTCTAAAAGCTTTAAACTTTAAAAAGCTTGCTTCTTGATGCACAAAAAGTGGAGCAAGTTTTAGTGCCATCATAAAGCTTTTTTTTTTGTTTTATTTTGAAGACAATGATACATGAAAAAGTTTAAGCATTTTAGAAGAACAAGCCTTTTTGAGTTATGAAATGATATCTTGTTATTTTATGTCTTAGAAAATTCAACCTTTAAGAAAAGACCTTTCATAAAGTCTGAAACTTTAATCAAGAATGAAATCTTTAAGTCATAAAAGTGTTATTTTGTAACATTTAATTCATAAAGTTTTGATCTTGAACCAAAACAATGCAAAAAGGTGTTAACTTTTATAAAGAACAAGACTTTTTATTCAAAAAGCTAGTAACTTGTATCATTATTTAATAAAGATCCAATCTTAAGATAAGAGCTTAATGTCAAAGGCACTTACTTTCATAAAGAATAAGACTTTATGACTACTTTATAAAGAATGACAATTTTAATAATGTTTAAGGCAAAACCTTGGTATGTTATTAGTAAAAGTTTAAAACTTTGTAACTTGAATAAGTTAAAAGTCACCCTTGGTGATTAGTGAATATTGGTGTTGTTGGGTTCATGATGTGGTTATGCGTTGTCATGACCCAAGGATTAGAGGGATCTCGAACTCCTTGGGAACAGAAGTATGATTAGGGCCTCTGAGCATACCATGAACCTAGGAATCGCTAAGTGCACTATCCCAAGGAAAGGAAACAATCACATGATTTAATTAATTTGAACAAGTTTTCCATAAGACATATACTTAAATAAAGAATACTTTCATACAAGGACTAAGTAACTAAAAGACTACAAACACATATCCTAAATATGTGATTCTCTCATGGGTAACCACGAGAAATCATATAATGATTCATAATATTCTTCGCAAAGAAAAACACAACTATAAACCCCTTTAGGATATGAATGGGTGATGCCATTCGGCATGATGAATGATGAGTTTGATTGAGCTTTGTCTCATGATTGAATGATGAGTATGATGATATGATGTAGATATAATGAACTGTTGGTTGAAAGTTTATTATTGGCATTTTGGGTAAGCTCCGGTCTAGCCATTATGCTACCGGATTTTCGTCAAAATTATGGACTTAGTCATATCATTGTATCTGTCTAGTCAAAGAAGTATTATGCATGTAAAGTATAATGATAAGCAAAGAGTTAATGGGACATGACCCTTCAATCACTTTAGTAAGGGAAGTAAGAGATGGCGATCCACAAAAACTCAAGGAACCTCTATGAGGGAGGCAAGGGTGACATGGAGGACCCTCCAACTTAGAGGTAACCAATATCAGCTTAGTCTGATTTGGTTAGTACTACGTGACGACGGTCACAGAATGAGCTCATGTCCAAAAGCAATCTATTTCAAAGGAAAGTAAAGAATGTTAAGCACGTGCCAAAAATGAAAGTAAAGTCAAAAGCATAACCATGGTTAAGTCTATGATGCAATTACTTATGTGCCCATTTGCATTATTAATGTTTACTCTATCCTTCAGTATGTGTGTTAGATTATGATGATGTAGTTATGATGTTAAGTTTAAAAGCAACCTGCTTCGGAGTTTAAGTTTTCAAAATCCTTAAAATTGAACGTATATCTGTCCACTGCTTTTATAATTAAACCTAAAGTGGCTGGGACGATGACGATGACACTATGTTGTCTAGTCACGATCCAATTGAGAAATTTAGTATTTTTCACTCCTACGTTTTCGTGTCGTCTTCAGAGGATGCCGGCGTCAGGCACGGTGGTGATCTTCATTGAGTTTTCGGTGATGCATTGGCACTTTAACCCGGTGCTGAATGCATCTGTGCTAACTACTCAGGCAGCGATGCGGGTCTACATGTTCCATAGCCGCCAATTCCATGCGCCCATGATGAGTCCATTTTTCCACCCTCATGAGCTGTTCGACGATATCACCATGGATGATGTTCGCCTGCCCTTTCATCCTCCGAGGTACCCCACCGATGGAGATTTCGATTCGGACACTTGCCTAACACCGACAGTTTCGTTGGATTCAGATCCTTTGGAGCCTTCTCCTCCGAGCTATCATGTGGAGACTGACCCGTCTGAGCCTTTCTACCCGTCTGTGATCCGTCTATCATCCGACTCATCTTCTTCTTCTGCAGCCCCTCGTCACACACCACCCCTGGTTCATGGTCGCGGGTTCATCCGTACTCGTCCCGTGCCTCGTGGGCATGGCCGTGCTCAAGGAGGAGGACATGGTGATATTCCTCCCGGTGGGTTCGGGAATGGCTACCTTCCGCCAGATGAGTGAGATGTGGACTTACATGCGGAGCCGAGTATGAGGATAGCCCCTTTTGGTTGTAGCTAGGGTTATCATTTTTCTTGTGGCATGTATGGGTGTATGGGATTGTTTATGTATTTCCTTTTATCATGTATTTCGTTAGGTTATTTTGCAGGGCCGACAATAGGTATCGGACCTATTGCTATCATTGTGTATGACTGCTGCTATTACTACTACTACATTAACTATGCGATGGCTATGGAATGAATGTTATCTTCATCTAAGATTGTTGTTATTCTTATGATTTCTATGTATGTTAACTGCAATGTATGTATGGGATAGCGACGTTTGTATTACATGTTCACGATGCTCTCATGCCTCTCGATTTCAAAAATGGTTTACTTGTTTTATTTAAAAAAAAAAATTTACCCCTATTTTCGTTTAAAAAGTAATTTATAAAAGGTAATGTTTGTTTCGTGAGCAAAAGTAACAACTAGTAATTCCACAATATGACTTAAGCATAGAATGGAACTATTAGGGTGTTACATTTTGGTATCAGAGCAGTTCGTCCTTGAAGAGCCTGGGGATGGACTGATTGTGCTTCTAAGCATACGTGTTAGTTGAGTCATGCTTTGAGTCTCGTCTGTATGATGAGACGTAGGAGTTAGATGTGCATGATCGTCTATTCTGAATGTGGTTAGTTGCTGGTTCAGTCAACAAAAATGTTGAGCCTGATCAACTCAATGTCTTCTGTTTTGTGTACCAGGAACTAATGGCTTCAGGAAGACGTGGTAGGCCTCGTAACGAGCCGGAAGGTCCCAAGGAAGTTATGGGGACGCTCCATGAAATGGCTGCTGCCGTGAGGGAGTAGGCTGCTGCTGCCCATCGCATGATGGAGCAAATGGAGCAAAGGGATGAGGAGAATCCCAAAGGGCACAATGGAGGAGCTGAGGTAGATCTTGAATACCTCAAGTTTGCTGAGTTCCAAAAGGCAAACCCGCCGAGTTTCAGAGGAACGTACAACCCCGATCAAGCTGACGAATGGATCAATGCCATTGAGAAGATTTTTACGGTGTTAGCCTGTACCGAGGAACAAAAGGTAGCCTTTGATACCTATATGTTGGAAGCTGATGCCAAGTTCTGGTGGATAGGCACAAAGAGGCTTTTGGGAGGAACCCAAACCCACATCACCTAGGAGATTTTCAAGACGCACTTTTATGAGAAGTATTTTCCCGCATCCATGAGGAATGCAAAGGAGCTGGAGTTCATGAGTCTGCGTCAAGGGACCATGAATGTTGCCGAGCATACGGCCAAGTTTGGGGAGCTATGCAAGTTCTCGACAATTTTTCAAGGGAACCTAGATGAGCGCTGGAAATGTGTGAAGTTTGAAGGGGGATTGCGTGAGGAAATATTGGCATCTGTAGGACCCATGGAGATTCATGACTATGCTACACTCGTCAACAAGTGCCGTTTGGTGGAGGATTGCAACCACAAGCTGTTTGTGGCTAGGTCCGAAGCCTACAAGAAGAAGATGGCACCGCAAGGGCAGAAGTTCAAGCCCCAACCACTGAGGAGACCATTTCAAGGTGGAGGTTTCAAAGGAAAGCAACCCTAGAAGCCTACTGGGAATTCACCCAAGCTGGCGAATGGTCAAGCCTGCCCTAAGTGTGGCAAACATCATGGAGGACGCCCTTGTTTAGCTGGCCAGAATGCTTGTTTCCGATGCGGAAAGCGTGGACATATGGCTAGAGATTGCACTATCAAGCTGCTATCCCCTACCAACAAGCCCCAACACCAAGGAAGGGTCTTTGCCCTTAATGCTGAGGAGGCCACTCAGTCCGACGATCTGTTCCAAGGTAAGTGCGAGGTTAATGGTAGGACCTTAACTGTGCTGTATGATTCTGGAGCTACACACTCCTTTATTTCTCATGATTGTGTAGATAGATTAGGATTGTCTGTATCCGAATTGCCTTATATGTTAAATTGTTTCTACTCTAGCTCGGAAACCAGTTAAGACTTGTCATTGTTGCTTGAGTTGTCGATTCCAAATTAATGGTAGGTCTTTCATAGCGAATTTGATTTGCTTGCCTTTGTCTGGTTTGGATTTGATTCTGGGCATAGATTGGCTTTCGGTTAACCATGCTATGATAAATTGCTCTGAAAAATTCATTGTTCTTCCCCTAATGCCTGTTAAGCCCGTGGAGCCTATTAGTTTGTTTTTGAACTCTATTAAGGTAGGAAGTAGTGAGTTGGATGATCAGGGATATGTTCTTCTTATGGCAAGTGAAGTAGAATTCGAGCAGGTATTGGATGAGATCCTCGTAGTCAAGGAATACCCCGATGTGTTTCCTGATGACATACCCGAGTTTCCCCTGGAGAAGGAAATCGAGTTTTCTATAGAGTTGGTGTCGGGTACTGGGCCAATCTCTATAGCACCGTATAGGATATGCCCAGTGGAGTTGTCAGAGTTGAAGGGACAATTGGAAGAATTATTAGAGAAGAAGTTTGTAAGACCTAATGCCTCACCTTGGGGAGCCCTGGTATTATTTGTGAAAAAGAAGGATGGTAGTATGAGGCTATGTGTGGATTATAGGCAATTAAACAAAGTGACTGTTAAAAACAAGTATCCCTTGCCTAGGATAGATGACCTCATGGACCAACTGCGAGGTGCAGCTGTGTTCTCTAAGATTGATCTGAGGTCTGGGTATCATCAGATAAGGGTGAAGGAGGAGAAGATTCCCAAGACGGCTTTCAGAACAAGGTATGGGCATTATGAGTTCACGGTGATGTCGCTTGGATTGACTAATGCTCCTGCTGTTTTCATGGATTATATGAACAAGATCTTTAGACCCTATTTGGACAAGTTTGTAGTTATTTTCATAGATGATATTCTCATCTATTGGAGAACGAGGGAAGAACACGAAGAACATTTGAGGGTTGTGTGAAGGATCTTGAGGGAAAAGAAGCTTTATGCCAAGCTATCTAAGTGTGAATTCTGGATGGAGGAAGTAAAGTTCTTAGGGTATGTGGTGTCACAAGGGGGTATTGCTATGGACCCAAGTAAGGTTGAGGCAATGATGAATTGGGAGAGGCCAACCTCAGTAACTGAGATACCGAGTTTCTTGGTTTTAGCCGGTTACTACGGCAGGTTTATAAAAGGGTTTTCCCAGATATCCTTACCCTTAACCAAGTTGACAAGGAAGGATGCCCCGTTTGTGTGGACAATGGACTGTGAGAAGAGCTTTCAAGAGCTAAAAGGTAAGTTAACCTCAATCCCAGTATTAGTCTTGCCGTACCCTAGTGGACCGTTGGAGGTTTACTGTAATGCCTTTAGGAGAGGTTTAGGTTGTGTCTTGATGCAGAATAGGAATGTGGTGGCTTATGCCTCTAGACAGTTAAAGCCTCACGAAGTGAACTACCCAACCCATGATTTGGAATTAGCAGCTGTAGTGTTTGCCCTGAAGATATGGAGGCATTATCTATATGGTGTGAGGTTCGAGGTGTTCTCTGATCATAAGAGCTTGAAGTATCTCTTTGATCAAAAGGAGTTGAATATGAGGCAAAGGAGATGGATGGAGTTTCTGAAGGATTATGATTTTGGGTTGAACTATCATCCTGGGAAAGCCAATGTGGTGGCTGATGCATTAAGTCGGAAATCCTTGCATGCGTCATGGATGATGGTCAAGCAGGATGAGCTAGTAAGGAGCTTTAGAGACCTTAACCTTCGAGTTGTGTTGACCCCCCATAGCATAAGATTGAATCAGATTAGGGTGACGAGCGATTTCAAGAGTCAAACTGCTCAAGCCCAAGGCGAGGAAGAGGAGTTCTTGAAAACCCTAGGGTTGGTGAAAGAAGGAAAGTTGAAGGGTTTTGCGAAAGGTATAGATGGACTATGGAAATTTGAAGGAAGAGTATGTGTACTCGCAAGTGGTGACCTCCGAAGAAGGATTTTGGAGGAGGCTCATAAGAGCCATTTCACCATACACCCTAGTGTGACAAAGATGTATCAAGATGTTAAGAAGATGTTCTGGTGGCCAGGATTGAAGAGGGATATTGCGGAGTTGGTAGGCAAGTGTTTAGTCTGCCAGAAAGTAAAGATTGAACACCGAAAACCCTCTAGTATGTTGCAATCATTGGAGATCCCATAATGGAAATGGGAAAGCATCTCTATGGACTTCATGAAGGGTTTACCCAAAACGCAAGCTGGTTCAATGCGATATGGGTAATTGTTGACAGATTAACCAAGTCTACTCACTTTTTGCCCATTCGAGCTACTTATCCTTTGGAAAAGTTAGCCAGCTGTATGTTCAAGAGATAGTAAGATTGCATGGTGTACCTTCAACCATAATCTCAGATAGGGACCCGAGGTTTACCTCTAGATTCTAGGGAGCTTTGCAAAAGGCATTTGGGACGAAGCTTTGTCTAAGTACAGCTTATCACCCTCAGACAGATGGACAGTCAAAGAGGACTATTCAAACTTTGGAGGATATGCTGAGAGCTTGTGTGTTAGACAACCGAGGAAGTTGGGACAAATACTTACCTTTGATTGAGTTTGCCTATAACAATAGCCATCATGCAAGTATTGGTATGGCACCCTATGAAGCTTTGTATAGAAGGAAGTGTCAATCACCCCTGTGTTGGTGTGAACCGGGTGAGCAAAGCCTATTAGAACCTGATCTTGTGAGGCAGACCATTGAGCAAATAAGAAGGATTAGGGACAAAATTCTTATGGCTTAGAGCCGTCAAAAGAGTTATGCAGATAAGAGGAGAAAGCCTCTAGAGTTCCAAGAAGGAGAACATGTGTTCCTGAAAATCACTCCTACGACCGGTATAGGTAGAGCTATGAAGGTCAAAAAGTTAAGCCCTCGTTTCCTTAGCCCTTTTCAAATTTTAAAACGTGTCGGGTTAGTTGCTTACTAAATAGCCTTACCTCCTAATTTGTCAAACCTTCATGATGTCTTTCATGTGTCTGAATTGAGAAAATACCACTCCGATCCTAGTCATCTACTTGAGCTTGAAAGTGTACAGTTAAGGGAGGACCTAACTTTCAATCTACCACCATCTTGGATCGTGGATCGTGGGGCAAAACAGCTGAGGAGTAAGATGGTACCCTTTGTCAAGGTGGCTTGGGGTAGAGGGAATATGGAAGAATATACGTGGGAGCTGGAGGCCGAAATGAAGAACGAATATCCGAATTTGTTTACAGGTAACGAATTTTGTGGGCAAAATTCTTTTTAAGGTGAGGAGAAATGTAACATCCTGAATTTCATGCCGTGCTAAATTACCTCAGTAACCCTGTGTAATTAGGCACTTAATGAGAAATTATGAGATTAAGGCTTAATTAAGGGGTTGACTCGGGTGAGAGGAGTCAAGAGAATGCTTAATCGAGATTAAATAATCCCTAATTAAGCGAGTTAGAGCCTTTATAGCTTAATTAAGCACTAACCGCCCTTAATTAGCTTACTCGAGTTTAATTAAGGTTAATTAAGCTTAATCATAAGATTAATTTTTGTGAATCGTGTTCTTATGTGTTAATCACTAATCCTTGCTTAATCACCTTAATTAAGTTGTATGAGCACTTAATCACATGATTAAATTCAAATTTAGTCAACTAGATAATAAAGTAAAAAGTGATGTCACAAAAGCATAAAGCATTAGACAAGACTACTTTATGTAAGAGTTTGAACATGCTTTTTCTCCCTATCATCCCATTTGTCCCCTTAAACCTTAATTAACACAAAATTAAGCAAAATATCTCACTCTCCCTCCCTTAATGTAGGACGCCACTTTCCTCCCTCCCTCCCTCATCCATTTTCATTTTCACTCATCCTATTCTCTCTCTTCTAGCCAAATTCTCCAACTTCTCTCTAAACACTTCTTCATCTTCTTCATCTTCCTCTTCCTTTCTCCACCACCACCACCCTAAACCAGTCACTTAGCCCTTCAAAGACCTCATCTTTGGGTCTTTGGAGACAAGATCAAAACACTACAACCTCCATTTCCACAAGATTTCAAGAGCTTTTCCTTCCTTCTTGCAAAACGGCAACCATTATCATGAAGAGGAGTCATCATCTTCTTCTTCCTCCTCTCTTGTTTTTGCCCCTTCAAGAAAGGTAGTGATCTTCATCTTTTTCATTTTGTTCACTCAAGAAAGCTTAGAGCTTGGTTCTTTCATGACGAAGATTTCTAAGTGAAAGCTTGAGAAGATCCTTCATGCTCTCCAAAAGCCAAAGTTTTCATTTTTAGTAAAATGTGTTCTTGATGTTCTTCATGTGTTCTTAAGTTTCCTCTCTTGAAAAAATATGTTCTTGATGTTCTTCATGTGTTCTTAAGTTTCCTCTTTTGGAAAAATATGTTCTTATTGTTCTCTTGCTTAAAGTTGTTCCTTTCTTTTTATGATGAGTGAATGATTAGAAAAGCTTCACCTTTTTATGTTTTCATGATTTGATAAGACTATGAACATTCTAAAAGCTTTAAACTTTGAAAAGTTTGCTTCTTGATGAACAAAAAGTGGCGCAAGTTTTAGTGCCATCATAAAGCTTTTTTTTTATTTTATTTTGAAGACAAAGATACATGAAAAAATCTAAGCTTTTTAGAATAACAAGCCTTTTTGAGTTATGAAATGATATCTTGTTACTTTATGTCTTAGAAAATCCAACCTTTAAGAAAAGACCTTTCATAAAGTTTGAAACTTTAATCAAGAATGAAATCTTTAAGTCATAAAAGTGTTGTTTTATAACATTTAATTCATAAAGTTTTGATCTTAAACCAAAACAATGCAAAAAGGTGTTAACTTTTATAAAGAACAAGATTTTTATTCAAAAAGCTAGTAACTTGTATCATTATTTCATAAAGATCCAATCTTAAGATAAGAGCTTAATGTCAAAGGCACTTACTTTCATAAAGAATAAGACTTTATGACTACTTTATAAAGAATGACAACTTTAATAATGTTTAAGGCAAAACCTTGGTATGTTATTAGTAAAAGTTTAAAACTTTGTAACTTGAATAAGTTAAAAGTCACCCTTGGTGATTAGTGAATATTGGTGTTGATGGGTTCATGATGTGGTTATGCGTTGTCATGCCCCAAGGATTAGAGGGATCTCGAACTCCTTGGGAACAGAAGTATGATTAGGGCCTTTGAGCATACCATGAACCTAGGAATCGCTAAGTGCACTATTCCAAGGAAAGGAAACAATCACATGATTTAATTAATTTGAACAAGTGTTCCATAAGACATATACTTAAGTAAAGAATACTTTCATACAAGGACTAAGTAACTAAAAGACTACAAACACATATCCTAACTATTTGACTCTCTCATGGGTAACCATGACAAATCATATAATGATTCATAATATTCTTCGCAAAGAAAAACACAACTATAAACCCCTTTACGATATGAATGGGTGATGCCATTCGTCATGATGAATGATGAGTTTGATTGAGCTTTGTCTCATGATTGAATGATGAGTATGATGATATGATATATATATGATGAACTATTAGTTGAAAGTTTGTGATTGGCATTTTGCGGAAGCTCCGGTCTAGCCGTTATGCTGCCGGATTTCCGTCAAAATTATGGACTTAGTCATATCATTGCATGTGTCTAGTCAAAGAAGTATTATGCATGTAAAGTATAATGATAAGCAAAGAATTAATGGGACATGACCTTTCAATCACTTCGGTAAGGAAAGTGAGAGATGGCGATCCACAAAGACTCAAGGAACCGCTATGAGGGAGGCAGGGGTGACATAGAGGACCCTCCAACTTAGAGGTAACCAATATCGGCTTAGTCTGATTTGGTTAGTACTACGTGACGACGGTCAGGGAATGAGCTCATGTCCAAAAGCAGTCTATTTCAAAGGAAAGTAATGAATGTTAAGCACGTGCTAAAAATGAAAGTAAAGTCAAAAGCGTAACCATGATTAAGTTTATGATGATGCATGTCCTTGCATGTACTTATGTGCCCATTTGCATTATGAATGTTTGCTCTATCATTCAGTATGTATGTTAAATTATGATGATGTAGTTATGATGTTAAGTTTAAAAGCATCCCACTTCGAAGTTTAAGTTTTCAAAATCCTTAAAATTGAACGTATATCTGTCCACTGCTTTTATAATTAAACCCGAAGTGGCTGGGACGATGACGAGACACTGTGTTGTCTAGTCGCGATCCTATTGAGAAATTTAGTATTTCTCACTCCTATGTTTCCGTGTTGTCTTCATAGGATGCCGGCATCGGGCACGGTGGTGATCTTCATTGAGTTTCCGGTGATGCATTGGCACTTCGACCCGATGTTGAATGCATCTGTGCTAACTGCTTAGGCAGCGATGCGGGTCTACATGTTCCATAGCCGCCAGTTCCGTGCACCCGTGATGAGTCCTTTTTTCCACCCTTATGAGCCGTTCGAGAACATCACCATGGATGACGTTCGCCAGCCCTTTCATCCTCCGAGGTACCCCACTGATGGAGATTCCGATTCGGACACCCGCCTGACACCGACAATTTCATTGGATTCAGATCCTTCGGAGCCTTCTCATCCGAGCTATCATGTGGAGACTGACCCGTCTAAGCCTTCCTGCCCGTCTGTGATCCATCTGTCGTCCGACTCGTCTTCTTCTTCTGCAGCCCCTCATCACACACCACCGCCGGTTTGCGGTCGCGGGTTCATCCGTACTTGTGCCGTGCCTCGTGGACGTGGCCGTGCTCGAGGGGGAGGACGTGGTGATATTCCTCCCGGTGGGTTCGGGAATGGCTACCTTCCACCACATGAGTGAGATGTGGACTTACATGCGGAGCCGAGCATGAGGATAGCCCCTTTTGGTTGTAGCTAGGGTTATCATTTTCCTTGCGGCATGTATGGTGTAACACCTTACCAGACAAAGTACTATGCTTAAGTCATAATAAATTATCTGACAAGTGATTACGTGTAATACTGGTTAAATTCTATTTTCTATATTTGTATTATTTACGCGCATAAGAATACTTAATCGCATAACAAAATTTCCTGCGTGACGGTGGAATAAATACTAGTTAATCGGTATACTACAAATAACGTAACACAAACAAGAATACAATAAGGACAGGACTACTGCTAAGGAATCATAATCATATACATAGATATCTGATTTTAAAGTTTGTCAAAATGATACAAGGTGACAAAATGAGGCCGCTAATATAAAACAAAATGGCCAGTTTCTATGAACAGCACCCCAAGTGGTCCCCACGGGACGTTTCATGTACATCTCCTAACACCTACCCATCCACCCATGACCCAGACTGCCAAAAGAGGGTCATTCTGTACATCTAACCCAATTACAGCATGCACGCTATCTAGACAAAATCTGATGACAGGAACTCATTCGCCATGGAGGCGTCCGCTGGAGGGTGTCCGACACTGGGAGCAGAGGATGATGAAGAAGCACTCGCTGCCTCGGACGGATCCTCCTCCGAGATTGAGGCTGATGACATTGGCTGCGGTGGTGAAGCGGGAAGGGCCATGGGAACTGGAGATACTGGTGCGGTTGGTGCTACTGTTGGTGGTGGTGGAAATGGATGGGCCATGTGAAGGGGTATGGCTATGTAGGGGACATCAAGATCAAAGAGGGTATGCATAAGCAGAACAGTGAAATCTCTCTGGAAGAAGAGGTAGAGGCAGAACTGACATCGGCCAGAGATATATACAGAATCCAAAAACGGGTCAAGGTGTATGTGTAGCTCAGGGAACTTGATGAATAGCACCCCGGTCGTTGCGTGGTCCATGGTTTGAGAATGACGCGGAACATACAATAAGGTGAGAAATGAATATTTCTCAGTAGAAATTCCTAGCCTCTATACATTTGTCATCGCTTTCATTCCCAATTGTTTCGGTCGTGCAATGTTTTTCAAATAGTACGGTAATTGTAAAGCATACACCGAAACAAATTCGAGTTTAGGTAACAGATACACTAATATACTCAAACAGTAATCATGGTGGGACAATAACATATTAAGGATAATAAACAAGAATCTAGAACAATCAATAAAGAAGCATTACACTATACACGTGCATGTGCAATTAAATATGCATCTTATTCTTGGAGGCTTTCGCCTATTATAAATTATTTCCATCCTTGGTCCCCTGGGAGTCATTGGCCATATACTCCTGGGTAATAGTCCGCTTTTCAGGACCGAGCTCGTTCCTATACAGGATGGCCGGGTTTACTTTCCCTGACCTTCCCACTGATCTATTCCCCTTAATTTATTCCGGAGCTGGCCCAAGTGATATGGAATTCTTTATAATATCATGAAATGAATGAACATCTAGCTTGACTCTTTGAATATAATGCATTCAAGCTATTATAAGGTTTCACAACATATGAACTTCTTACTGAAATTTCGGTAGTATCACGGATCAAGTCCGCTTTCCCATGAATAGTGCCAGACAACCAGTACATTTGTACAACTTGTAATTTCAAAATAGACCAGCAATTACATATATACATTCATAGCATCATTCAACAATTCCAAATCAAGCATCATTAAGGTTTCAGTTTGTTCCTCCCTGTTTTGCCCGAATTTGGCATGCCCCAATTTTATTCAATTCAACTCTTTTAAATCTAATTTTTGGATATGTCACAGCCTCATGTGTCTAGTTTATAGTCCTTTTAGTCCCATCTCATTTTGATGTGTATAACTCTAGATATAAACATTTTATCTCAGTATATCCTGTTCTTAGCTAGAATTGGGTTCCTATAGAAGAAAATTCACTAAAAATCGAAAACTAGATGAAATCATGCAAATTTTAAATCAAAATAAAGTTAATACAACAAGCTTTAAAATGAGTTAAGTTTCATGTCATTTTCCTGAGTAGATTATGAGTTATGAGTCTCAAAACATTGCTCTATTGGGCTACCCTATTCTAGGCCAATTTAACCCTAAGCCAACTTCATTGATGTGATGGAACAAATGACAACGAATTAAATTCTGAAATTTTTATACAATGTTCTTCCATATGTTAGCTTTCAAACAACTTTAGTTGCACTCAATTTGGAGCTGTATAGGGTGAGTTACACCCTCTCAACTCATGCTGTCCGGGTAAGAACACAGATTTCTAGGTCCAACTTCAAAAATTCATAAATAATTATATACTAATCCAATGGCCTATTATGATATATGTATGGAAATCTCTAGATGTCTAATTTCATACAAAAATTGTTTCATCCAATTTAAACGACAGCAGGCTGAGCTGTACACTCTGCCGTACGGACCACCGAGAAAAAACCCTAACAGCTTCTAGATTTGTCTTCCTCCTTCAAGCTATTTGCTCTCAATTACAATTTTAATCACAACATACATACAAAACCAATCATAAATCATCATCATCACTCTAATAAACATCAATATTTCAGATTAAGCATGATCACCATGCAGCCCCAAATCAGAGAAAACAAGAGAAGAAGTAGGATTTCCTACCTTGTCTTATGCAATTTATGCTGATTTTGAGTCTTTGATGGTGGTGATTTCGGATGAGATTTGAAGATGGATGAGAATGGAGTCAAATTGAGAGTAGAGAGGAGAGAAAGGGAAGAGCTTCAGCAGATGGGAAGTGGCCGAAATTTTGATGAGGAGAAAAGGAGAAAAAGGTGAAGATATTTGGTGGTTGCTTGCTTGTGATTGGTGAATCCAATTTAATCATAAAATCTGGTTTACCTCCCACAATCAAGGGCTGTCTAGGCGCCACTTGAGGGGGTATTTGGATGAATCTTAGCCGTTGATTCTAGGGCAGTCATAGAAAAATTCTACTGGTCCGGTTTTGACAGTTTGTAATACCGAAATCTTACCGATTTCTCTTAAATCGGTAAACTGGCTTGAAAATTTTCTGTGGGGTTTTCTATGCTCCTAATCTAATTCCATCAAGCCTAATCTGTCTAAATTGCACTTAATTAGCTTTAAGTAAATGTTTAATCAAGTTTTGATTAAACTTACTTATTTGATAAAAACTGAATAATTCAGCTGTTAACAATAAATTTTTCGGACGTTACATTCTACCCTCCTAAAAAAAAAATTTTGTCCCCAAAATTTAGTACCTGAGAATAATTCGGGATGTTCCCTTCTCATGTCAAATTCTAACTCCCACGTATAGTCCGCTGAGTCTTCGTGTCCCCATGCCACTTTTACCAGTTGTACGGCTTTGTTCTGAAGGTGTTTGATGCTCCTGTCCACTATCCGTGCTGGGAGTACTTGGAAAGTTAAATCATCCCTTAACTGGATTGATTCAGGTTCCAGAAAGTGAGTAGGATCAAGTTGATATTTTCTGAGTTGGGAGACATGGAAAACATCATGAAGATTGGACAGATGTGGAGGTAAAGCAACTCGATAGGCAACTGGCCCGATTCGCTTTAAAATTTGAAAGGGACCTATAAAGCGAGGGCTTAGCTTTCTAACTTTAATGGCTCTACCTATTCTAGTTGTGGGTGTGATTTTTAGAAACACGTGGTCTCCTTCTTGAAATTCCAAGGGTTTCCTCCAGACATCCGCGTAGCTCTTTTGACGGCTTTGAGCTGCAAGTATTCTGCTATGGATCCTTTTGATGTGCTCCGTTGTCTGTCTAACTAGTTCCGGACCTAGGAGATTCTGTTCTCCTGATTAGTACCAGCATAGAGGAGATTGACACTTTCGGCCATATAAAGCCTCATATGGAGCCATGCCAATGCTGGCATGGTAACTATTGTTGTAGGCAAACTCGGCTAATGATAAGTATCGATCCCAATTCCCCCGTTGTTCCAGAATGTATGCCCGCAACATATCTTCCAAAGTCTGAATCGTTCATTCTGTTTGACCATCTGATTGTGGATGATATGCAGAACTTAGACATAACCTAGTGCTGAATGCCTTCTGGAGCGCTCCCCAAAATCGTGAGGTGAACCTTGGATCTCGATCGGAGATGATTGTTGAAGGAATACCATGTAGCCGTACCACTTCTTGGATATATATTTGAGCCAACTTTTCTAGAGGAAAATTCGCTCAAATGGGTAAAAAGTGAGCAGACTTGGTTAGCCTATCCACTATGACCCATATGGCGTCATATCCTGAGGGGTTCCTTGGTAAACCTATCACGAAATCTATAGAAATGCTCTCCCATTTCCATTTCGAAATTTCTAAGGGTTGTAATGTTCCTGCCAGCTTCTGATGCTCTATCTTCACCTTCTGGCAAGTTAAACATTTATTCACGAAATTGGCCACATCCGTTTTAAGGCCTGGCCACCAAAACATCTTCTTGAGATCTTGGTACATCGTGTTAATGCCAGGATGTATAGTAAACTCACTCTTATGGGCTTCCTCCAAAACCTTCCTCCTGAGATTGTCCTCCTTAGGTATCCATATTCTCCCATGATATCGCCATATCTCATCCGTGTCTTGGGAAAATCCTGTTAGCTTGCCAGATTGCACTAGTCGCACTGTATGTTGGAAGTCGTCATTTCCTTGTTGTGCTTGCTGGATTTGACCCTTGAAAGTACTGGTTATCTTCAGTTAGTGTAATTGAATGGCACCGGGAGTTACAGAGATTCCCAAGTTGAGGGTTTGAAAGCTTTCTATAAGTTCTGCTTCTTTGATCATCATCCACGCCACTGTTAAGGATTTCCTCCTTAGGGCATCTGCTACCACATTTGCCTTGCCTGGATGGTACTTTAGGTCGAATTCGTAATCTTTAAGAAACTTCATCCACCTTCGCTGCCTCATGTTCAATTCCTTCTGATCAAAAAGGTATTTCAAGCCTTTGTGATCAGAAAATACTTCAAACTTCACTCCGTAGAGATAGTGTCTCCACATCTTTAAGGCAAATACTATCGCCACTAGCTCGAGGTCATGTGTTGGATAATTTCTTTCATGAGTTTTCAATTGCCCGGAAGCATATGCCACGACGTTCCTGTTCTGCATTAACACGCACCCCAATCCTTTCTTAGAAGCATCACAATACACTTCAAATGGTCCATGAGCATCCGGTAAAATAAGTACTGGGGCTGTTGTCAACTTTCCCTTTAATTCCTGAAAACTTTGCTCACACTCAACTGTCCAGCCGAATGGAGCGTTCTTCCTGGTTAACTTTTTTAAGGGTAGGGCTATTTGAGAGAGTTCTTAATAAATCTCCTATAGTATCCTGCCAACCCTAAGAAGCTTCTGACTTCCGTAACTATCGTTGGTCGCTCCCAGTTTAATACTGCTTCTACCTTACTGGGATCCACTGAAATTCCCCCATGGGATACCACATGGCCAAGAAATTTTGCTTCTTCCATCCAAAATTCACATTTGGATAGCTTGGCGTAAAGTTTCTTTTCTCTCAGAATTTGCAAAACTAATCGCAAATGTTCTGCGTGCTCCTGTTCTGTCTTCGAGTAGACAAGTATGTCATCAATGAACACCACCACAAATTTATCAAGATATGGTCTGAATATTCGATTCATGTAATTCATGAATATCGTCGGTGCATTCGTCAATCTGAAGGACATCACAGTATATTCATAATGTCCATAACGAGTCCGAAACGCCGTCTTCGGAATATCCTCTTCTCGAACCCGAATCTGATGATATCCAGACTGTAGATCAATCTTGGAAAATACAGTATCCCCTTGCAGTTGATCCATGAGATCATCAATTCTTAGCAACGGGTATTTGTTTTTGATTGTCGCCTTATTCAACTGCCTATAATCTACACATAGTCGCATGCCTCCATCTTTCTTCTTAACTAACAGGACTGGGGCTCCCCATGGTGATGCACTCGGCCTGATAAATTTCTTCTTCAGGAGTTCTTCAATCTGTACCTTAAGTTCGGTTAGTTCCAAGGGTGACATGCGGTGTGGCGCTAAAGATATTAGTCCCACTCCTGGCACCAATTCAATAGTGAACTCAATCTCTCTCTCAGGAAGGAACTCAGGAATATCTTCGGGGAACACATCAGGATATTCCCTAACAACTGGAATATTGTTTAACTCCTGATCAACCTCTGTTATGCTGGTTGATAAGAAAATATACCCTTGACTTCTATTCCCACAAGGGTACACAATTAAGGAACTCAAATAAAGACTTACAGGAATTACTGATTCAGAAGATGAAACAGAGGGGAGTGTAATGGGTTTATCAGAGTAATTTAGCAGGGCTTGGTTGGCAGAGAGCCATCCATACCCAAAATAATGTCAAGCCCGGACAAAGGAAGACAAATTAAATTAGTCGGAAAGATTCGACCTCCTATTTGACAAGGGACATTGATACAAATGTGATTGGTCCTAACGGGCTCACTTGTAGGAGTAGAGACTAACAAGTCATAAGGTAATTTAGAAATTGGTAGCTGCAGGGCTATCATGCAATCATGAGAGATGAAAGAGTGAGATGCACCTAAATCATATAAAACGGTTAAAGTCTTACCATTTACTTCGCACGTATCTTGAATCAAATCCTCCGACTTGTTGACCTCTTGTGCATCCATAGTGAAAACTCTCCCTTGGCGTTGCAGCTTAGGAGTCGGTTGAGGATTTCTGATAGGACATTCATAGATTCTGTGGCCGGGTCTGCCACATCCAAAGCAGACATTTTGACCTACCAAGCAAGGGCGGTCACCATGATTTCTACCGTATTGGGTGCAAGTCTGGTTCCCGAAAGACCCCTGAGGTTGCTTGCCTCTGTTGTTCATCGGCTGAAACTTTCTCTGCTGCTGTAAGTTGGGCTTGAACCTCGGGCCTTGCGGAGCTAACCCCTTCTTGAAGTTATTACTGGATGATCTAGCAGCAACTAGCTTTTTGTTATAGTCCTCCACTAGGCGGCACTTGTTCACCAAGGTAGAAAAGTCTCTGATCTTCATTAGTCCTATGGTGGCAAGAATGTCTTCTCTCAGTCCACCTTCAAATTTCATGCATTTCCATGCTTCGTCAGGGCTCTGTTGATAAATAGTGGAGAATTTACACAACTCCTCAAATTTAGCGATGTACTCCAACATGCTACTATTCCCTTGATGGAGGTGCATGAATTCCAACTCCTTAGCATTGCGGACAGACGCGGGGAAATACTTCTGGTAGAATGCATCTCTAAATACGTCCCAAGTAATATCTGTCTGAGATCCTTCTAATAATCGCCGTGCACAATTCCACCAAAATTCTGCATCGGCTTCTAACATATAGGTGGCAAAAGTCACCTTCTGGCGATCTGTGCAATCTAACATGGAGAAAATCTTTTCCATAACTTTAACCTAATCATCTGCCTTATCTGGGTTAAAGGCTCCCCTGAAGCTGGGTGGGTTGGCCTTCCGAAACTCTGCAAACTTAAGATACTCCAGATCCATTCCAGGGCCATTATGATTTCCACCACGACCTACCTCTGACTGCCTTCCTAGTTGGCCCATCATTTCAGTTGCCGCAGCTGCTTGTTCGCGCATAGGGTGCACCATTTCTTGCATCGTATCCAGAAACTCTGTAGATTCCTCCTGGGCTGGAGAAGTTCGCGGCCTACCTCGCCTTCCCGAAGCCATCAAGTTCTGAACACACGAAACAAGAGTAATTAAGTTGATCAGGCTCAATACTAAGTTCGGTGTGCTAGTAAATAATAGCATATAGTTAGGCAGACTTTCTCACATATATCCTATCCATATGGACAAGACTTAGAACATAATAATATCTAAGGAATACAGAGCATATGCGAAGCATAGTCAGTCCAATCCTCAGGCTTATATTAGGATGAACTGCTCTGATACCAAAAATGTAACACCTTACCAGACAAAGTACTATGCTTAAGTCATAATAAATTATCTGACAAGTGATTATGTGTAATATTGTTTAAATTCTATTTTCTGTATTAGTATTATTTATGCGCATAAGAATACTTAATCGCATAACAAAATTTCTTGCGTGATGGCGAAATAAATACTAGTTAATCGGTATACTATAAATAACGTAACAAAAACAAGAATACAATAAGGACAGGACTATTGCTAAGGCATCATAACCATATATATAGATATTTGATTTTAAAGTTTATCAAAATGATACAAGGTGACAAAATGAGGCTGCTAATACAAAACAAAATGGCTAGTTTCTATGAACAGCACCCGAACTGGTTCCCATGGGACGTTTCATGTACATCTCTTAACACCTACCCATCCACCCATGACCTAGACTGCCAAAAGAGGGTCATTCTGTACATCTAACCCAACTACAGCATGACGCTATCTAGACAGAATCTGATGACAAGAACCCGTTCGCCATGGCGGCGTCCGCTGGAGGGTGTCCGACACTGGGAGCAAAGGATGATAAAGAAGAACTCGCTGCTTCGGACAGATCCTCCTTCGAGATCGAGGCTGATGACATCGGCTGCAGTGGTGAAGCAAGACGGGCCATGGGAACTGGACCTGCTGGTGCGGCTGGTGCTGCTGTTGGTGGTGGTGGAAATGGATGGGCCATGTGAAGGGGTATGGCTATGTAGGGGACAACAGGATCAAAGAGGGGATGCATAAGCAAAATAGCGAAATCTCTCTGGAAGAAGAAGTAGAGGCAAAACTAACATCGGCTAGAGATATATACAGAATCCAAAAACGGGTCAAGGTGTATGTGTAGCTCAGGGAACTCGATGAATAGCACCCCGGTCGTTGCGTGCTCCATAGTCTGAGAATGACGCGGAACATACAATAGGGTGAGAAATGAATATTTCTCAGTAGAAATTCCTAGCCTCTATGCGTCTGTCATCGCTTTCATTCCCAGTTGTTTCGGTCATGCAATGTTTTTCAAATAGCACGGTAATTGTAAAGCATACACCGAAACAAATTCGAGTTTAGGTAACAGATACACTAATATACTCAAACAGTAATCATGGTGGGACAATAGCATATTAAGGATAATAAACAGGAATCTAGAACAATCAATAAAGAAGCATTACACTATACATATGCATGTGCAATTAAATATGCATCTTATTCTCGGAGGCTTTCGCCTATTATAATTTATTTCCATCCTTGGTCCCCTGGGAGTCATTGGCCATATACTCCTGCGTAATAGTCCGCTTTTCAGGACCGAGCTCATTCATATACAGGATGGCCATGTTTACTTTCCCCGACCTTCCCACTGATCTATTCCCCTTAATTTATTCCAGGGCTGGCCCAAGTGATATGGAATTCTTTATAATATCATGAAATGAATGCACATCTAGCTTGACTCTTTGAATATAATGCATTCAAGCTATCATAAGGTTTCACAACATATGAACTTCTTACCGAAATTTCGGCAGCATCACGGATCGAGTCCGCTTCCCCATGAATAGTGCTAGACAACCAGTACATTTGTACAACTTGTAATTTCAAAATAGACCAGCAATTACATATATACATTCATAGCATCATTCAACAATTCCAAATCAAGCATCATTAAGGTTTCAGTTTGTTCCTCCCTATTCTGCCCGAATTTGGCATGCCCTAATTTTTATTCAATTCAACTCATTTAAATCTATTTTTTGGATATGTCACAGCCTCATGTGTCTAGTTTATAGTCCTTTTGGTGCCATCTCATTTTGATGTGTATAACTCTAGATATAAACATTTTATCTCAGTATGTCCTGTTCTTAGCCAGAATTGGATTCCTATAGAAGAAAATTCACTACAAATCGAAAACTATATGAAATCATGCGAATTTTATATCAAAATAAATTCAACACAACAAGCTTTAAAATGAGTTAAGTTTCATGTCATTTGCCTAAGCAGATTATGAGTTATGAGTCTTGAAACATTGCCCTACTGGGCTGCCCTGTTCTAGGTTAGTTTAACCCTAAGCCAACTTTATTGATGTACTGGGAACAAATGACAATGAATTAAATTATGAAATTTTTATGGAATATTCTGACATATGTTAGCTTTCAAAAAACTTTAGTTGCACCCAATTTGGAGCTGCATAGGGTGAGTTACACCCTTCTCAACTCATGCTATCTAGGTAAGAACCCAGATTTCTAGGTCCAAATTCAAAAAATCATAACTAATTATATACTAATCCAATGGCCTATTATGATATATGTATGGAAAGCCCTAGATGTCTAATTTCATATAAAAATTGTTTCATCCAATTTAAATGGCGGTAGGCAGAGTTGTACGCTCCGCCGTATGGACCATCGAGGAAAAACCCTAACAGCTTCTAGATTTGTCTTCCTCCTTCAAGCTATTTGCTCTCAATTTCAATTTTAATCACAACATACATACAAAACCAATCATAAATCATCATCATCACTCTACTAAACATCAATATTTCAGATTAAGCATGCTCACCATGCAGCCCCAAATTAGAGAAAACAAGAGAAGAAGTAGGATTTCTTATCTTGTCTTATGCAATTTATGCTGATTTTGAGTCTTTGATGGTGCTGATTTGGGATGAGACTTGAAGATGGATGAGAATGGAGTCGAATTGAGAGTAGAGAGGAGAGAAAGGGAAGAGCTTCAGCAGATGGGAAGTGGCCGAAATTTTGATGAGGAGAAAAGGAGAAAAAGGTGAAGATATTTGGTGGTTGCTTGCTTGTGATTGGTGGATCCAATTTAATCATAAAATCTGGTTTACCTCCCATCATCAAGGGCTGTCTAGGCGCCACTTGAGGGGGTATTTGGCTGAATCTTAGCTGTTGATTGTAGGACAATCATAGAAAAATTCTACTAGTCCGGTTTCGACAGTTTGTAATATCGAAATCTTACCGATTTCCCTTAAATCGGTAAACTGGCTTGAAAATTTTCTGTGGGGTTTTCTATGCTCATAATCTAATTCCATCAAGCCTAATCTGTCTAAATCGCACTTAATTAGCTTTAAGTAAATGTTAAGTTCTAATTAAACTCACTTATTTGATAAAAACTGAATAATTCAGCTGTTAACGATAAATTTTTCGGACGTTACATATGGGTGTATGGGATTGTTTATGTATTTCCTTTTATCATATATTTTGTTAGGTTATTTTGCGGTGACAAAGAGGTGCTCACTCTATTGCTATCATTGTGTATGACTGCTGCTATTACTGCTACTACATTAACTATGCGATGGCTATGGAATGAATGTTATCTTCATCTAAGATTGTGGTTATTCTTATGATTTCTATGTATGTTAAATGCAATGTATGTATGGGATAGCAACGTTTGAATTACATGTTCACGATGCGCTCATGGCTCTCAATTTCGAAAACGGTTTACTTGTTTTATTCAAAAAAAAATTTACCCCTATTTTCGTTTAAAAAGTAATTTATAAAAGGTAATGTTAGTTCCGTGAGCAAAGGTAACAACTAGTAATTCTACAATATGACTTAAGCATAGAATGGAACTATTAGGGTGTTACACACACAAAAAATGGTGAAACGGCAGCACGCTATAGCGCATTAAGTTGCCCTATAACACAACACAAAAACTCGATCTTCTCTCTTCTGTGGCAGTGCATTATAGTGCAAGGTGTTCAGCCTGCATTCTTCCTTTGGCCGTTTCTAACTTCCTTCGGGCTTGCTTGCACCTAACAACAATCAAATAACCCAAAATAAGTATCCAAAAATATAAGAAAATAAAAAAAACTCGAAATACTTACTAATCTACTAACTAACTAAAATAAAAGAAAATATTACCCATACTAAACAATTTCGTCCTAAATTAAATAGAAACTAACAAAAAAATACAACTCAGAAAAAGGGAGTTTTCACAACCCCCAACTTAAGAACTTACTTGTCCCCAAGCAAGACTCAAACAAAGAGTAAAAAAATAGAAAAAAGAAAAGACTCAAACAAAAATACTTAAAACAAAAGACTTATTACACAAAATGCTCAAATAGAAGTTATTGCCTATAGAATTTCTCATCACTATTCCATAACTTAACTCAAAAGTTACCAAGGATCTAAGTCTAAGTATCAAGACCATCTAATTGTTCAACCACATTGTCAAAAAAATGGATCAAGTGTGTGTGTGTGTGCGCACATAAGAGAAAACAACAAAGAACTGACTCACCTTACGCTTATGCAATGTTTAAGAAAGGACCAAAGCATCACAATATCCACAATCCTCTCTCTTTATTTCTACATGAATGTCACTTAGCCAAAGATCAAAAAGACTTTTTCTTAGCTTGTAATGGTAGGCCAAGAATAGTCATTCAGGCTCAATTGATTCCCTCAACATAAGGAACCCTTGTTAGCTCCAATACCCTTCAAAAACCATTCTATGGTTGTGAACCAGAATGAGGTTTAAGGTTTTGATGAATACCAAATCAAAGTTTAAGCTAATATTCTTATATATGAATGATTTTCTAGAAATGTTATCTTTTGTGATAAAAGATCTTAATCGTGTGCATTAACTGCTTGAGAAACAACAAAGCTTTGTTATCCACCGTTATTTTATTTGAATATACTTGATATGGTGCTTTGTGTACTTCTCAAGCTATCACGTAAGAAACAAAAAGACAAGTTCAAAAGGATGAAACTACAATATCGAAAGGAAAACATGCCTCGAGAATAAACACTATTCATTTACAAAGATGGTCTGTCCAGAAGGGATATCTCTAGAAACATACTTCTCACAAAGTGTTATACCTTCAAAGCTTCCTCTACACATTATGTGATCAAGGAAGATAAAGTAGACTCACGAAAGCAAAGGCAAGGAGGAGATCCTTTGGAAGGACTTGGTGGACCAATGACTATCCAAATCAAAAAGAGCTAAGGAAGTTTTGGGCCAAATGATTTTAAGTTTGATTGAGGCAAAGCCCATTCAAGAAGATAACGACTCAAGACTAGTCCATTGCATTCACATGGCTGAACAAGCTTAGTTATATCTTTGGGCTTGTTAATTTTAAGTTAGTAATAATGTAATTGGGCTTGTAATTTCATATAGCCCGTCACTTGTTTTTAGCTATTTAGTCTTTTACTCATTTTTAATAAGTTTACATTTTAATCTTGGGCTAAGTGTTGTAGCCTATTTGCTAAACTTTAGTTTAGTTTATAAACCTTGTAAACACCTTTTGAAGGGAATTTTTGTTAAATTGAAATCAGAATACTTTTAGTAAAAGTGTCTCTTTGGTTCTTGCTTGGAACCCTAGGTCTTGTCAAGAGTTTCCAATTGCTCTTGTGACGATCACCCTTGGCTTATCAATCATCCTTGATTGTGGTGCCCTCCAATCTATTTCCATTCCTTGTCTCTTCCATCTTTTTGTGATTTTTATTTCTCCTTGATTGAATTACAACCAAAATACACCAGAAATTAGGGTTCATGGATAATGGATCATAACATTTGGTAATCAGAGCCAGCTTCTTCAAGTTGCAGAATTGGTCAATTTTCTTTGGTTCATATCTTGAATTTTGCACATCATATTTTGGTGTTTATTGGGTCTTTTCTGAAGATCAGAATCTCATCTCTTATTTCGTTTTTGAATCGTTGAAATTTGAATTTTGTAGCTCGAGATATAGCAATTTTTTTTCCGAACTCAATCTAGTGTGACTTTGCGATTTATTTTCTTTGAGTTCTTTTTTGATTCATCCTTTTTACTTTGCTTAATTTCTTGATGTTCTTCTAATTTCTATTTCTTTCTTTGTTGATATTACATTGGATCAGTGGGTTAAAAAAAAAAACAGTGCAGAATGTTCATCATATGTTCTTGATGTTCTTGGTAATTGTTTCATTCTAATCTTTCTAAGCTATGTTAGTTTGATATTTAGTTGTTAAATATGTGGTTGTTTTGATGTGATTCCAATTGGTCTATTCATCTACAATCATTAAGAACAGATTGAAAAAAAAAAGAATTAAAAAAATGCAGAATTTGAAAAAAAAAAAAAAGGTTAAAACATTGGCTTGTTTCTTATTGTTCTTCGAACCTTTAGCTTGTTCTTGTCTTGTTTGGCCTCTGATTTGAGTGTGCTTGTCCTTGTTTAGTTTTTCTTGCTTGTCACTTTTGGATCTTAAAAGTTTTGTCTTAGAGTTTTCTTTTGTTTGACCTCTTGTTTCTTTTGTGATTTGACATAAGTATTTTTTTGGAGTTTCTCTTTGAATTGACTTGTGATTCCATTTAAGAGCCTACAAGAGCACTTGAGTGGTAAAAGGCAAGAGAGTACCTTACACAAAAGCCTATTAGAGAGCAACAAACACGAGTGATACATCTCTAAGAGTGTAAACACGTGAGAAGTGTGGTGAGGTCCCATTGCTTTCACTTTTGTTTTCTTTTACTTGAATGATGGCAGGAACAGGTGGTAGTGGTAGCCCTCCTCCTGAAGGAAACAACATATTGTTAGTGGAGGCTATTACAGCTCAAATGGAAAGGATGATGAAGGAGCATACAAAGGAGTTACATGTGAGAATTGAGCAGCTAGAAAATCAAGGACATCATGATGCTGATGGAGGTAGAAGGAGGCTTGATGGAAGGAGGAGAAGAGATAATGAGGGTGATGCTAAGGAAGACAGAATTGAGGGAGTAAAACTCAACATTCCCTCTTTTAAAGGGAAAAGTGATCCAAAGCATACTTAGAGTGGAAGATAAAGATTAAGCAACTTTTTGCTTGCCATAACTATACTGAAGATAAAAGGGTGAAGGTGGCAGCCATGGAGTTCACAGATTATGCTCTCATTTGGTGGGATCAATTGCAAAAGGAGCAACTTAGATATAAAAAACGTTTGGTGGATACTTGGGTAGAAATGAAGAGGTTAATGAGGAGGAGATTTGTCCCTTCCTATTATCATAGAGACCTTCATAACAAGCTCCAAAGACTCACACAAGGTAGTAGGAGTGTTGATGAATATTACAAGGAGATGGATGTGTCTTTGATTAGGGCCAATGTGAATGAAGATAGGGAGGCTACTATGGTACACTTTCTGAATGGGCTGAATAATGACATTAGAGATGTGGTTGAGCTACAAAATTATGTGGAGTTAGAGGAATTGTACATCAAGCTACCAAAGTAGAGCAGCAACTTAAGAGAAAAGGTAAACTGAGGAGGAGCTCTTCTAATTTCAATTCTTCAAATTGGAAGGAAAGAAATAAGAAGGAGGGATGTACCTCTTCTAGCAACACCACGGCTGCACCTCAAAGAACTCAATTCAAGTCCAATGAGACCTCTAAAAAGACAAGGAGTAGTGAAATAAAATGCTTCAAGTGTTTGGGGAGAGGACACATAGCATCTGAATGCCCAACTAAGAAGACTATGCTTCTCAAAGACAATGGAGAAATCACTAGCGAGTCCTCATCTGAATTTGTCCCAATTAGTGAGGATGAGTATAATGAGGAAATTGCACCCGAAGGAGATTTGTTCATGGTGAGGACGTTGTTGGGCAGCCAAGTAACAGATTTGGATGAAAGCCAAACGGAAAATATTTTCCACACAAGGTGTACCATCGAAGGGAAGGTTTGTTCTTTAATTATTGATGGAAGGAGCTACACTAATGTTGCTAGTGCAAGGATGGTCTCAAAACTGAATTTGGAGACTAAACCACACCCACGGCCATGTAAGCTTCAATGGCTTAGTGAGGATGGTGAAATGATTGTAAATAAGCAAGTTGAGGTGGAATTCTACATGGGGAAGTATGATGATGCAGTTTTGTGTGATGTGGTGCCTGTGGAGGCTTGCCATTTACTTCTTGATAGGTCTTGGTAGTATGATAAGAAAGCTCCGCATGATGGGTTCACAAATAAGTTTCCATTTGTACATAAAGAGCGCAAGACTATTCTTGCTCCTTTGTCTCCAAGAGAGGTTGGTGAGAATAAATCCAAAATGAGAGATAAAAGAAAACAGGAAAGAAAAGAAAAAGAGAGTGAAAAGAAAAAGAAAAAAGAGAGTGGAGAAATAGAGGAAAAATTGCAAAATTTGTTTATTAAAAAAAAAGAGGTGAAAAAGGCTATGCTCATGAAAAAGCCAATGCTTTTACTTTTGAGTAAAGAAAGTTAATTAAATGAAGCAGGTGCTACTAACTCTCTTCCTTGTGAAGTTTCTTCTTTGTTGTAGGAATTTGGAGATGTCTTTCCCAAAGAGGTACCTCATGGTCTACCCCCTCTACGAGGCATAGAACATCAAATTGATCTCATTCCAGGAGCTTCATTGCCTAATAGGCCAGCCTATAGGAGTAATCCTCAAGAGACCAAGGAGATTCAAAAGCAAGTTGAAGACTTGATGCAAAAAGGGTAGGTGCAAGAAAGCTTAAGTCCATGTGCAGTTCCAGTCATTCTAGTGCCTAAGAAAGATGGAACTTGGAGGATGTGCATTGATTGTAGAGCCATCAATAACATCACAGTAAAGTATAGACATCCCATTCCTAGATTAGATGATTTGTTGGACGAATTGCATGGTGCCTGTGTGTTTTCTAAAATTGATCTTAAAAGCAGATATCATTATATTAGGATTAGAGAAGGGGATGAATGGAAAACTGCTTTTAAAACCAAATATGGATTGTATGAATGGTTGGTCATGCCCTTTGGATTAACAAATGCTCCTAGTACCTTCATGAGATTGATGAATCATGTGTTAAAGGAATTCCTAGGAAAGTTTATTGTGGTTTTATTTTGATGACATTTTGATTTATAGCAAATCCTATGATGATCATCATGTGCATTTGAGGAGTGTTTTGGAAGCTCTTAGGCATGAGAAATTGTATGCCAACATGGAAAAATATATTTTTTGTACAGATCATGTGGTTTTTCTTGGTTTTGTTATTAGCTCACAAGTAGTGCAGGTTGATCAAAAGAAGGTGAAAGCTATTCAAGAGTGGCCAACTCCTAAGAATGTTAGTGAAGTAAGAAGCTTTCATGGTTTAGCTAGTTTCTATAGGAGGTTTGTTAAAGATTTTAGTACATTGGCTGCACCTTTGAATGAAGTAATTAAAAGGCATGTGGAATTTAAATGGGGTGAAAAACAAGAGCAAGCTTTTGTTGCCCTCAAAGATAAATTAACTCATGCACCTATACTTGCATTGCCTAATTTTGCTAAATCTTTTAAGATTGAATGTGATGCATCTGGTGTGGGAATAGGGGCTATTTTGATGCAAGATGGGCACCCAATTGCTTATTTTAATGAAAAATTAAATGGTGTTGTTCTTAACTATCCCACATATGATAAAGAGTTGTATGCATTAGTAAGGGCATTACAAACATGGCAGCATTACCTTTTACCCAAGGAATTTGTGATTCATAGTGACCATGAGTCCTTGAAGTATTTAAACGGACAAGGTAAGCTGAATAAGAGGCATGCCAAGTGGGTTGAGTTCCTTGAGCAATTTCCCTATATAATCAACCATAAGAAAGGTAAGGCTAATATGGTTGCTAATGCACTTTCAAGAAGGTATGCTCTGTTCTCTACTCTTGAAACTAAATTCATTGGTTTTGGGCATATAAAGGAATTGTATGAGCATGATCCAAAATTTTCTCAAATTTATAAGAATTGTGTGCATGCTGTCCAAAATGGGTACTTTAGGCATAAGGATTATTTGTTTAAAGAGAAAAGGTTATGTGTGCCTAAATGTTCGATTAGAGAGTTGCTTGTGAGAGAGGCACATGAGGGGGGTTTAATGGGGCATTTTGGGGTCCAAAAGACTTTAGACATACTGCATGAACATTTTTATTGGCCACACATGAAACATGATGTGCATAAATTTTGTGAAAGATGTATTGTTTGTAAGAAGTCTAAGTCAAAGGTAATGCTTCATGGACTCTATACACCTTTGCCAATTCTTGAATTTACTTGGATTGATTTATCTATGGACTTTGTTTTAGGACTGCCTCGGACAAAGAACGCTAAGGATTCCATTTTTGTGCTGGTGGATAGGTTCTCCAAGATGGCTCATTTCATACCTTGCAAGAAGATGGATGATGCTTGTCATGTGGCTGACTTGTTTTTCAAAGGGGTAGTGAGGCTACATGGATTACCTAAGAGCATTGTGAGCGACAGGGACACTAAGTTCCTAAGTCATTTTTGGAGGACACTATGGGGTAAGATTGGTACTAAATTGCTATTCTCAACTACTTGTCACCCCCAAATTGATGGGCAAACTAAGGCAGTTAATAGGACTCTTTCTACTCTCCTTAGGGCTATTATAAAGAAAAATATTAAGTCATGGGTAGAGTGTTTGCCTCATGTAGAGTTCGCATATAACAAGGCTATCCATAGCACTACTAATTGTTCTCCTTTTGAGATAGTGTATGGATTTAACCCCTTGACTCCTCTTGATTTATTGCCTATGCCTAACATTGTTTTTAAGCATAAAGATGCGCAAGCAAAGGCTAACTTTGTAAAGAAGCTACATGGGCAAGTAAAAGCCCAAATTGAGAAGAAAATGGAGAGTTATGCAAAGCAAGCCAATAAGGGCAGAAAGAAGGTTATTTTTGAACCCAGTGACTGGGTTTGGGTACACATGATAAAGGGGAGGTTTCCATCTCAAAGGAAATCCAAACTCCAACCTAGGGGTGATGGACCCTTCCAAGTCTTGGAGAGAATAAATGACAATGCCTACAAGATCGACTTACCTGGTGAGTATGGGATAAGTGCTACTTTTAATATTGCTAACTTGTCCTTATTTGATATAGGTAATGAGGAGCTAAATTCGAGGACGAATTCTCATGAAGAAGGAGGGGATGATGTGATCAAGGAAGATAAAGTAGACTCACGAAAGCAAAGGCAAGGAGGAGATCCTTTGGAAGGACTTGGTGGACCAATGACTAGATCCAAATCAAAGAGAGCTAAGGAAGCTTTGGGCCAAATGATTTCAAGTTTGTTTGAGACAAAGCCTATTCAAGAAGATAACGACTCAAGACTAGTCCACTGCATTCACGTGGCTGAACAAGCTTAGTTATATCTTTGGGCTTGTTAATTTTAAGTTAATATTAATGTAATTGGGCTTGTAATTTCATATAGCCCGTCATTTGTTTTTAGCTATTTAGTCTTTTACTCATTTTTAATAAGTTTATATTTTAATCTTGGGCTAAGTGTTGTAGCCCATTTGCTAAACTTTAGTTTATTTTATAAACCTTGTAAAACACCTTTTAAAGGGAATATTTGGCAAATTGAAATCAGAATACTTTTAGTAAAAGTGTTTCTTTGGTTCTTACTTGGAACCCTAGGTCTTATCAAGAGTTTCCAATTGCTCTTGTGATAATCACCCTTAGCTTATCAATCATCCTTGATTGTGGCGCCCTCCAATCTATTTCCATTCCTTGTCTCTTCCATCTTTTTGTGATTTTTATTTCTCCTCGATTGAATTACAATTAAATTACACCAGAAATTAGGGTTCATGGATAATGGATCATAACAGCACGCTTCATAGACAAATCAAAAAGTCAAAAAGGCGATTTGACAAGATGCAAAAAAGGTGTTGGCAAGTTTAAATAGTTGCTAAACCAACAAACGACTACTTTTCCACTTCTGTGTAAGCTTTGAAGAAAGGGAGAAAGGAAGCCTATTTCTTCTCTATCTAGTCGTAGACCAGCAGACCAATATAATCGCAAGGACCAAGGCTTGCGAGCTTCAATGGTCATATTTCGAAGTCTATATAAGGTTGGAAGTCGAAAAAAGAATAGTTAGACAGATTGAATACCTCCTATGTAAAATGTAACACCCTAATAGTTCCATTCTATGCTTAAGTCATATTGTGGAATTACTAGTTGTTACCTTTGCTCGCGGAACTAACATTACCTTTTATAAATTACTTTTTAAACGAAAATAGGGATAAATTTTTTTTTTGAATAAAACAAGTAAACCGTTTTTGAAAGCGAGAGCCATGAGCGCATCGTGAACATGTAATACAAATGTCGCTATCCCAAACATACATCGCATTTAACATACATAGAAATCATAAGAATAACCACAATCTTAGATGAAGATAACATTCATTCCATAGCCATCGCATAGTTAATGCAGTAGTAGTAATAGCAGCAGTCATACACAATGATAGCAATGGATCTGATACCTACTATCAGCCCTACAAAATAACCTAACGAAATACATGATAAAAGGAAATACATAAACAATCCCATACACCCATACATGCCAGAAGAAAAATGATAACCCTAGCCACAACCAAAAGGGGCTATTCTCATGCTCGGCTCCGCATGTAAGTCCACATCTCACTCATCTGGTGGAAAGTAGCCATTCCCGAACCCACCGGGAGGAATATCACCACGTCCTCCCCCTCGAGCACGGCCATGCCCATGAGGCATGACACAAGTACGAATGACCCCACGACCGCGAACCAAGGGTGGTGTGTGACGAGGGGCTGCAAAGACGAAGACGAGTCAGACAACAGACAGATCACAGACAGGTAGGAAGGCTCAGACGGGTCCGTCTCCACATGATAGCTCGGATGAGAAGGCTCCGAAGGATCTGAATCCAACAAAACTATCGGTTTCAGGCGGGTGTCCGAGTCGGAATCTCCATCAGTGGGGTACCTCGGAGGATGAAAGGGCGGGCAAACGTCATCCATAGTGATGTCCTCGAACGGCTCATGAGGGCGGAAAAATGGACTCATCATGGGTGCACGGAACTGGCGGCTATGGAACATGTAGACCCGCATCGTTGCGAGCGGTCAAGACAGATGCATTCAGCACCGGGTCGAAATGCCAATGCATCACCGGAAACTCAATGAAGATCACCACTGTGCCCGATGCCCGCATCCTCTGAAGACGACACAGAATTGTAGGAGTGAGAAAAACTAAATTTCTCAGTAGGATCGCTACTAGACAACACAGTGTCATCGTTATCGTCCCAGCCACTTCGGGTTTAATTATAAAAGCAGTGGACAGATATACATTCAATTTTAAGGATTTTGAAAACTTAAACTCTGAAGCGGGTTGCTTTTAAACTTAACATCATAACTACATCATCATAATCTAACATACATACTGAAGGATAGAGTAAACATTCATAATGTAAATGGGCACATAAGTACATGCAAGGACATGCATCATCATAGACTTAACCATGGTTATGCTTTTGACTTTACTTTCATTTTTAGCACGTGCTTAACATTCTTTACTTTCCTTTGAAATAGACTGCTTTTGGACATGAGCTCATTCCATGACCATCGTCACACAGTACTAACCAAATCAGACTAAGCCGATATTGGTTACCTCTAAGTTGGAGGGTCCTCCATGTCACCCTTGCCTCCCTCATAAAGTTTCCTTAAGTCTTTGTGGATCGCTATCTCTCACTTCCCTTATTGAAGTGAATGAAGGGTCATGTCCCATTAATTCTTTGCTTATCATTATACTTTACATGCATAATACTTCTTTGACTAGGCACATTCAATGATATGACTAAGTCCATAATTTTGACGGAAATCCGACAGCATAACGGCTAGACCGGAGCTTCCCCAAAATGCCAATCATAAACTTTCAACTAACAATTCATCATATCTATATCATATCATCATACTCATCATTCAATCATGAGACAAAGCTCAATCAAACTTATCATTCATCATGCCGAATGACATCACCCATTCATATCCTAAAGGGGTTTATAGTTGTGTTTTTCTTTGCGAAGAATATTATGAATCATTATATGATTTCTCGTGGTTACCCATGAGAGAATCACATAGTTAGGATATGTGTTTGTAGTCTTTTAGTTACTTAGTCCTTGTATGAAGGTATTCTTTACTTAAGTACATGTCTTATGGAACACTTGTTCAAATTAATTAAGTCATGTGATTATTTCCTTTCCTTGGGATATTGTACTTAGCGATTCCTAGGTTCATGGTATGCTCAGAGGCCCTAATCATACTTCTGTTCCCAAGGAGTTCGAGATCCCTCTAATCCTTGGGTCATAACAACGCATAACCATATCATGAACCCAATAACACCAATTTTCACTAATCACCAAGGGTGACTTTTAACTTATTCAAGTTACAAAGTTTTAAACTTTTACTAATAACATACCAAGGTTTTGCCTTAAACATTATTAAAGTTGTCATTCTTTATAAAGTAGTCATAAAGTCTTATTCTTTATGAAAGTAAGTGCCTTTGACATTATGCTCTTATCTTAAGGTTGGATCTTTATGAAATAATGATACAAGTTACTAGCTTTTTGAATAAAAAGTCTTGTTTTTATAAAAGTTAACACCTTTTTGCATTGTTTTGGTTCAAGATCAAAACTTTATGAATT